>CM043020.1:39288-349840 GCA_023690525.1 Holotrichia oblita | reverse complement strand
TTGCTTCAATATGCGCTTCAACTCCCTTGAATATGCCATCTTCTCATCTCGATAAAATGAATCATAAAGAATTATATCATGATTATCTGGAAGACAAAAGAATACGACAGGAAGACAAAACTGCTTGGAATTTTGTTACGACAGCGTTAAGTTAGGACTTTTCTAAAGTAACTGCTTGGAATTTTGTTGCACCAACAGAAGTACCATAAACCTGGACTACAAATGATTTAGGTCTTATATATATATATTTGGAGAAAATCTGATGAGACCAAAAAGATCGATACTATATGATCAGTTTCTAATGCTTGACCTTTTTTCGTTGCACTCGTTTGTAAGGCGATTCCAATAATATACCATAAACACAGATATTACAGATATTTCTTGGTTATTGTGGCATATCTTGACGTTTTCAATATTTCATAGTAGGTAAGCTCGAAAACTATCAAAATAACCTTTGAAATCATATAGTTCCACCGGTTTACAATATGTCCAGTAGAAGCCCTGATTGCTGACAGAAAAAAAACCACAGATACTGTTCTGTTACAACGAGAAATAACCTAAAAAAACCTACTAGACATCGACAATGTCCAAAACAATGAAAAAAGTGAAACTTCGACGTTTCGAGAGAAAATCTTCAGATCTTTAACCTTTTCACGACCACCTAAATATTAATTATCTAATAGATACCGAAAAAAAAAACAATTGTCGAAGTTAAAGAGATCTACAATGCCAGCGATTTTGTTCAAGAAATCAAGTTACAGTGACTATAGAATGGGTCGAGCACATTCATAGGCTTGCATAGGACATCTGGTCAGATCTAACAACAATGGGAGCGACCCAACTCTTATAGACGATCGAGTGGCAAGAGCCAGCCCAAGAGCCACCCCAAGAAGAAGTCGCCAAATAATCTAAACCGATCCAAGATCACTAAGTGCCAAATTTTAATTTACCGGTACTGGCAAAGCCTCCAGGCATGCAAAATAGAACTGTCCACAAAATTAGACAATCTTCTGTCTAATACATCAAAGGATGTAGAAGCAGCCAAACTCATATATAGATATTCCGCCATGTTTTTATATTGTGAAACGTTAACTTAAAAGTTAGATTTGTCCGAATGGTGCAGTCAGACAAGACCCACCCCAAGAAGAAGTCGTCAAATAGTCTAAGATCACTACGCCAAATTTTAATTAATAATTGGTTGGCAGGCTTTGAGGTATGCAAAAATAGAACTGTCCACAAAATTAGACAATCTTCTGTCTAATATATCAAACGATATAGAAGCAGCCAAACTCATTATAGATATTCCTCCATGTCTTTATATTGTGAAACGTTAACATAAAAGTTAGATTTATCCTTGGAGTGGTGCTGTCAGACAAGACCCACCCCAAGAAGAAGTTGTCAAATAGTCTAAACTGCTCCAAGATCACTATGCCAAATTTTACTTTTAATGGTAATTGGTAAGCTTTGAGGTATGCAAAATAGAACTGTCCACGAAATTAGACAATCTTCTGTCTAATACATCAAAGGATGAAAGCAGCCAAAACTCCATATAGATATTCCTCCATGTCTTTATATTGTGAAACGTTAACTTAAAATTAGATTTGTCCGAGGGTGGAGTCAGACAAGACCCACCCCAAGAAGAATTCGTCAAATAGTCTAAACTAACTAAAGATCACTATGCCAAATTTTACTTTAATGGTAATTGGCAGGCTTCGAGGTACCTATGCAAAATAGAACTGTCCATAAAATTAGACAATCTTCTGTCTAATAAATCAAAGGATCAAAGGATCGAAGGACATGCTTGATCCTAGACATTGTGTATCCAGAATCCAAAGGATAAAACGCCAATTAGAATGTAGATATTCCTCCATGTCTTTATAATGTGAAACGTTAACTTAAAAGTTAGATTTGTCGGGTCTATGAACTTTTTTATTTCAGTATAAACCATGTCATGCATCAGGTACTTATTTAAGGAATTTTATCTGGACAGCGACATTTTTCACCTTTCTGCCACTCTTAGGTAGGCATGCGTTGCAAAGAACAAAAGAAACACCGTATCAGGTTTAAAACCGCAACCACTCAACAAATCATACAGTCCCATAACCGCTAATTGACAAAAGAGACAAGCAAAGTTAAATCTGAATTATAATTTCGTTGCATCTATTTTTGCGCTTCCACCAAAACATTTTAATTTGCAAGAAAATATTAAAATTTCCGATAGAAACCCTACATTTATCCAAATAGGTACATAAATAAATTTACCTACCTTGCGTATCAACATGCAGGACAGATATTCCAAGTAATATTCCTATTTTGAGTACCCACGAAGTATCTTTCGTCCAGTCCATTCTTATAATTCAAATTTTTTTTCGCAAAGTAATTTTGAACGCGATTTAAAACACTACACTAGGTCTATAAAACACATCAGTGACAGATTGTTTCGAATAGTCTCTTTTATACATTATCACCTGTATACTATCATTAAAGATAACATCGAAAATATTACCATAATTTTCAAAAAATTATCCTTTTTTCGCTTTTCATAATCACAAAATAATCACTTGTTTAAATAAATCTTAACGCAAAACATACAAATCTAACACTTCTATCTGAAGTGTTAAGTTATTTCTGTTGTGGTGTCGCAACTATATTCTATCTAATCCAATAACGTTATAGTAGACTGCCGATGGCCACGGCATGCTTTAGAAAGTGAAAACTCTCTTACATGAGAGAGGTACGTTACGAACGGTCTTATGTCCACTAGTTAACTCAGAACGTGCGAACACCTCGTCTGATAGAACGACGGTGTGTGTACACAGGCGTATATTGAGGCGGTCGTGAACTGAATATTGCGTTGAGCTGGATATTGCGGAGGTCTCTCATACATATATTCCGTGTTCGCGGCTTGCCGTTCTTGTCGTTGCGAAAGAATTGTCGAATTGAAAAGTAACACAGAGTTACCGTGATGTGTAGATACCCCTACGCTCCTGTAGATATGCGAACTGTAAATACATATTATATATTCCTACTGTGAATGGCCCACGCCATACAAACGGTTTCCTAATTGTTTATGAGTCGGCAGTTTTATTATTTTTAGTTTTGAATATATTTATACTTGATTTTATGGCTTCCAGTTGTCGAGTATTGCTGTCATCGATTTGTTGGGTTATTTTGTTCGTTTTAGTTTTATATTCCTTTTGTGTCTTTTCTTGTAGGTACATTTACTTGCTTGTGTTAGGATCTGAATTGTAAAAATGTTGTAGGTACCTAATTTATAAGAGAATTTACCTATACCAGGAAGTACGAGGGAGTGTTTTTATATTCGTGAATGGGGTTAAGGGGTTGAAATAAAAAACCAAATTATTTTTCTTTTCAATATAAGTATTCACCTGCAAGACGGATACATTTTTCACATCTTTCAATTAATTTATTTATACCCTCATAAAAATGATTTCTTTATCTGCAAAATACGCCGAAACTGCCTCCTTGACTTCATCATCGGCAGTAAATTTTACCCCGGGTAGGGTGGGTGATTCACACCAAGCCCACCGTATGCAGGGCAGCTAACGCAACGCGGCTCTTGTGGACGGGCGCGTTGTCGTGCAAAAGCAGCACACCTTTCGTCAATTTTCCCCGTCTTTTTCTCTCTTTAATGGCTTCTTTTAGTCGCTCTAATATTGAAGCGTAATATTCTCCGGTTATAGAAACACCTTTATCTTTATAATCAATCAACAATATTCCTTCCGAGTCCCAAAATACCGTTGCCATGAGTTTCCCGGCTGATTGTGACACTTTAAATTTCTTGGGAAGTGCTGTGCCCTTTTTATGCCACTGTATGGAGTCTTGTTTGGACTCAGGTTCATAATGATGAACCCAAGTTTAGTCTCCAGTAACAATTGATTCAATAGGTACACCATCCTTGTCTTCATTACAGAGGTCCAAAAATGCACGCGAACACTATTTTTTCCATATTTCACTTTTCACTCCTGATTATGTTACTTGGTTGACGATAGCTCAAAGACTAACTGTCTATATAATAACAATGAAACTTCGTATTTATACTAATTATGAGCGCTGCGCAGGCCACGCCCTCAATGCGCCTAATCACCCCTTACAACCCGCTCATTCTGCGAATATAAAAACGCTCCCTCGTAGGTATACATATATAGGTACATACCTATATACCTATTGATTGTATTAAATTAAATCATTAACTGAAAAATGAACACACAAAATCTAATATGCACAAAATAGAACAAAATATTGAGATTATTTTAAATTGCCTCTAATAGTAGTAGGGTAGGTAATTTCACGCTAAATCTAGCAGTAAAGGATAGCAGACATGCACGCAAACAAAGACGGTATAGAAGATAATATTATTAAAATAAAATTATACATAATTTAGGGATTCACAACAAATGAGGCACAATGTTTCCTCCTCGTCTTCTTCTTCATTTTTGTCACTGTCGCTTTTATCATTGAATATTTGTTTGATCACTTGTTTCTTCTTTGCTATGTTTATACAACTGTTCTTTTTTTGTTCTTTTTTCAATGCATTAATTTCGAGAGAGTGTTAATATTGCAGTCACACGGCGTTTACGCCCTTAGGTGCTTTTGGAAATGGCTTTAGGCTTTCAGGTGAGAATTCAGAACTGGATCCTGGCCTAGACAAGGGTTAATCAACTTCAACTTGTGTCCCTTGTAGGTATTGGTCTCGCAATCTCTTGAAAGATTTCTCTATTGTATATAAGGGGAAATTCCGCTTGTTGTTCCTTCACGATTGATGGTAAGTCGTAGATCGTCATGACTTTTCCATAAGGATTATTATAGGTAGGTACCTACCTATGCATCAATGCATCTTGATATGTATGCACGGAATTGAATTTCCGGTTGCAGTAATACCTACCTATACCTAACGCATCAGTGTGACCAAAGTACCACGCTCCTCAGATGTTAATGCTCCAATCTATGCTTGACTCCTTTTGTTGTGACAATCTTTCTAGGTTTGTGCATGGACTGTGGTCACGCCGGTTTCATCCATGTTCCAGATTTGTGATGGTCTTAAATTGTAGGTAGGTATTTTTTGAAAACAGCCTCCAACTTACCTATCAAAAAAAAAAGACATTTGTCTTATTAAAAGATGTGGCCCGACTTAAACTTGTAGCCTCAGGTATAGGTAGGTAGATACGCGAATTGATAAAGTGGGATTTCGTTTTAACCACTCGGAAGAACACAGAGCAAATTTACCTAGGTTTCGGTTGCGCGAGCAAGAAACAAAAAAAATTTTCTCTCAAAACCTGGTCATTATTTAAATTAATAGCACTAAATTGTTAACCTACTTCCATCAGGAGACTAGGAATCGCGACCGAACTTGATGGGGTTATTCGTTTAATGTAGCATTGAAATCACCGGAGTGTTTTACGTTAATATAGGAATATCAGCAGATATCTTCTGTCGATTGCGATGGAACTCTACAAACTGAAGGTGAAGGTTAAAATAAGAACTACGGATGTTTTGCAGGAGTCGAATGTCGCCCTTTCCTTCTCCCTCCCTCAAAATTTGTGCGAATTTTCAATTTTTAAAAATATCTCCGCGACATTACACTGAGAAAAATGGTTGGGTTAATTCAACACAAAAGATAGTGTTACGGTTTTTGTGTTACGTCAACATAAAATAATGTAAAATCAAAAATAAATTGCGGTTATCTAGCGCTATCAACGTTTTAGTGTTAGATAATATTTTTATTTTGAACTAATAATAATACTAATAATTGTTACTTCAACACAAAAATATGAACAGTAAAAATTTGATTCAATTAATGGCGATTAAATGTTCAATCAACACTATATCAATGTTGGTTCAACATATAAAAGTGGAAACAATTTTCTATGGTGAATTAAAGAAATCGATGTCAAGATTAACATTACAATTGTGTTGAAAGAAATGTCTGTTACATAAAGATGGGGCATTTATTCCCTCCTTCTATTCCCTCCTCGTCCTATTGCCGATTGACTAGCCGTGGCCTAGCTTGCATAATGTTGTTGAAAGAACCATACTTAAAATGTTCAAACAACGTAAACTGCCATTCGTTCTACACAATATCCCAACACTATTTTGTGCATTGAACCAATTGACCACGTGCGTTGTTTATATAGGTATACCTACAAGGCTAAAAGTGTGTTGTATCAAACTGTTTTGCGTTGACTGAACACTTTTTTTTCTCAGTGTATAGGTAAGTATACCTATACCTACCAGATATTAAAAATTCTTTACAACATAATTTACAGTAGTATAGTCTGACGTAATCTACAGTTACGAAGAGGTGATGATGGGGGAGCAGAGGGTCCCATATCCCTCATTTTTGATGGGTACCTATAATTTCATATAATAGGTAGGTATAGAATGTTTGTTGTGACTTTTGTGAGACATTATGACATTATAGATGGGGAGAGTGGGAATGAAAGGGGCAGCTATCGAAAGGGACATCTTTGATTGTGAGCAAAGTTAATCTAATAAAGTTTAGAAGTTCTATACCTCAGCAATAGTCACCAATAGGTACCTACCTAGGTACATCACAACAATATTGTGAGTGTAAAGAGTTGTCTTGCGAATTTATGAAAAAATTACCTTATTGAGCAGCAGATTTATAGGTAATTATTGGAGTGAGAGTATTTGATGGCCTTACCTACACAGTAAATAGATACAAATTTTCTAAATTGTATTCCTATACCTACCTAAATCATCAACTAATTGTTCCTTTCATTACATCGTGTGTCCCTTTCATACCGAACCAAGTGATGAAAGGGACAACTGTCAATCTTTAGGTACTTTAAATGAATAATTGAGTTTGTTTGAAGTTCTTTTTTGATTATTATTTTTATAAGTAGGTACCTATGTACCTACTACGGCTTATGTTCTTTGCAATGCTACCTTATAGGTACTTTCAATAAATATAATTTTTAATAGGTACCTACTGTAAAGCAGTTATAAACTAAAAATGTCCTTTTCATCCCCACACTCCCCTATACATTTAAAACAAAGAAAATCTAGAAGAAAATAAAAATCTTGATCATTCGCGTATCTATTAGATAGGCCAGAAGCAACCAAGACATCTAACACTTCTGGAGACACATGGAACATTTCTTCTTCTGCGTATGTTTCTTTTAATATACCTACCTAATGATTTTTACTTTCCAGTGTATCTTTAGATATTTCACCTATGAAAAACAAAATCTCGTGTAGACAAAACATTCGTTTTGCCCAAGATGATTAAAGTTTTTCAACCAACACTAAGAAAGAATCATCAATAAAACACTTACATGTTGTTCTGTGAGATATAAACGCAAACTTGAAAACTGTTTAAATTACTGCATACTTAAACAATTAAAGAAAAAAAACTTGTCTTTATAACAATCAATTTGCATCAATTTAAACAACAACAACATAAATTGCTCAAAGATGACATTAGATACTTATAGGAAGACGACAATTTTAAAATCGCGACTAAAATAATCGATAGATACTTACAAAAAACTAAAAATAAATAAACAAAACCTTCAGACTCGCAGTAAAAACAATCTAACCTTTCCAAACTAAGCGATCTCACAAAAACTACAACAAACTTACAGCAAGAAATAGTAACAAATACAATTTTATATATGCAGCAGATGCATAGGTACTTACCTAAAACAATTTTAAAGGTGGCAAAACGTATAATAAACTGAGATTTGTATACTTATAGGTACCTATTAGGTACCTACCTACCTATATCTAGCGACTTATTAAAATCACAACTGAAAATGATACTGAAATGGACGAGTGATGAGTGGCGGGAGAGGGTGATGAAGGGGTGCTCACAGGAGCAACGGTAAAGTCGAATCAGCAGTAAAAATAGTGAAGAATCTTTTGAAGAAATCGAGGAAGATTTCTGGTAGTTGATGCGATTGAGAATAACACAATGTGGCAATACCTACAAGACAATATTATTATCCAAAAATGATTATATAGGTAAGGTATCTACGGATGTTTCGAAGAAAATTAGCAGGATATCAGCAAAGATACAACAACAATTAACAGATAGAGCTTACTAAATCTTACTTAATGTAAATGGTACGTCATATAAAAACAAGAAGCGAGCAAAGAGAAAAAAAAGAAGAAAACAAAGAAGAAAACAAAGAAAAAGAAAGAGAAGTGAATTGGGATGTAACAATAAAATGAACAATGAGTTATTCTCTCAATAAGAGGCGATAGAAAATAAAGATCAAGTAGGGGAGACCGGTGTCAATTGTAACAGGTGTCGAAAGTAACGCGCCCGATAACAGTGGCATCTCTTTAAATTATAGGAAATACGAGTGGGAGGTAGAGCAGAAAGCTATACGGTTATCTCTGATTCAGTTAGTGTGCGTCATCTAAGCACGCCGCTCTTTTACTAGGCCACTGTTTATAAACCACTGAAAAAGTAAATATCTGATGAGATGCCAGAAATTGTTCTCTTAAGCTTGAAGTGTTTAGGTTGACAATATTTTAAGGTAAGGGTTGGCTTTATTGTAGTTTTAGCTTTATTTTTCAGTGAGCAGTGGTTCGTTGTTTTGCCCAAAAAACTCAGAAATATAAACAGCATATTTCTAGGTTATGGGGTGTCGATTGTACACGTGCTATGGTGTCGATTGTAACGTCTTACAATTGACACCTAAAGTTACTTTTCTCACGAAATATTCTCGTTACAGTTCATGCTGAAAAATGGTAAAACCGAGACCACGGAAGACAGATAGGAAACTGATCCCTAAAATTATTTATGAAGAAGCAGCAAGAAAGGTAAATAGATAATAACCAGTCTGTTAGAAACATAGGTAGCTAAGGAATATGGAATGTGTCATGTATCGTTAAATCGATTTGTGAATGCTCTACGAAACAACGTACAGCGTAATGTAGGATACAATCCTCACAATAGGGTGTTTAGTATTGAGCAAGAATCACTGCTAGTAAAATACTGTGAAAAGCTGTCGATTTGTATTTTGGTCTTACTACAAAGGATCTTCGTAAACTAGCGTTTCAGTTTGCATCTGCTAACAGGCTTAATTATCCACAAAAATGGAATGATACAGAACAGGTTAGTGAAGATTGGCTCGCAGCTTTCCTGAGAAGAAACCATCGTTTAACACTTCGCACCCTCAAGCAACCAGCCTTGCACGCGCTATGAATTTCAATCGAGAGAATGTCTCCAACTATTTTAATAAACTGGCAACTGTAATGGAAAGACACAGTTTTGAACCACACAATATTTACAATATTGACGAGACTGGTGTCTCTACTGTTCAAAAACCAAGCAAGGTAATAGCTAAAAAGGGAACTAAGCAAGTAGGATCAGTAGCATCCCAAGAACGTGGAACACTTGTTAGATACCCTATGTGTGGCTGTAAACGCAGTTGGCAACGCAATTCCGCCAATGTTTATATTCCCCCGGCTACACTTCAAGGACCATTTTATTAGAGATGGTCCTATTGGATGTATTGGGAGAGGAAACAAGTCCGGATGGATGCAAGAGAATGAGTTCCTTGACTTTATGAAACACTTTGTGAAGCACGCTAAACCCAGCGCGACTAATAAAATGTTGATATTATTAGTCAACCATTCTTCACATGTATCTATTTCATTGATCGATTACTGCAGAGCTCATTTTATTACATTATTGTCGTTTCCCCACATACATCCCATAGGCTCCAACCACTAGATCGAGGAGTATATGGTCCTTTTAAAAAGTATTTTAACAACTCTGCAGATCAATGGATGAAGAATAATCCAGGAAAACGTATGACAATATATGATTTACCATCAATTGTTAAAGAATCACTCCCTTTAGCTACTACTCCATCAAATAGTCAAGCTGGTTTCTCTTGCACTGGTGTTTGGTCGTTTAACCGTGAAATATTTCAAGATTGCGATTATCTCCCAGCTACTGTAACTGACAGACCATTAGATGTCGACCATCCGGTGGTTGAAGATAATGTATCTAATGGTAAAAATGAATCAAGAGAGCAAAAAAACGAAACAAAATTACCAATAACTAAAGCTGCCAGTTTAAATGATAGTCAACCACAACCATCGACGACCACAGCTACTACTTCTTCGCCGCAACCAGGGCCATCGACAGCGAGAAGTAGTACGTTTTCCCCTCAATCACGATCGACTGAATTCATTTCACCCGAGATCCTGAAGCCATTACCTAAAGCAAATCACTCTGAATCTAGAAGAGGCGGCCGAATGAAACGAAAAACTGCAATATTGACAGATTCTCCAGAAAAGCTCTTAATTGCAGAACAACATTCAAAAAAAAAAAGTTGCAGTAAAACGCAAAATCGGCCAAGGTAACACAAAAACATCCGCAAGGTTTTGACAACGGATAAAAGTAGGTAGATGCAAACGAAAGAAAATGGCCAAGAAAGAGCCAGTAGTAAAAGACTCCTCTGATTCTTCAGATAGTGACACTCTATGTTTGGTGTGTTGTGAACCCTATTCTACGAGCACAGAAGATTGGTTACAATGCAGAGCGTGCAGAAAATGGGCACATTTACACTGCATCGATAAAAGTCCATTGTACATTTCCATAAACTGTAATTCTGATTCTGAAGGATAACTAATCATTATATTGTTATTATTTTACTTTTTATAACTTTATGTAAAAGAATACATATATTTTTGAAGTTTTCTTAATTACTTGTGTCACTATCGATGACTGTTACAATTAACACCACCCTTGTTACTATTGACACCAAGTAGGTGTCAGTTGTAACAGTTGTGGAAGACTCCTAAAAAGTTGTTTAACTTTGTAATAACATAATTTTTGTAAGGTTTATTGCCGAAAAACTGTAGCCAATGTAGTACACAATTTTACGAAAGTAAATTCACCTTTTCAAAAGGCAAGATAAACTCAAGAAAAATTAATAAGTAAATTTTGTTATAACAATTGACACCGGTCTCCCCTAAGAAATGTTGAAACAGTTAGTGAAAATGATGTTAAAGCTATAATAACACAAAACTTTATAAGTGTAGACCGACTACCTACAGTAGATGAACTGCGGGCGTTCTGACGCAGCCAGTCTTCGTTGATACGCTGTATAAGCTGTTTTTTGACAGCTAACACCTGTGTAAAACCACCAAATTGTCATAATTATGACCGCTTGATAGGTTTTATCTGTCGAAATACATAGCTTATATAGCGTGTCCACGAAGACTGGCTGCGTTAGAACGCCCACAGTTTATCTACTGACTACAGCGCATTGTTAGACCAACTAACAAATATATAAAGACTGTCTGTATCCGAGCGTAATTTGAATTGCATTTGTTATTTAGCAAGTTTTTATTCCTTGTCATTAAAAAGATATTTAACAATAACTAATTCGAAAATAGGAAATCCGATTCAATAACTTTATTTTTATGAAGTTTAAAAATGGCACGTCAAAAGGTTTTTGTTTATAATTTTTTTTGTCAAACCAGATTGACGTCGTATTACAATGTTAAAAAAACAAGATACTTACCTACTTAATAAAAATAAGTAAGAAGCGAAGCTATAGTATTCGACTCGCATTGAGCGAGAAATATCTACTTATTAGTTCGTCGTTTTGTAAGAAACACCGTTTGTTTAAAAACGAAAGCAAGTCTCCTCAAAATTTTGCATGACGATTTGGGTATGAAGAAGGTGTCTGCACGGTTGACACCCAGATTGCTTAGGTACACCTGAACAAAAACTGTAGGTACCTACAGAAAAGAAGTTTCTCAAAAAATTTGGCCGAGAGGGACAAAACATTTTTATCTCGTATTATCACCGGGGATGAGACTTGGGTACATCATTGGAACCATCCTACTAAACAAGAATCCATGCAGTGGGTTCATATAAGGGCTCTCCACCACCAAGACACAATTTTCTGGAAAAGAATTTTTTGCCAACTGTTTTCTAGGATGTTGAAGGAGTCTTGCTTATTGAATATATACCAAGAGGTTCTACCATAAATGGAGAAGTCTTATCCACAAAAGAACTTGTTGCTGCACGACAATTTTCGGGTTCATAAGGCAAACAAAGTTCAGCAGATAATAATCAATTGGAAAAAAGATGGAATAAGTGTGTTAGTATGTTGTTCTCTTATGTGCTTTTTTATTTCAGGAATTCAAAGAATAATTACAGAGATGTATTATCAGTAAGTACAAATCTATGTATGTGTGTATGTATATACAGAAACAAAATAAACAATACGGACATACCAAACTGTTATTATGCGTAAAGAGAATGCGGTTATGGAAAAGTATTTACGATTTTTAAAGCGATTATTATAAGAAACAGCGCGAAAAACCTTTACATGCACATATTCACACGCAATCATTTAATGCTTAATAGATATACCTATACCTCCATAAATTCCGCTAAATAACAGTACACTTCAAATGTCAGAAGGCGAAGCACTGATATATTACTAACGTATTGTTTACTCTAACCAGCGTAAATAGGTATGCTAATTGAATCATTTGTAACTATTTTTTTATAACTACATTTACATGTCATCTGCGTGTAATGCGAAACATCTTACATCGAATGAGAGGTGATGTTTATCAAGTTACTACTTTGTATATAGGTACAAGTTATAAATTCAAGAAAGTCGCTCGAGAAGTTAGTGTATGCAATTGCAAACGGAATGTTTCTCATGTTTGTAAACAAAAGCTCAGGTTTCTTACATCCGTGGAAGTCTATAACATTAGATATACAAACAACTGTTTTCGTTTTATCAAATCGAGATGTGCCTGGCTGAGTATTACCATTCTACCTTCGTAGGTAATTGCTTCGGAATTACTTAAACACGTATAGGTATCTCTATATACATATATGTATATACCTACCACAATAAAAGGACTTGTGATACGAAGGTGTGTACGCAGAATATGTATATAGATGTAGATACATGTCTAAGATAAAATGTTAAATTTATAAAACAGGTTTCCTATAAATACTTAAAATAACATTTTACCTTGTTATAATGGAATATTTTATACGGACTTCCCTAAATACCTTTGTGCTGAATCAATCAAGCGTATTAGGGTATCCACTAATTTTAAATTAACGAGTCAAAAAATTCTGGGAAGGTATACCACATAAATAATTTTCCTCCGACATATAGACACGTTAAAACATCTAGGTACATCATTTTGACAAATTGAACAACGTGAGTGTCGTAACCGACCAGGACATACGTTATTACATGAATAAATTACAAGATTCCAGAATGTGTAGGTACATCTTTAGATACAGACATGAACAAATACGGAGACTTCCCAAGGAACATAAATTCCTTGAGCATATATTCCTATGTTGCGGAGTATAGCGATTGCAGTTTCCTTTTTCTTTCTTGTTTTGTTTGATGTAGAATTATGAATTCCTCGCGTACTGTTGTGATCGTGCAAGCTTGCTCGACGTATTACAGGATTATATTTGCTTCTCTTGAAGTTGATGTATGTCTTATTCGATTACAATTTATGATTTTGTTTTGAAAGATTCTGAAGTTCATTGAAAATTATCAAAAGTGTTGCTGCTACCTCCAACCTACAAGATCGTCGTAACTTTTGGATAGAAATTGGGATAATTTTGAATAATATAAAATTTCAATCCAGAATTATAATCTCTCGAAATCTCTAGCACTTAAAATCCCCGGAAAAAAAAAAATATGAACAGTTCAAGATACTTACACAAAATATTTGATCCAAGATCAATGTATGTATGTTATCTACAATTGAAAATATAAATAAAAAGCCAACATTTCATTTTCAATTTAATTTAATATTCCCGCCTTTTAGTCAAGCCACAAACCAATACATTTGACAGCTTCATGTATCAGGATCCGCTTAATAGAGGACAGCATTCACGAATAAAATTCAAATTGCGAGAGTCTTTATTTGCCTGATAATTTGTTTAATTTTCTACTGCATAAATAAATTATGACGTGTTTTTGTTTGGACAGTGCTGTTTCTTTACTAAATCACAGTAAACAATATAAGTTATTTTGACGTCATATTTAGATTTTACAGTTTAAATAATGATTATCTCATTTAACGAATGAGATTAATAGATTCCTTGGTATTTTTCCTATAGAATTTAATGATTTTAAAACTCATTTGTAACAATTAAATTTAAAATTAAATTTTCTAAATCAGCGCCATCTATAAACTTTCGATCGAAATACTAGTAACATTATAATTCTAGTATATGCCATTAGATAGAGCTAGTTGAACTGATATAATAAAAACAATCAATTAAATTAATCGTACTCTAAATATTGTTTTACTTCTTAAATAAAAACGGGGGTTATTGATTATATACTCATAAATTTTGTGAAAATAAAATGAATTTACCGAAAAGATGTGCTATTTAGCGCCATCTATAATTTTTAATTTAAACACCAGTGACATTATAATCCTGTTATATTCCGTTCGGTGGAACCAGCAGAATTCATATAATAAAACAATTGTTGGAATTAAAAGATTGTACTATAAATATTGTTTTGCTCTCTAAAATTAAGAAAATTATGAAAATAAAATAAATATGATAAACATGTCAATACGCACCATCTATATTTCTCTAATCTAAATACTAATGACATTATAATTCTATTTTATTCCGTCAGATGGAGGAAATAGACCCAATATAATAAAACGATTGTTTAAATTAATAGATTATATTAATTAATGTGTTTTTTGCTTTTCTAAATGAAGAAAATTGTCAAATTTATTATGTGCTTATAAGTTTTATGAAAATAAAAAAAATTTACGATAATACTACCAACTAGTACCATCTATTATCTAATATAAACACCAACACCATATAGGAACATTATAATTCCGTTATATTCCGTTAGATGGAGAACGTTGTATCAATGCTATAAAATAATTATTTAAATTAAAAGATTGTAGCATGAGTGTTGTTTTGCTACTCTAGAAAAAATAAACTATCAAATTTAGCATGCACCTATAAATTTTATGAAAATAAAATAAATTTAGAGTAAAAACGTGAACTAGTGCCATCTCTAATTCTTTAACTTAAACATTAGTGAAGTTATAATTATGCTATATTCTGTTAGATGGAGCCAGTGAAACTAAAAATAAATGTAAATAGGGCTTTAAAGCTTTTAGTAAAACTTACAAGTATTGTAAGCTTAATTAATTAATACATAGTAATTTATTAATGATTTTATTTATTTTAAATTATAATACTTTATTTCATACATCTACATCTAATATCTGTTCTTTAGGCGTTGGATAATAAAAATTAGACGATTTATGAGTCCTCAAAAATCCCCACCTAACTCATCATAATCCTGCTTCGTTATCAACGTCTTCTTGAAATCATCCGTATGAGCCCAGGCTTTCGCACCATACCAACTTGACAAAGTACAATTCGGCAACACACTGACAGCGCTGAACGATTTAAAAGGTCTTATCGATATCAAATCCGAATGGACTCTCTCCTGTAATCCGGGTAAATTAGCCGGCCCTCCTGTTAAAACAATATTAGATGCTAATCTTAATTGATCATCATCATTAAATAATGACAGCACGTAACCGATCACTTCGGATAAACCAGCTTCCGAACTACCAATCATATAAGGTTTAAATATGAGTTCTGGTGCTCGATATCTTTCGACTCCAATATGGAGTTGATGTGCTTCACCGGGACCGAAAGTATCATCTTCTTCGCTAGGTTCGTGTGTTCGGATAATTTCTTCGAGTTCTAAAAGTTTCTCATTTTCAGTTTCACTATCTGAGTCCGCACCTACGATTTAAATAAGAAAATAGTGTTTTAAAAATAATTTATGAATATTGGATTTACCATCTCTGCTAATTGTTTTGTATATATCCCAATCTTCATCGCGTAAACCGAAATCATCATTTCCTTTCTCTTTCCGAGCTAACTGCGATATAATCCTCATCCTTTCTTGCCCAGCAGCTGTTCTCCGTTTAGCCATATCTTGTTTCCGTTGTTTTCGAGCTGCTTTTCTATTTAATATTTCTTGCCGCTTCTTTTTAGCATTTTGTACGAAAGTCTGCAATGCTTTTTCAGTTTCGAAAACAAATTTATTAGTTTTCACTTGTTTAATTGGCGGTTCTTCCACTATTTCTTCACCGTTCATAGCCGCAGCAATTTTTCGCTTATTCTTTTCAATCCTCGATGTTAGGAAGGCGATATTTTTCTGTAGATCTTCATAATTTTTAATTTGGTATTCGGTGAAAGCTTTTTCTTGTTCGTAATCATTCCAATCGTTATCTTGTATCTCTAAAAGCTGTTGCAGCTTCTCCTCATCTTCGGCTAAGCGTTCCTCACGTTTACGTGCATTAATTTCGATAAGACGACGAGCTAATTCTTTTTCCGTTCCTTTTGCTGTTCAACTAAAATAATAAAAAGATCATCGAACTCGTATAATAATAAATACTGACTCACCAGTTAAACCTGCAGTGCAAACATTCGCTGTATAAGGCAATTGAATTCGTTTCGTATTTGTCTCATAATAATCGGGATCCATCCATTTATTTAATTCTACTCTATAATCAAGTGCGATCAAACATATCGTGTGTAATAGTTCCTCTGCTCGACTTAACGTTATAGCATTTGTATGTGCGGGATACTTCAATTGTAACATCCTGTGAAGAAACGAAACAACGTGGAAACCTCCTATGTTCATACGCCGACTATTACCAAACATAATTTCCCCATCTAATACAGGAATGATATGTATCGTATGATATCCCATGCTAACGATTAATGCATCTGATTTCGGTGGTTTATCAGAGTAATTATACGAATATAATCCGTCGATTCCGTATTTTAAACACCCGGGACAGAATAACATTCAATAATAACTCGGACATCACTGAAAATAAAAACATGTTTACAAGATTATTATTTAATTTCAATCAACCTACGTACATTGTCGTGAGGAATTTGGGTTTAAAAAAGCTTCGTAATTACGATTGGATGAGGGACATTATTTTCAGTATCTATTCCGAGATGCATGAACGTATAATCGAACAAACGTTCTTGTGCTTCAAAATGTGTCACAACATTACGATCAAATTGTGTTTTTAACTGGAAACGTACAGCTTCGATATTAACTATATCGTTTCCAATTTGTAATTGGGGGATTTCGACGGTTTCTTTTTTAGATCTTTCTTTACGGGGTTTAGCTAGAAGATTCTTAAATGTAAGAATGGGAGCGTCGCTGTTTGCCCAACCAACACGGCATTGATATGAACCTAAAATTAAATTAAATTATATTAGATTGTTGTTTGTGTGGAATTTTAAATATTAAATTACCATTATCGATTATAATCGGTGCATTATTCTCTTTTAAAAACGATGTGTATTCATGAATTATATCGGGTGTTGTTTTCAGATCTTGAAACGTAAGAATTTCCATAGTTTTTTGGTCAAATTATTTACAATCATCTAGAATCTAACCTCAAATATTAAACGTCAAATATTTGAATTTTTTTTTTTTTTTTTTGGGGTATTTTGTTTTTATATGGTTGAGAACATTGGAATTGTTATCAATTATCAAACGAACATGGAAGAAAGTTTTATTGCCTAGTATTCTATTATTTCTTTTTTTATACAACAATAAATTTAACATAAACAATTTCTTTAGATTAGTATTAATATTAAAATATAATTTGTTTTGTGTGAGTGATTTAAATACCGCGCCAAAACGGTACTTATTTTTGAGTGATTTCATTGGCTCTTGCACAGGCAAGTTTAATATTGAAAATTGTGAATGAAGTTTTTGCCAGAAGCATTTAACTTAAAACTTAATTTATATGCTTACAATAATTTATTAATATAAGGCTTAAAATTATTTATACTGCCTATATGAGGAACAAAATTATTATATTTGTTTATGCACCTAAATTATTTTAAGCTGCGTGAACCGAGTTTTGGCGCGGTATTTGAATCACTCCTTCTTATTCTGGAACGAAGTATAGTAAAATACTAGAAAACAGGACAATATTCACAAATTTACCACAATTATTTCAAGGAGAAACCATTCTTGTTTAAGTTTGGCATCTTTGCTGGATTTTTAACTATAGTTTACCTTTTTTAATTGTAGCTTTATTATCTCTTGAAAGCTTTTAGCTTTTCTTTCCATCCATAACTGGCGGTTATTTTGATGTTTTCCGATAACTGTATCAACCCTAGTTTTCTGGGGATTGTGGTGGACGTAAAACTGGTTAAAATTGAAAATCAAATCAGGTTTTTGTGCCAGTTGAAGTTCTTTGAGCGTAGATTCAAGCAAATTATTACAAATGAATTTATTTGTTATATTGTAGCATTTCCAACGGTCACAAATTTGTGTCATCCTACAACAATAAAGAACACGGGTGAGGTAACTGAATCATTCCCGAGTCCAGTTTCTGGCCTAAAGAAAGTCAATTTAACCAAAATTGATTTTTGCAATGTAAAAAGGAAAAAAAGAGCCATACTGTAACCAAGACTTCAAGATGTTGGTTTCAAAGCTTAATATTAAACTTCAGTGCTGTTACTTCTGCATAGATAAATCCCTTTCCTGGTTGCTATAGACGTCTTGAAGATATTCAGGTTAAAGTTGTTCTGATATGAAATAGAAACAAAAGTTCCTGGGCAATTCAAAACTTTATCCTATCAATCTTCAAACCAGCATGTAGGTATTATTTCCTCCAGAAAATTTGAAAATTGAACGAGCAATTGTCTTTTATGTGATGATTCTGATTTTGTGCTAGAATATGGTCTTTCTATAACTCTCACCATTCTGCCCTAGACAATTTTATGTGCCATAAGTTTTGTTAAATTGCTAGGGCACCCTGCCAAAATTCGCACCAAATAGTTCGGAATAGTTCGTTTTGGATGCATCGCCTTCTCAATGATGACGTTTAGATTTTCAGAGTCCCAAATCTGACAATTCTACTTATTATGTACAAAGCCACTGATGTGGAAGTGGGCTATTTTCAGTAAAAATGTTCATCTTCAGCTAAGCGATTTCCAACCTATTGGGCGAACCGAAAACGCACCAGATGGTCATGAGGCTTCAGTTCTTGGACTAATTGAACTTTGTAAGCCTTCATACCGAGGTCTTTATGCAAAATTTTCTGCAGAGAAGAGTGCGAGTTCAGTTCTTGAGAATGATGACGAGTTGATGTTGATATTGTGTGTTCACGCACAGTCTGAACAACAAAGCTTTTTAAACGCCAATATATCTCTTTATTTTAATTTATTTTTTTCTAAATTTATTTTGGAATTAATTTGTAGCGTTTTACAAGAGATGGCGTAGGTAGTACCAGGAGTTTTACTTCATTACTTTAATATCAACAAAAGTGCTGCTGAAGCTCATCGTATTTTAGTGGAAGTGTATGGTGAGCATGCCCTAGTTGAGCAAACGTGTCGAAAGTGGTTTGCTACCTGGATTGCCGAAGCAATTTGAAGATAATAAGTTGAAGGCATTGCTTAATGAAGACGAAAGTCAAACACTTCTAGACTTGTCTACATCATTGGGAGCTGACTTATCAACGGTAGGAAAACGTCTCAAAACTTTGGGCATAATCCAGAAGGAAGGACATCAGGTTCCATATGAATTGAAACTAAGGGACATTGAGAGGCGTCTTTTGACATGTGAACTGCTGCTTCAACGGGCGAAAAGGAAAGGTTTCTTGCATCGAATTGTCACTGGCGATGAAAAATGGATTCACTACGACAATCCGAAGCGCAGAAAGTCATGGGTTAAGCCCGTCCAACCATCAGCATCAATGACAAAGCCAAATATTCATGGGTCTAAGCTCTTGCTCTGTATTCGGTGTGATTTATTATGAACTGCAAGCTCCTTTAATAAGCAACATCGTCTCAACTATTGCTGATGGAAGAAAAATTTCCCATTTAAATAAACCAGCTACTCTAACTGTTCTACTATTAGTAACAACAGGTTGCATATAATACAGCTACAGGACATCAATGGTGATTCTTAGGTACAACTCATTTGAGCTGGCTTGCTCAACTGGATGAATAAAGTTATTATACTTATGAAGTAGTAGAGAGTAGTATAGAAGAAAGAAAAAATGTATGAGTACATGAGGACTTACCAGTAACAAACGAGATCTAACACTGCTTACAATACTAAGACCACTTATGTTTCTACTAAGTATAGATTTTCTAGACAATTTACAAATTTTGCTTGAGCCATGAAAAATGCATTCTAGATGAATGATTCAACATGAAATAGTAGTCCAAAAAAACTTCTGATGCGTCATACATTTTAATAATTTAAATAAATGTCTTTATGCAATTTTAACAAAATCATTTCAAATCCTTCTTTTTTTATGTTAATAATGGAGATAGGTTCAGGAACTATCCTGTACTCTATAGATACATGATGTATGCTTTCCAAAATTCCGAAAATTGGACTGATTATTTTAGAAATTACATACAGAATAAATTATAGTAATAAAACGAAATTATAGGTAGAATAAGTTTCCTTGCGTGCCCTCTACTATTAGAAAAATTAATAATTATATGAGTAACTAAAGAAAATTCTATATAATATCCTCTTGATCAATTAAATAATTGCTCTGTGCAAGTTTTCCCATAACTTAATCTCATTAATTATGAACGATTTAAATTTTCAATAATTAATTCTGTACTAATTGCGAAGTATAAAAAGATGGAATATGATCAATATGGAGACAAATTGATTATAGTGTTCAGAACTAAATCTTGCTGGGTGATAGCTAGTATGACAGACGTAAGTGTTTGTAATTTTAATCTGCACATAATTGTACCTACATAAAGTTGAAATTAATATTTGAAATTATAAATTTAGAGACCAAAACTCTTGGATTTCACCAAACTTCCACGCAGAGTCTTATGGTGTTTCGGATTCTATTTTGGTGATGACATGGAAGAACACATCTTCCACCGTTTAATCTGTATAATATCTTTAACTCTCACTATACCTTTTCCAGTTATGATAATGGGAAAAATATTACTGGATCTCAGACATGATCTTCAAGCTCTGTTAGAAACCCTTCATTATTTTTTCCTTCATTTCTGGATAGTCGTAAAAATTATGCTATTCTTATACGGTTTCCGTAGGCTTCGCAATCTAGAAGCTTGGTTACAAACTGAAATATTCAACAGCTATACAAGAAGACAAGACCACTTTCTGAATAAGGCGATGAGGAAGCAAATGAGTTTTTTCAAATTGCTTTGGTCCAGTACACTGTGTTTCACATCGATGTTTGCTTTATTCCTGCCAAAAGATAAGGTATCCTTGAATATCCCTATTTGGATGCCTTTTAAAATGGACAGAATATTTTGGCATATTTACGAAGTCCTGTGCTACGTCATTACGGCCAGTACTTATCCGGCGATAGATTGTATTATTACCGGTTTGGTGGCCAATATGACTGCTCAATTGCAAATATTGGGTGATAATTTGGAAAGAATCCATTTAGATCATGAAGGAGGACTTTTAAAAATGCGAGGACAAAATTCAGGAACGATTTAAACGGTTTATCCAGCATCACATCGCTATTTTGCAGTAAGTTGGTGTCGAAAATGTGTTGTTAATATTATATGCATGCAATATTATCAGCTCTTTTTTTTTGAGTGGATGATTTAGGTTGATTGATCTATTGTGGCCTCTTGCATGAGTTGGAAGTTGCTGGTATTTGCCCACTCAAGAGCTTCCCATACAGTCTAAGAGCTTTAGCAAACTACAATAACTGTGATGGTTCCCCTTCTGTTTAGGTTTTTGCTCTATGCTTGTTGGAGTGTCTCAAACCAGAGGATTCTCCCATACTCTTAGTCTACTCTTTCTATCCTTGAGTTCTTTTTTGTATTGTAGATGCTCATCACTATACCATTATACAAACAAAGTTGTGGCAGCCTTTCAATGTTATCTCTTTGTGGAATTAATTTGTCTTCAGAGTCTTCAGATCATTTCCCTTTTTACGATTCAGATTTTAATAGGATTTAATTCCATCGTTTGATCAAGTGTAAGCTTTCTGCAAAATCTAACGGCGATTGCACAATTCTAGTCTCTTAGATTCCTTCTCTTTTGAAATAATTCTGTTGTTGTAGGCAACAGCTAAAGTGTTATCTTGCCATTCAAACTTATTGTTTTTGGATTGCTTCATTTTCTTTTTGTCTTTGTCGCATCTGAAAGTGTCCCTTATAGAGGTTCTGCACTGTTGTCCTTATTTATTTTCTCTTTCTTATCGAAAATGTCGAAAAAAATGTTTGAGGAATCTTCTAGTGATTTCTTCTTGCCAGCTATTTTATGATAAAATTTTTCTTCTGTATAATTGAGATGCTGTAAAGTGCTGGATTTTGACTCGATCACCTTTGGATTTGTCTCTGTTATTTTCAAAGCTTTTAACCACATATTGCTTCTGAGTTGCTAAGTCAAAATTTTTTCTTTTGGCAGTTAAAGAGGGTAGAGTTTATTTTAAGAGTTTAAAATGTTAAATTTCCTTTCAGTTGCTTCTTTCTTTCGAATCATTTTAATTTTCATAGCTGGTGTTTGATTTCCGATTTAACTTTTTTGACAGTTTAAGCAATTAGATTTTTGGCTTCTTTCTTTTTAAGTTGTTCTTACTAAATAAATTAACAAAGTAGTGTTCTAAAAAAAGACATTAATTATATTTGTTTGTTTTTATTATCTATTCGTATGTCATTCGGATTGTTATTCTTGTCCCTTACATTTCTCAATTTTTAAATTATTTTAAGTCTTGTTTGTAAACAAATTATTATTTATTTTGTTTGCTCTAAATTAAATTTGGAAAATTCCGTTTTTTTTTCAGATTTATTAATGAAACTGAAGCAGTATTTTCATACAGTTTATTTTGCCAAATATTATTTAGTGTGCTTGGGATTTGCTTGTCAGGATTTCAATTCTTATTGGTAAGATACAAGGGCGTATTTTTATGTTATCTACCTAGCTATAAAACAAAAGATTGACGATATCAAACGAATTATTGAAAAATTGCTGTCACTGTTAGAAGTACATGTGCTAAGTTCTACTAGTCGATAAAATGAGTGAAACTAAGGCAAAAGCAATTAATGAAAGAATGGTTGCTGTGTATGGGGAAGATGCACCATCTTATTTTCAAGTTAAATATTGGTCTAAACTCTTTTGACGGGGACGCTGATGACCGAAAGTTCAGACCACCTGTTGAAGCTCGAACTGAAGAAATTGTGCGAGAAGTCGAAAATTTAGTACTGAAAGATGGGTGTGTAAAGATCTCTGTCACTGCCAATGAAGTCTGTCTATCCGAAGCGTGTGTCCTCAAGATCTTGCATGACGATTTGGGTATGAAGAAGGTGTCTGCACGGTGGATGCCCAGATTGCTTACAGCTGAACAAAAATTGTACATTAAAAAAGTTTCTCAAGAAAATTTGGCCGAGTTGGAGAGGGCCAAAACATTTTTATCTCAAATTATCACCGTGGATGAGACTTGGGTACATCATTGGGACTCTTCTACTAAACAAGAATCCATGCAGTGAGTTCGTAAGGGCTCTTCACCACCAAAAAAGGCCAAGACACAATTTAAAAAAAAAACTGATGACAACTGTTTTCTGGGGTGTTGAAGGAGTCTTGCTTATTGAATATATTCCAAGAGGGTCTACCATAAATGGAGGGGCCTTATCCATATAAAAACTTGTTGCTGCACGACAATTGCCGAGTTCATAATGCAAACAAAATAGCCCCTCTGTCTGACTTCTTCTCATTCAAAAATTTAAAAAAGCATCTCAGGGGAAAGCTGTTGAAGAATATTTTGCTGGGTTACCGAAACAATTTTTTTCTGAGGGTATGGGTCAATTGGAAAAAAGATAGAATAAGTGTATTAGTGTTGAAGTTGTTGTTCTCTTATGTTTTATGTCTTTTTTTCATGGCTAGGTAGATAACATAAAAATACACTCTCGTATATAAACATAAAAGGTTTCCCAGGATGAGCTTGGAAATTTTTATTTACTCTAGGTCCCTCCAGGTAACACCAAATTTATGCTAGCATGTGGCTATTTAACTGTCATGTTCTTCCAAATTTATTTCACTTGTTGGTTCGTTGAAGATTTAATAATACAAGTAGGTTTACATTAATATTATAATAATTGTTTAGAATTTCTGTTTATGAACATTTTGTTAGGGTTCTGATGTTGTCACATCTTGTTATGCATCAGAATGGTATAATTATGGCAGTACAACTAAGAAGTTACTTTTTATTCTAATGGAAAGGGCAAAGAAACCGATTAGTTTCCGCGCTGGATATTTTTTTACTTTATCTTTAGCTACTTTTGTAATGGTAGGTGTAATTTTGAATATAACTTGATATTGTTTTAATTAATGTAATCTATTTTTTATTTCAGATACTGCGTAATAGTTATTCTTATTTCGCAATATTAAGACACGTGTATAAAGAATAATAACTACTTAACAATAAGGAATTATACAAAGAAAATATTACTTTATACATCTGAATTAACGACTAAGATTGACATGTAAATTATAGCATCAATAAATTAGTAATTAATTAAATTAATGCATGTAATAGATGACGTTTATAGTTTATTGTCTTTTAAAAATTTATTAAGTATTAATAAACTAATCTTGTCTTGTTGGATTTCACATTAATAAGGTGGTGATTAAACTTAATAAAGATTTATTCATCAATCATTTACATCTTCGATTATGTTTATTTATAATTTAGTAAACAAGAACGGGATGTCCGCTTCGAATTTAGCAATAGATATTCATCTATAACTGGTATGATCTGCGTCTAAAATTATCATTATCAAGCATCGATAGATAATGTTTGTTATTTTAAAACGCATTAGGAAAAAGCCAATGTTTGGTGTGGAATCTTATATAAAAAAAAATTAGTAAACTTTATTTTTAAATAAACGTACCTATAACATATTGTAAAAAAAAAAAACATATCTTTAAATATAGAGCGGTCATCCTGATTCAAACATTTATAATGACTCATCGTCACAACATGAAACTCGACATATTACTACTCTTATTACTACTTATACAGAATGGTCCATTTAAAGTGTAACACTGTAATATCTTCGAAACAATTAGTGTTATGAAGAAAAGTGTTAAACAAAAGTTTAACTATATGAAAGGGCCTATCCGATAGCAGTACTGTTGTCACTATAAAGAAAAACGCAAAGGTCATAGCAAGGTCAACTTTTTT
This sequence comes from Holotrichia oblita, assembly GCA_023690525.1. NCBI lineage: Eukaryota > Metazoa > Arthropoda > Insecta > Coleoptera > Scarabaeidae > Holotrichia > Holotrichia oblita. The sequence continues at coordinate 324,586 of CM043020.1, read as the reverse complement.
TCAAATAGGGTCAAGTGATGTAAAAATGAGACAACCAAAAAAAACGGGTAAAAATGAGACAGTCACATAACTATCACTACACATCACTTTAATGTAATGCAAATGTGGCATAATGAAATCTACACATAGTAAAACCTAAAGTCATATCGATTCAAACATTAATATAAGCCAAACATGAATAATTAAATCTGACTTAAAATATTAAAATTTACGTTGCGAAAACTTTTAAAGTCGATGCGATAACTTTTGTTGCTACGCCTGAACAAGACATCGAACACGCTCAGCAAATGTCGCAACTTGACGACCGCTGTATAATGAACGCTTTGGGAACGAGCTGGACAGTCTATTGCCGAATGAATCGGAGTGAGCACGTGTTTATTTGTTGGGGTAATTGTGAGACGGTCTCTTAGGTAAATATGAGACACGCCATGGGGTAAAAATGATACATAATTATATACACATTTTAGGTTCTAGACGGCCATAATGCCTAGACGTTATGTTTTAAAACCGAAAAGATACACAGAGGAAGATTTGCAAAGCGCGCTTACTTTAATAAAACAAAGTCAGTTGTCTATTTGAGCTGCTTCGACAAGATTTCGAATTAATAAATCAAAATTAAGCAGGTGTATCCATAATACAAATAATGCAAAACGTGGCCGAAAGCAGGCCTTATCCGCAGAACAAGAAACAGATCTAACCCAAAAAATTACAATATTGGCTAAATGGGGATTTGCGTTATCCAAAAAAGAAATTAAGTTAGTTGTGCAAACATATGTAAACGAAAATAATTTAACAACTGTTTTTAAAGATGGCAACCCTGATGACGATGATTGGTTTCGTATGTTTTGTAAAAGAAACGGGCTTAGCCAAAAAAAAAACAGCTGGAAAAGTGTCTCGGTGAAATAATTCAACAGCTTGGTTTGCATGTATAATTTAAAATTGTTTTCTACTATTGTTATGGAATTGTTTGGTTATTTTTTTGAATATAAGTCTAAGAAAAACTATTTATTGTTGTATCATTTTTAACCAGGTTGGTTCAGCATTGCCCCAGAGGTAATAAATAGCACGCGCTCTTCAATAAACGCCTGAAAACATATTGTCTCATTTTTACCCAGCCCCTGTCTCATTTTTACCATAAATGCCGGTTAAAAATGAGACGTGGTTTTTTTCTTTTTTTTTCAAGAACCTTAAATTCAAATATGTGGTGTTTATATTATTCCCAGTCGAATTCTTAATGGTATGGTAAATGAAATTGAAAATTAATTTCAAAAAGAAATCCATCGTAAAATTAAAAGTTTTATAAAATGTCTTATTTTTACACCACTTGACCCTACCTTGTATTTTCTTATTTTGTTAACAAGACACATCATTTCTTTACAATTTCTTTTTTCATTTATTACAATAGCTTAATTTTTGTAAAAGATACAAGGGTTTAAAAAAAATTACATTTTTACATTTTTCCTATTAAGTTTTGAATGTAAGCCTGGTAGATTGGTAACTTAATTGAGAGCATGCCAAGACGAATTGCAGCTGTTATCCGTGCACGTGGAGGAAACACTTTGTATGAAGTGTTTTATGTTTTTCATTTTCTTTTCAATTCCTTTTCATTAAATTCGGTGTTAAGTTAAATTCGTAAACTTATTGTTAGTACCATAGGAAAAAAGGTAAAAATTTAAGATTTTTCTTAAACCCTTGTATCTTTTACAAAAATTAAGCTATTGTAATAAATAAAAAAAGAAATTGTAAAGAAATGATGTGTCTTGTTAACAAAATAAGAAAATACAAGGTGGAGCAACTTTGACAATCCATATGTGGTTTGAAAGTTGATTAAAAAAAACAGACTTTGTGTCACCCTGTATAAAATGATGTATGCCAAATTTTCTTAAAATTCCAAAGATGTGATAGATTACATTTAAATTTACCTACAATATGCAAAAAAAATGAATAAAATCGAATTTAAAATAGCATATGGTATTTATTTTTTATCAAATTTTAAAAGAGCAACAAGTTGTGAATAGAAAAATAGTAAACCACATATGACCTCAAATTAATATTAATGGAGATATTTCGAAAGAATGAGGACATAATAAAAGTCAGTGCAGCAATGTTTTTCCTTCGTTTTTTAAATGTAAAAGTAGAAAATAAATGTTAATAGTAGCTATAAATTGTTTATTTATCATCAAGAAAACAGGAATTACATATCGAGGACAGTTAAAATATAACTAATTCACACAAAACCATATTTTATTTAAGAGAAAACAGTATTGTTTGTTATTTACAGCACTATAATGACACTACTCATAATAGCAAATTTAACCGTTAGGCGTTAATAACATTGGCGAGGCAAATTAATAATTTAGGCATTTATCCGATTATTTTGATCGATAGGACTCGCAGCAACTATCTGTATATATGGCTTGGATAGGCAATAGAGCGCTTTGATGGATAACAAGTTTCTCAGTTCAAATATTAATTGAAGAAGAAAATGGAAATGTGAGAATTTCTATGTTCTGTGGACCACATAAGGATCAGTGGATGATTTTAAAATTCGGAACACCTATACAGAAAAACAAAGATTTTTTGATTCAGATAAGAAAAATTTTTCTATTATTTAATTAAAATAGATTCGAATTTAAAATAGTATTATTTAAAGAATATATTATTTACATCTAGGTATTTTAATATAAAAAGTGATTGATTGGTAAACATCTACATAATAACACAGAGCAACAAATTAGAGGTAGATAATCTCCTTAATGTGTTTAGGTATTCTTTCTTTTTTCTTATACCACCTGTCTCGTAACATATGAATAGCTTTCTTAAGACGAGAATAAAAAAATATCAGGGTCATGGTGTTTTCACCTTATATATAGTTACGATATTTAATAGTAATATCTAATAATAATTATAATAGTAGTAGTAACGACCTTGTTCTAATTTGCATCAAAAGAAGGAAATTTTTTTGCAAACTGTATCTGGTAGCTGGTGACCAAGAGATGCCTAGCTTTACGATCTTAGCCAGCATCGTAGATGAGAATTATTATTCTGGAAAACACCTTTGTCGGGTTGTAAACACACGCTTCTTAGTCAATGTTGAAAACATAAAAAAAAGATTAACCTCTAATATAATTATCATATATTTTGACATAATTTATTGAGTTGTCGTGTAACTAATTAATAAAGCCTACCACTACTTATAATGTTCGACTAATGCTTAATCATTTAAAATGTTAGAAAAAAAACAACTACAAATTAATACTACATAATTTGGCGATCCATTTAGTTTAAAGGATAATAAATTTGTGTGTAAACTAATTATCATTTCGACGCGGCTAATATATTTACATAACATTTCAGCTATATAAACGGATATTAATATTAGCCATCCAGTTAAACAAAATAATTGTTCGCGGAAGAATATTTGTTCCGTTAAGGAACCTTTTATTGTTATAGTTCTTTGTGGAAAAAAGGAGTGAGATACAGGTGAGTTAGTGTTAGTTTGTTATATATTGATAATTGAATCTTAAAGTGGTAAGGGTAGGTAGTTGCCCAATAATTTTTTATGTGGTCTCTGAGACCATAATAATTATATATTATAATAACACAAAAGCTTCAGTTCTTTGCTGGTCTTTGGATTCACTATGAAGGGCTTCATGTATTAATTCATTACCTATACGCCTTCAGGAAGGTCTAGATACCTTTTATTACATTTCTTCAATGAATTAAAAAGGCCAGGTAGTTTGTTTTAATAAGAAACAAGCTTTAAACAACAATATAATTTTTTGCAACAACATTTTATTGTCATATAGATAATAGAAAACTAAAAAAAGATTATCAAAATAAATCTGTTTCCGAAACTACTTTTTATAGTGGGGATTATGATTATTGTGAAAACTGTCAAATAGCTGACAGCTGTCAGATCAGAAAAATAAACTGTGTAGTAGTAGTAGAACCAACCATTTTTCTACAGTTTGCAACACTTCCAGACAGTATAGTCATTTTGAAAGCTGTCAAATTACAATAATGTATTAAAAATAATGATTTTTCAAAGTACGAATTTGTGGTTGAGTCCTTATAAATGTCTTATGAAGGGTGTTTTTTTTAATTCTATTTTTTCCAATTAGTTTTTTAAGTTTGATACTCGTAATATAGGACAATTTTGTGACGGTTGGCATTAGTTTGGCATTAAATTCAAATAGATTGAATTGACAAATTAATTTGACATTTCATCGTTAAATTATTTTATTTATTTATAAAAATGTGTTCTACACATTTTTCATGTACAGATGTGTGCAAAAAAGAAAATGGAACAACTCTTGCTGGCATGGCTGTGACATACAGCATACATAAGATTGTCATAATACTTGCTTAGATTTTATAGGTTATACATGAATATGTCACAGTATAGATTATCAAAACATTTCTGACACTTTCAATTTCCAACAAACACTCACATTACTTCAATTAATCAAACGAACGTCTACTTCACACAGTAATAGTTCAGTAGAAATATGGAAAATTGCTGAAAATGGAGTTACTAATTTACTTCCGGAAAAGTCATACAATGTATGAAAATTTTGTTAATTTAATAACAATAAAATGTCAGATTGACATTTCCATTATACTGTTGCAATCAGTGTTGCCAGAGACTTTTGAAAAATTATACCAATCTCTGGTGAAAAATGCACCAGATTTTAACAGACTGTACAGAAACAAGACCTATAATAGGCGTACAGCATTGGCAAAATGTTAAGAGATAGTAACGGTTGACTATAAATGATTGTAAATTTTCAAGTTAATTTGACAATACTTCTGTAATTTTATATTAGTATGCCAGATTTTTAGATTTGACTATGACAGATACTTGTCAAAGTAAAAAGTCAAGCAAATATATAGAATATGATAGAAATGACATAATCTATAGATGATGCAACTAATACTAATAACATCGAGAACACCAAAATGCTCAGCTTACTGCAAGTTTCCCTTCATCGAGGAACTCACCCCAAGGATATCTTCACTTTTAAGATATTTACCTTTAAGACTAGGTTACTATAATAACAACACCATTAACAGGTTATTTTCGAAATATAAATCAAAAACATACTTCCTCCTTAATTCGGGAGTTGTATATTTTGTTAGTTGCTTGCAATGTGATGCAATATATGTGGGCCAGACCTTACCATACTTAGAAAAAAGGTTGAAACAACATAAACTTGATTGTCACTATAAACAACACTAGGCCATATTTTTGATTTTGAAAACGCCTCTATCCTAGAGTTTGTACAAATATTCAAAATGTACTTTTATACAAACGGTTCCAAAATGTACCAGATCTGTACAAATGTATAAGCTCTGGCAACGCTGGTTCCAATGTGACCAACTTAAAATAAACCCGCTTAAATATCCCATTTTTATTAATTTTCTTAACTGTTTTGGTAGATATGTTACACTTAATACTCGAATTCGGACAATGTCCAAAAAAAAGATGCAAAACTAGATCCGATATTTTATTTTTAAACGGCTATTGAGCATCATAAAATGAGCAGAATTAGTTTGCCGCATTTTCCAATAAGCAAAATTACTTCTGCGCATTTTAAAGTGACGCTTTTTTCATTCAGGGTGTATACTGACCCGGGACAATCCGAATCTACCATCGAAATGAAGCCAACCCCCCCCCCCCTCCTCTCTCCCTCCCCCACAAAGGGGTGGTGAAATGCTTGCATACGAAAATAGGGCGTCAAAAATGCAACCTTTCAGTTTTTCTCATTTTTCGAGGTGAAAAAGCCATTTTTGTGAATATAACCTAGATATATTCTTAAAGCTGAGAAAATTTGCTATCGGCCAAAGAAAATAGTCGTGGAGTTTCGCTCCATTCACCTACAAAAATCGGGGTCAAAATGTTTCTATGTGGAATTGGAGCTTTCGAGATAGGTGCTATTTTTATATTTTTTGGCCAAACAAAGCCCTTCAGGCCGAATCGGCCATTTTTTTCGTATTTAGCATGACCAATTACATATATATCCAAAATTTGAACGGAATCGAACACCCTTCGTAAACTGTCAAAAATCCAGATTTTTTCCATTCTTGCGATTTTGAAGAAAATTTCAACCTCTTTGATTTCCCTGAAATTTTGAATATATATGCAATTGATCATGCTGAATATGATAACAGTGTCAGATTTGGGCTAAAGGACCTCGTTTGGCAACAAAAAACATAAAAATAGCACCTGGAAAGAACCCTCCAATTCCGCATAGGAGAACTTTGTCACCGGTTTTTGTAGGTAAACGGCGCAAAACCCCACGACTAGTTCTTTATTCAATAGCAAATTTGGCTCAGCTTTCGGAATATATATAGGTTGTGTTGACAAAAGTGACTGCTTCATCTCGAAAAATGAGAAAAACTCAAACGCTGCAACGCTCCAAGATTGGCATCGAATCTTGCATCGTTTCGGTTTTTTCAAATTTTCGGTTAGAAGGAGAAACATTTCTAAATACCACCTATATATATTCTGAAAGCTGAGAAAAATTGCTATCGGATAAAGAAAATAATCGCGGGGTTTCGCTCCGTTCACCTACAAAAACCGCGGTCAAAATGCTCCTATGCGGAATTGGAGCGTTTGTGATTGGTGCTATTTTTATATTTTTTTTGGCCAAACAAAGCCCTTCAGACCAAATCCGACACCTTTTTCGTATTTAGTATGATCAATTACATATGTATCAAAAATTTGAACGAAATCGAACGCCCTACGAAAATTGTCAAAAATCCACATTTTTTCCCCCTTGCGATTTTGAAGAAAATTTCGACCTCTTCGATTTCCCTGAAATTTTGAATATGTATGTAATTGATCATGCTAAATACGAAAAAAGTATCAGATTTTGCCTGAAGAGCTTTGTTTGGGCAAAAAGATATGAAAATAACACCTCGAACGAATAGCTCCAATTCCGCATAGGAGTACTTTGACCCCTGTTTTTATAGGTAAACAGCACGAAACCTCTCGACTATTTCTTTATCCGATAGCAAATTTTCTCAGCTGATAGAATATATATAGGTTGTATTTAGAAAAGTGGCTGCTTCATCTCCAAAAATGAGAAAAACTCAAACGCTGCAACGCTCCAAGGTTGGTATCGAATCTTGCATCGTTTTGGTTTCTTCAAATTTTCGGTCAGAAGGAGAAACATTTCTTAATACAACTTAAATATATTCTGAAAGCTGAGAAAATTTGCTATCGAATAAAGAAATAGTCACGGGGTTTATTTCTTGCATGTGGATTAAAAAGTGTACTACCAAAGCATCTTCTTGTCAGTAAATAAAATGTTATCTGTAATTCTAAATGCCATTATTCATGTTCATGTTTGAGCAAACAAGTGAAGTACTTATAATTATGTACAGTTTTGCAGATTTTTAAGAACAAAGTTTATTTTTTTGTTCTGTTTATAATAAGGGTCGTTTGTTGTTGTGAAATTGTGTCTAACCTGTCAAAAATTTCTGTTAGCTATCAAATTTTAAGAACAATCTTATATTGTACTATTTTAACAACTCTGTGACCATACTTGCAGTTTACTTCAGCTGCTCTCTTGGCAGTAAAATAGTTGTAAAGATAATTACTTTTCTATAGCTCTTAACAGGTCAAAATATTTCAAAAAGATTCTGTAGGTACTTTTTTCACAAAATTGTCTCCCGCTCAAATTATTAAATGATGAAAAATAAACTGTAAAAAAGACCCAAAATGACGTTTAACGTTTTCATCCAAGTTTAATTCAAATCTGAGAAACAAAACAACATCATTATCATTTTTTTTTATAGAAAAAAATGGAATTTAAATGGCTCAACGTCTTATATTCATTTGCAATCCTATTCGTATGCCTGATCTATTACGGAAAATGGAAATACAAATATTGGATAATGAAAAAAGTTCCTCACATCGAAGGTTCTTTTCCAATGGGAAATTACGAAGTACCGTGGGCTATAAAAGAAGGATTGCATCAGATAACAACGAATATCTATAACGAATTTAAATCTAAAGGATACAAATACGGCGGAGCTTACTCCTTCTTTAGACCGATGTTTATCCCCGTAGATTTAGATCTAATCAAACAGATCTTTATTAAGGATTTTCAATATTTTACCGAGAGAGGATGTATTATAACGGAAAAGCGGACCCATTGAGTGAGCACCTGTTCAATATCGAAGGAACGAAATGGAGACCTTTACGTGCCCAAATAAGTCCGACTTTCTCTTCGGGTAAATTAAAATCTATGTTTTCAACGGTGCTGGATTGTGGAAATGAGTTAGGCGAGCAAATAGAGAAATTACGCATAAGTAAAGGGTACATGAATATTAGGGAGATGGGTGCTCATTACACGACGAACGTAATAGGCGCTTGCTTTTTCGATTTAAAATGTAATTGTTTCGAAAACCCCAACAACGAATTAAGACGTCATAATCGGACCTTCTTCAAAAACGGCATCGAGAAAGCTATGCGGATTTTTGCGCTGCGTAGCTTCCCTTCATTGTGTAAACTGATGGGTGTACTAGTTATAGATAAGGAAATTACTGATTTTTACGCTAAAGCTGTAAAGGAGATTTTTGATCATAGAGAAAGTAGCGAGATTAAGAAAAAGGATTTTCTCCAATTATTGATCGATTTGAAAAATGGAACTAATAACAAACGCCAGCTTTTAACGCTTCAACAAGCTGCCGGGCAATGTCTCCTATTTTTTGTGGCTGGATTTGAGACGTCGTCGTTAGCAATGAGTTACGTGTTTTATGAGATAGGCCAAGATCAAAAGATGCAAGATAAACTGAGGGAGGAAGTTCGTAGGGCTATCAAGAAATATGATGGTAAAATAACGTATGATGGTATAATGGAAATGACATATATGACTCAAGTATTTACTGGTAATTACCTTTACATATTTTTATAATAAATAAAATTATATTTTTTTAATTTTACAGAAGCTTTAAGGAAGTATCCAATAGTGCCAACACTAGAACGTGTGACGGTTAAAGATTATAAAATTCCCGGAGAAGATGTTATAATAGAGAAAGGAACTAAAGTTTTAATATCCGTTCAAGGGATACACCACGATCCAGATTATTATCCTGATCCACAAAAATTCGATCCGGAAAGGTTCTCGCCGGAAAACAAACGAGCACTTCATCCTTGCGCTTTCCTAACTTTCGGCGAAGGACCTAGGAATTGTCCCGGGATACGTTTCGGTGTGATGCAAACTAAAGTTGCTATGGCTATAATGCTGAAGGATTATAGATATACAGTCAATCCGAAAAGCCTCAACATGAAGCTCACCAATAAATCTCAGTTGTTAGCTCCGGATGGAGAAGTTTTAATAAATATTGAAAAAATTAATTAAATATTTTAATACAAAGCGTTCAAATAAGCTTTGCCTCTAGTAGGCCATTCCTTTAAAAACGTATGATTATTAATAATTTAAATTTGCATTAGTTGTCAATTTGACAGATGCATAGTTTACAAAAATTGCTTTGTAATTTAAAATTGATTTAACATGAGTTTTACTATACAACACAAATCGTTCATGGTACAATCTTATTTTCGAAACGGTCGTAAGATTGACGGACAATGACAGTATTCTCTTCAAGATTGTTTAGAAGAATTTAGAAATGAGTTTCCTAACTTCATCTTTGATTATGACAGTTTTCGGCACACAGTGACACATTCCGTTATAGTTTTCAGAGAAACAGGGAGTGTCAAACAGAAAGAAGGCGCAGGTCGGGCGAAAACGCGTACAGAAGAGCTATAGTTAATAATGTAAGAGAAAGTATAAATAATGCACCATGAACTTCCGTACGAGCATTATCACAACAAGTGGGTGTATCAATTGCCACATGTCATACAATTTTGAAAAAGGACTTACATTTATTTCCATATCGCATGACCTGTTATCAAGAAATCAAGGAAATCGACTATCCTAGAAGAATAACGTTTAGTCAGTGGTTCTTAATTAATTTTGATAATGACTTCTTGACAAAACCATTTTTTCTGACGAGTCATGGTTTTATCTGAATGGATATGTTAACTCACAAAATATGAGGATGTGGACTAATGAGAAACCACATAATTTTTTTGTTGAAACTACACTTCATCCGCAGAAAATTGGTGTATGGTGTGCGATTAGTCGAAGGAGAATTATTGGCCCTATTTTTTTTAACGGTACTTTAACAGGAGAAAGGTATCGACAAGAAATTATTATGCCATTTATCGAGCAGCTTGACGATGAAGAAATAACACAGGGTTACTTTCAACAAGACGGAGCTAGAGCACACACAGCAGGTGAAATAATTAATATGCTGCAGCAATTTTTTCAAAATCGGTTGATAAGTTTAAACACTGAACATGAATTTCCACCAAGATCTTGTGACATTACCCCATGTGATTTCTTTTTATGGCCATTCTTAAAGAATTCAATTTATCGAGTACAGATACCTGATCTTGCAGACCTTCAAATCAGAATTGCTGAAAGAATTAATGAAATTGACAATGCGATACCTACTACAAAACGTTTTTTCCTCCATTAGAAGAAGATGTGAGAAATGTTTCGAACAAGGTGGTGGACACTTTGAACAATTCTTATAAAATTGTGCCTGTTTGTTGGAAATAAACATATTTCATTCAGTTAAAAATGTTCGTTTCATTATTTTGACATTTGTCATTTCATTCAAATATCTCATCTCATAACCAACAAAATTCCTATTAAAATTTAAGTAACGAGCTAAGACATAATTATAATTTCCAAGGGGTACTTTGAGGTAGTTCCTGCTTAGCCAATTTGCATATGCAGATGATCAGATGACAATCAGCACTATGAACACCCATGTGAAACTACATTCACCTAAAATCGCTAATTAATGAATGGTGTGCGTTGTACAACATCGCCTTGATTATCAAAGAAAGCTCAGTTGTGTCTTATACAAAACGTTCTAATCCTATCATTTTTAACTATAGCATTGAGTCTGATTCAATCGATTCGGCCCTAGCTTTCTCTGAAGATATTTCTGCTATGTAGTTCAGATTCTAACTCAACTGCAAAGTTTGATTTTGTATCCACAAACTTTGATTGAACACTGCAATGTGTGTTTAGACAACATTGTACTTAGAAAAAAGTAGTTTGAACAAAATTCGTATAGCTTTACTGTTTTTCGAAAGGTTTATTTAACAAAAGAATGAGCGAAATTCAATTAAAACCCAGCAAGAACTAAAAGAAACATCAAGAAAATTGAATTTAGTGCAACCATTATCAAGATTATTTTAACTTATTTTGTCGGTTTTGGGGGCCACTTGAAATACGATGGTGAAAGTATATAGGCGTAGAGTTGCTGCGAGGCAATACTGAAGAGCATCAGGACAAAGTTACCTCAGATAAATTAAATTAAAAAAAATCAGATTTATCAATGATGTCCCGGAAATAGTGGATGGTGACTTTATTTTAACTCAACTTGAAGCTTTTAAGGGTGCCACAAAGAGATTTGTTGCTAAAGTGTTTGCAGTATTAAGCAATAATAATATCCACCAAGATCTTGTAACATTACCCCATGTGATTTCTTTTTATGGCCATTCTTAAAGAACTCAATTTATCGAGTACAGATACCTGATCTTGCAGACCTTCAAATCAGAATTGCTGAAAGAATTAATGAAATTGACAATGCGATACCTACTACAAAACGTTTTCTCCTCCATTAGAAGAAGATGTGAGAAATGTTTCGAACAAGGTGGTGGACACTTTGAACCATTTTTATAAAATTTTGCTTGTTTGTTGGAAATAAACATATTTCATTCAGTTAAAAATGTTCGTTTTATTATTTTGACATTTGTCATTTCATTCAAATATCTCATCTCATAACCAACAAAATTCCTATTAAAATTTAAGTAACGAGCTAAGACATAATTATAATTTCCAAGGGCTACTTTGAGGTAAAACTTATTTGAATTCTTTGTATAATAAGCACACATATTATATTGTGCAATAATTAATGTGATATTATAATATATATTTTTAGTAACATTTAATGTTAATAGGTATATTGTAATTAACATCTTCAAACAGAGCTTTTTTTGTTTTCGTTTATAGATCCGTCCTTCTTTTATTAACAGCAAGCTGCTGAAGATTAATTCGATGTCTGACAGAGATAATAAATACTATTATATTTGCTATTAAATAAATAATAGGTATGTTAGTTTATTAAAGTAAAAATAAAAAAAACACAACGGAAAAATCCCAAAATTTACATTCAATGTCCGGCTTCTAATATAAATGTTGTTTATACTTTATAATAATATATTCGCCTCGTGTCAGGAATGTGTAGTTAATATTATATAAACAGGCATTCCAATATTTTTTTTTGCTCATTACAGCGGCCTACCTTGCAAACGACTTATTCGTACGATGTATCTGTATGATACATATCTAACTCCAATTAACGTAATCGTACCAATGCCTGACACATTAAGGATCGATTTTGTATACATTAATCCATAAAAATAATTTAGAAGGGTAGAAGTTCTAGCATCGCTTATTAACATAGTTATTAATAGCTTGGACTAATATATACAACTTTTTTTTCTTTCAATATTTTAAACATTTATATTTTTTGCCCAATACCTGATACTCCTATTTCGATCTCGGCCCTGTCAGAGTTTACAATGACCAATACCTGATCCGTGCTATAAATTTCCAAAGTTTAATACCTATTTTAAAGAAACACAAATTAGCTGGTTAATAAAAACATTTATTAAAAACTGAACATTATCAAAATTCATAAAAAAAGCAGAAAAGTAGCCATTTCGGATACGTGATAACTACCCCTTGAGTTGATTGGTGTTGGTTTTCCAATTTTACAAATAATTTGTTCCAATGAATACCACAAGCTATCCTCTTTTTCTGGCCATCTGAAGTTGTGACCGCTTTGCTCCATTGACAGCACTAAATAGGTTTTTTTCTTATGATTAATCTTTTTTATTTGACCAGGGTAATATTTATTATCGTAAATCATGATAACAAAGTCGAAACTTTGAACATCTTCTTCACTAGTTTCTAAAAGTGGTTGATTCCATTTGTCTCCTTCGCCTTCTGATTCACTGGTAATTTCAGCAAATGAATCGGATGATTCGCCAGCTACAATGTGTTTTCTTTTTTCTTAATTTTTCGTTTGTCTTTAATTTCGTTTAGTTTCATCTGTTTTTTTCTCTTCCACTTTTTATTTTCTATCCCCCTTTTCTCTTTCTTTCGAAAGTTTTACGCTTTCGCTTTCTTTCCTGTTTTTCTAGTTCTTTTCTTTCTCGCTCTTCTTCCTTTTTTCCTAAAATACTCTTTGCCCTTTTCACCTGAGATTACTGAAGGCATAAATTCTTTTAGTTGACGTTTTTTAATGTCTTTTAACTTCGTCTGAGGTAAAATAAACACATCCTTGAACGGGGCGACGGCATTTGATCACGTGTTGTATATGGACGGTCAGCAGTCTTTATTTGTAGCATCACCAATTCTGGCATTTTCTAGTTTGTTTTGTTCCTCATCGCTTATTTGTTCCTGGATAGAAATTTCCTCAAAAACACCATATTCTATCTCTTGTATTGATGTACTATTAGTTAATCTTATTTGTCCCTCTATTTCTAGGGTACGATTTTCTTCAAAAACATTATTTGTGACTTCTGTGTTCCTACTTAACTCTTCTGTTGGTGTAATACTATTTGGTCCCAAATGACTTTGATTTTCGATTTTTAAATGCGTCTACCTGAATATTTTTCGATATTTTAATTCAGGATAACATTTTGAGGACAACTGCAGCAAAATATATTTTTTGATATAATTTTTTTTTGAATTTTTTTGCGTGATGATTTAATGAGCCACCCTGTTCCCATTTGGAAAAGTTATATTAAAACATAAAAACTAAATTTTGGACCTACAATTGCGCTTAAAAAACTGGGCATACAATAAAACCTATTGTAATCAAAATATTATCCCGAATCAAAATATCGAAAAATATTCAGGTAGCCATTTAAAAATCGAAAATCAAAGTCATTTCCGGTAAAAGCGGAAGTGATAAGAATGTATCGACTATGTAGAGAAATGTAAATTAAAGCATCGTACACAATTCCCAAATTTCGTTTCTCTATCTCCAATATTTTAGAAATTATAGGGGCGAGCCACCTCAAAGAAACACCCGGTATATACAGCCATGCCTGTATATATACAGTGTGGCAATTCGAAAATGAAACGGCATTGATTTTGGGCATTTAATGTCATATAAAAATAAAATTCTCAGACACGTCAACTTTGTCTTTGAGGGGGACATTTATTAGGCGTGCAAACTGACCCCAAAAATCTTAAATGGAAAGGGGGGTTGAGTTGTACCTCGATTGAAAGGTGATGTTAGGACAGAATTTGGTTTTTATAAATTATCTATAAGAAGAAAAATTGCTAGTGCTCGGACCTAGCTCCCAGCGACTTTTTCCTATTCCCAATTGCAGATATTACAGCACTGCTATCGTCAGCATACAAAAATATATTGCAATTATTTAAAAAAATTGAATTTTATCAGAGTTTTGCCCTCGTTCATTTTAATGTAATGTACGATACGATATTTCCTTTTAATTCAAAATATTTAATTTTTAATAATGGGACAATTTCAATTTTTTTGGGCTACAAATTGATTTGCGGTTGATCTTTAGTCTTATAGATCTTTTTCCAAAACGTCATTTAACTGTCAAAATTAAAACAAAATAATTTTTATCTCAAGAACGAGACATGATAACTGTGATATTATCTTAATAAAACATATTCCATATTATCACTACAATCAAAAAATGACAAAATATACAGGATGTTCTATTTAAAATAACAAATTTTACGACGATTTCCTGCATAGTCGGAAGTGCTAGATCTCTGGAACTAATTTAAATATTAAGAGACCAACCAACTATACTTAATTCCAAACTTTCAACATTCTAGTATTAGTAGAACCCCTGTAAAATTCTAATAGACGGTCATCGCCAGACACCCTCGTATTTCTCCAAGAAAATAAAAGGAATTCCGAGAAAAAAGCTGACCCTTCAAGGTCACGGGCGCCAGGCGCTAGGGGCGCTAGTCTCGCATCGCTCGCGTTCGACCTTGCCGTTCCGAGTAAACCCGACCAATTCAGACGAAAGCGATTAGCGCCTTGTTTCGGGATACATTCGGGTACGATCGTGTCTTTTGTATTTTAAAGCGATTTAAACGCGGCATTTTTAAATAATATAGAATAGAATGGATTGATTTTGAGTGATTTATTTGATAATTTAGCACCTTTAAAGTTATTTACCTGTCACTTATTTTGTAACCTATCAAAATTGACAGCCTTGTAATTGATTCCCAATAGATTAGGTACAAGAAGTTTTAAATAAATACCAGATATTGTTTTATAGGCTCCTTAATAATGCATTTTTAATTTGCATTCTTGTTTATAATATGAAAATAAAGGACCTTTCTTTAATTTTACGTTTCATATAATAATGATATTACAAAAATTCCACAATTAGAAATCAAAAATCACAGTCCACAATATATATAAACGTATATTTATTAGATAAAAACGTTTTGTTTTCGACCAAATTTCATAAAATCTACATTTATTGATTTTAATATTAATTTGATGTCGAGAATTATTTATTATTCATCTGATATAATTAGTTTAAAATAAAATAAAATAAAAACAACTGTTACTATGATTTTTATGATTCATCACCGGTATTATAATGACATGACACGTTATTTTAGGCAAATTGGGTTGCCTATATTTCAGTTGTGTAGTTTTTAAATCATCTTTAATTTATCCATTCAGCAGATTATTATTGTTTGTGGTTGTAATTGCCGCAAATATTTACATTTGTAAATAGCGGAGACGTCACAAAACACAACTTAGATGCATTTATAGCTTGTAATTTTAGAAAAATCTCCAATTTTGCCATAGAACACAGTCGAAATGAAACTCTTATATTTCATAGTGTTTATTACCATCATTAAAGTAAGTTTAACCATTGAAAATAAATACTCAGCCGCCGCTAATACTCCAGAAGAAGAAACACGTACATTGAAAGATCTAGAAAAGCCATTTCGAATGCAAAAAGTGAATTTGTTATGGTCGAAAGCAAAATTGGTAAGTTTCTATTAGACGATATACATATCATACTTAATCACATTTATCCATGTACATATAGAGATTAACTGAGCCTAAATTGAAATCTTTATTCGGTGCTTTAAAACTATACGATAAAGAAGAATTAGTATGGAAGAAAGTTAAAGCGGACGGTCAGGATAAAGACGGTCTTCGAGAAGCGGAACTTCGAAAGAAATTCCTTGAGATAATGACAATGTACGGACTCCTAGATAATTTCGAGGATGCTCCTAATTATTCACCTCCGAAGATGTTCAACGAAGCATCAGAAGAACATATTAATAAAAGTTTATTCAAAGATAAGAAATTGAATAAATTGTGGTCGAAAATTGAAACAGCTGGTTTTACGAGTATAGAATTGAAAGCGTTACAAGAGGAATTTACCCATCATCAAGATAAAATCGATCAATATTATTCGCTTTTAACCGAGATAAAGGATTCAGAAAAAAATGACGAACACGAAAGTAAGTATTTAAATGTGTAAATATCGTTCGTTGAATTGAATTTTTGTTTCAGATTCGATCGATAATAAATTAGATCGTTTTAATATGTTAGAAACGGGTGAAGAAGTACCGAAACGGGATTATATAGAGAGAGTTAACGATATACGAGATAAACATCGTGATATCAAAGATGGATACGATCGACTTCAAATATTAGCGGCTAAAGGTCCGAATAGTAAGGAGTTTGTAGAGCCCAAAGTTCAAGGTTTGTGGAAGATCGCTCTCGAAACTGATTTCACAGCGGATGAATTAGAATCATTGCGTATCGAGTTGATGCATTATGAGAATCGTTTATTGAAGTTACGACACATGCAGGTCGAAGCGGCTTTGAATGAGGATTATAATAAAGGGAGGATGGCTGGACTTAAAACCGATGGGATGAAATTGGTGGATGAGAATATTAAGAAGCAAGCGAGAAAGGTTGATAAGATACATTTAGATTTAGAAACGAAGATTATGCAGAAACATATCGAGTTGTAATTCTATAAGTTTTCGTACTACTAACTTTGTTTTTGTATTTATTGTATTTGATATTAAAATTAAATAAATTGAAATAAATGATTTTCTATTTAAGTTTATTTACATTAAGATATAATACTATACATTATTGAAATAAAATATAAAATTGAATTAAAAACACATAAACAGAATAGATATCACATTATTTAGCGACAGCTTCGTTATTATTTATCGATTTATCCAGATTATCGGTTGAAAGGAGATACTGTTGAAACTTCTGTATAACATTAAACGTAGTTTGTTTTATATTTGTCGACAAGATAGCTTTAATTTGATTCTGCTGCGGTTCCTCGAATTGCCCCATTAAATTCTGATACATCGTATTCATCGACTCCTTAATAATATCCGCTAATCCCTTCAATTTTTGCTCGACGTTTAATTGCAATGACTTCAATTTTGATTCTAATGCAATAGCTTTTTGATCTAACTCATCATTATTTCGATGAAGCACCATATTTGTTTCCTGTAATTCTGTATTCGTTAAATTACATGCTTGTAAATCTCGTTCTGTTTCGTTTAATTTCTCTTCTAAATAACACACTTTCTCATTTAACTCCATCTCTCTAGACTCAAAATCAACAATTTTAGATCGTAAATCCTCCATGTTTTTAAGCGAACTTTCTAATTCAACGATTTTACATTTTTGAGAATTTAATTCCCGATCTTTATCTTTTATTATCATTTCTAGCTCCACTTCTTTACTAGAATTATTAACTTCGTCTAATTGCTTCGTTAAATTATTAATGTTCCTTTCTAAATCGGATATTTTAGATTTCAAATAATCATTTTCTAATTTATCGGTATTCGGTTCTCGAATCTTCGATATTTCACTTAAAACATTGTCTAATTTATGCGATAACGCATTTAAATTCATTCGTACCTCACTATTTTGTATCCTGTTCTCTGAAGTAAATAAATTAAATTCTTGTGAAGTAATCACCGTATTTATTAAAGTTGGATTTGGAAGACGATCCGCAGCATACACAGAATGATACGGAGAAATTTGATTTGCTGGCTCAGGCGGGAAATATGGTACATTCCTTAAATTTTCATTCGGTGATATCGGTGATTGATAATTTGCATTTAAATTATCGTTAACATTAGAATTTCCCGTTTTTTTACTAGTAATAATCGGTGGCGAACTTGGTACCGGATCGTTATCGTTTCTCCCTTTTATATTACCTGGTAATATCGGTTGACCCATTTTAGCCATTCTAGTTAAAATATCAGCTTTCGTTTGCGTAAGCGATTCATTATCGCCATTGCTATTATCAATGTTATCGGTAGTATCTACATGTTTAACTTCGATCTTCTTGATTGTAACTTTAACATTCGCTTGCTTCAACTTATCTAAAAATTCACCCATACAATTCTCTTCGAATCGAGCGATCCATTTCTCATTATTAATATCTTCCAAATCTACATGCTCGTTTTCACTCAGATCTCAGTATCGTGGGTAAATATTACTTTCGCTAATATATTCTGCTTATCTTTGTATAAAATTATCTCTTTACCTCCTGTTGTATCTCCGATCAGAGCTAACGCATATTTTCCGATTAATTTCCGTGTATCATCATGCTGGCTAAAATAAGATCGAAACAATCGATCGAATACATCGTAACATACCTATATGTATAATTTTAACCCACCTTTTATAGACAAACACCACCTTCGCAAACAGTACGGTAGTTTGAAGTTTCGGTTTCGATTGTGGTTTTGCTTGCGATTTTGTAACGCTTTTAGGTTGTTTCGGAGCGACGTACATTAAATCTCTATTACCTGGTGTGCTTACCGGATTCGAATCGAACAATTCTGCTAAATTAGAACTGAAATTTTATGTTAAAACGCAGTTTCATAAAAAAAAAACAGCGTTGTTTACCTGGGATTTTGTGGCATGAATAAGTTGTCATCTTCGTTTATAGGATTAAACATTATTGTATGGAACGAATTAATTTCTTTATCGATAGCATAAATGCGATTAATTACTCGGTTTTAAATTATTTTGGTATAAAACATAAATAACATAACCAAAAACACAAAATTTGACGTTTCGTCTATGTGATAAGTACGAGAAAACTTACATAGATGGCGCTGCAAATTGAAAAAGTTTAATATGTTTATTTACGAAATTTTTATAATAATATAACATCTACACAAATTACACATCTTTTATATACATAATAATTTTAGAATTAATATAAATAAATAACCGAAAGTATAAAATTTCACGGTTAATTTTTTGAGAAATACAAGGAGATATCGACAGATGGCGCTGGGGAAAATGAGAACTCACGCTACATTCATGATAATGGGTTTATTTCAAAATTTTAATAATACATTTATACAAATTATACATCTTAATTGCATCTAATTTTATGTTATTACTATTATTAAGAATATTTTACAACAAACAATCTCGTATTATTTAATAATTATTGCACATTTATATCACATTTGCGGCGATAATGAGAAATCATGAGCCCTATATTTCAAAGAGCAGGGATTCGTAGGCACATTAACTGAACAATAATTAAAATTCGGAGGTAGGAATGCGCACGTTTGACTGTTTAATGTGTTACTTAAGGTAGCTGTGTTGTTATAATAATCTTCTTGTGTGTAATGTGAGTGTGTAAACTTCCAAGGCATGACGTATTGAATGTCAGGGTTTGGGGACGGTAATAAGGGTTGGTGGGAATATAAGGGTTGTTCGGTGATGTCTGGTCTTGTCGGGAAAGAGGTCGATGTTGATTTTCCGTTAGTTTTCGCCGATTGTTGCATCGATAAACTTCGTTCGTTTCGTCTAAATTTTGCTCTCCTGTTTTGGAACCATACCTAGATTCAAAAAGAAATTTGATCGGTACACTACAAGTTTGAGTCCAATATCTTTAATTACCTGAACTCTAGCTTCGCTCAAACTCACTTTCGTAGCTAAATCTTCTCTAACAAAAGCATCAGGATAATGAGTTTTTTCGAAAACTCGTTCTAAAGCTGTTAGTTGAGCTGTTGTGAAGGTGGTCCTGTTTCTCCGTGGTTTCTTATGCTTTTCCCTATCCGGACAGGAATCTGAAATGTAAAATTAGTATTTTATTATATTAGAGTTTAAAGTAGGTAATTTGAATTAATTTCCTCGTTTCTAAATTAAAAAAAAAGAGGAATTGAAATAAACGACAAGAGACCTGTCGCCAGTGTTCCTGTACAGATGCTTTAAAACTAGATACGTTATACATCAAGCAATTAGAGATGATAAACGGACGTCTGTGTCGACTATTTGACAAAACCCGAATTACAGAAGCATGCCGCCTGAAAGTCAGTGTTCTGAATCGGAGTGGTGTAGATCAAAGACTATAGCTGTCTGTCTCAATGAGATATATTGTCAGAGGTTGTGTTCTTTTTGAAATACGATATAGTATAAACCGTTTCATGTACGAATATAATAAAAAAAATATATATGTATATGTATGGTAACAAAAAAAGTATATTTATTTATATTATCATCAGAATTGAACGTACTCCTTATTTATTTATTTAAAAATGTTCTCTTAAGAGCGTGAAAATAACTGCATATAATATTAAAAAAGGATTTACGGTTATTCGTACGAATTTTAAAGTAAAAGGTGTGAGGTAATAAAATCTTACTTTGAGCTAATTTGGAACCATCCGACTGTCTGACGTTTTTATGTGAAACAATAAAATGAGGTTGCCTTTAAAATTGTGATATATTATTCCAGTCTCAATCGCTGATGACGTTCTATTTTAGTTTTTGTAAATGTAAGTCGTAAATTATAATTTTAAGTATACTTAGATGAAGTGCTCACATTTACACCATACAAATTAGGTACCTTTAATAAAGGGTGCCTAACAAACAGATTGCATTACAAATATGTATAAACTGTTGTATTGCAACTATTGAAGCATTTTTTATATCATTACACAATTCCTTCGTTTGTGCTTGATAAAATCTTTTGTAATAAGAATGAGTTTTGTTAAATTAGGATATCATATAAGATTACTTAAGGGCCAGAAGCCCTTCGGGCAACAGATATTTTGGACAATAGTTTTATAATTGTAACCAGAATGCAGTGGTACCATAAAACGTACCTCCTTGTTACTGGACAATTTAAGGCATTCCAATTTAATAAAAACCAGATATGTAATGTATCGAAAGGATCTATTTTTTAGCTCAAATCCCTTTTAGAAATGTCAAAATGTGTCCCAGTTTGTTCTGGTTGTCCCGAACATTGTGCCAAGGTATCAAAATCAAATCCTGGATAGTTTAAACCATATATGACGGCAAATTGAAATTTTGAAGGTCGTTCCAAGTTTGTTCCAAAGTTTTAGCCTTCTACAATATATAATTCATGAAGTAATTGAGGAAAGCTTCGGAGAAATATAGAATAAACTAAGAATAATATCAAATAACTTTTAAACTGTACACGGTAGATGTTCAAAACTTTACACATTCAACAACATTCGGAACAATTATAAGAAGCTGCAACAAACTTCAAAATTTCAAATTTCAAAACGGAGAGGGGCATGAGTAATCTGCAAACAGTTATGAATATAAGAACAGCCAGTAACAGGTAGTGTTGTCACATGTTTAGTCCACAAATCGACTCAAAAATCATTATTTTGGTTTCTGCAATGCAAAATTACTAAGTACTAGCTGATAATGTGAAAGTTTCTTGTGAAGAGGAGATGTTTTTGCTGCCCCTAAATGTTTGCTAAACCATAAAGAGATCGAAGAGAACGAAAAGGCAGATAAGCTTGTCAGAGAAGCAGCGAAAATGCCTTTCATTGGACCTTATCCCTGTTGTGGACTGCAAACGAGCCACCTAAAACAAGCAATTAACAAATGTGAGGACAACATAAAGGCCTCCTACTGGCAGAATAGGGATCGCCTGAGACAGCATAGTCCTTGCTATCTTTCAATAAAGATGACCTTGGACTTCTGACAGGTCATGTGGCCCTCTGAAGTACCACCTGCATAAACTCGGAAAAGCTGAAGATCAAATCTGCCGTCTATGCCAAAAAGATCTAGAGACAGCAGAACACATTTTGTGTAAATATGTTCCTGTCAGTCATACCCGACATCAACACTTCAGTAGGCCGTTTTTAACGTCTATTGACATCCAGGACGAAAATCCCAAAACTGATTCTAAGGTTGATTAAAAACCTCCAATTAGTTTACCAACCATTTCAGGTTGCGGTGACTAAAGGGAGCAGTGCCACTGCCCTCAGATCTAAATCTAAATTATTTTAGATATAGACCATTATTCCAGAGATTTGCTGCTTTGATTATTGTGCGCTGTCAGTCAGCGAAAAAAAATCATTTTCTAGATCAATTCCCCTTCTTCAAAGTTTAAAAAATGGCTGCAAGGTGTTCGAATGAAAACAAGTACAGTGTGTTGCCGGATAAGTGTTCCAATAGGAAAAACTTTTAGTATGGATTTATGAAAAAATTATTGTTTATTAAAGTTTTTGCTTGATCTGAAGTACATGAATAATATTAGACTTTTAAAATTAATATCATTATAATGTGTAAAATAATTGTTTTTTTTGCACATTTTTGAATCACATTTTTCTAAGTCCGTATAATGTTGTGCTCACATCTAGTTTCATTGAACGTAATGCATTGCCACATCGTGTTAGGCATATGGGAACTACTGTCATGCAGTATTTAATTGTCAAAATGTGGATATAAAGAAAAGAAATTTTTGGCCCATTTCTTCCGAGCCACCTGCATCCCAATTGTGATGTCAACCATTCTATATAATGTGGAATGCAATATTTTTATAAAAATTTTAATTGTTTGCAGTTTCGTCACCAACCCATAGACCAAAATCTAACCACTGAGAGTGCCAGGTTCGAGTGTATGCCGAAAATTCGTTTATATGCCTCTATCTTGTTTGCTGCATAAAAACGACAGAGAAATGATGTGCTCAAATTTAATGTGACTTTGTCCAACCGAATCCAAGGCCAGAAGAGTACTAACATCTTCATCATCATAGGTCTTTCTTCATTTCTTTTTAGGAATGACACTTGCCGTTTTTTCGAATCGTCTAACCAGTCTGAGAAGTGTTTTACAGTGAATTACAACATTAGCATATTTATGGTGAAATTTTTCAATTGCATAACTTGTTGATGTGTCGTATGGATAGACTTTTTGTGTGTCAGCATTTTGACAATCAAATACTACATGACAGTACATCAGTAGTTCACCCAAGTTCACATAACATATGCCTGCACGATGTGCAATGCATTACGTTCAATGCAACTAGATATGAGCACAACATCAAACAAAAACTTTAATAAACAATATTTTTTTCATAAATTCGTAATAAAATAGTTTTCCCTATTGGGACACCTATCCTTATAGAGAAAATATATGCTATTTTTAAGTTATTGACTTTTTAATGGAAGTGGAACTAGTTTTGAGTTGTAATGACGAGAAAAATATGCAATATGAATTTGGTGGGCACGTCATGGATAGATGGGGCCGTTTCAATAATTCAAGTAAAGAAGATTAAAATTAGTAATAAACAGTTTTTAATTTCGTACTGCTATTATTTTGAACATAACTGTATGTATTTCAAGATGCTAAGATCAAATCTTGAAAATGTACAAAATATATTAAAGCTAATCAAATTTTTCTAACCACCCTCCCCTTAAGTTTTTTTTATTTGAGAAATTAAAGTTCTGGAGATTCTTCCAAATCTTGTTCTGGAATGAAATCAAATTTTAAAGCCTGCAGCATCCATCCCTTCGTTCGAGAAACAATTCTAAAAAAAGTTTCTAACCCACAAACGAGGAAAACGATTTCTTAGTGTCAGAAGACATTTTTAGTAATGAAAGATGCGAGGAAGGCGAGAAAAAGATTTGGACAGTGGCAAAGAATTTGGTGATGGTAATGGTGCCTATCCTTCTAATGAAGTAGTCGTAATTACGAATAAGTTGGAAGAAAATGATTTCGAAATCGACTCTATGGATTTTGTCAAGAATGATGAGCCCCTTATAAATATTTTAAGGGAACAACCATTGGTACAGCATAGTCATTTTAGATTTCCCAGATGGACGAGATAAAGATTGTGTTTCAGAAGAAAACATTTTAGCAAAGCTGACAGCGTCGATAACAGATCGAAATTTTAGCTTTTTACCAGGCATAGTTAATAAAATGTTTGAGAGAAGCGAAGTTTGAACATGCATTATGCTCAGAAAAACGCTAAAGTTTTGATGATTTATAGAACAAACTCAGAAGAATATGAAATAGCAATATTCAAAATTTAATTATTATTAATCAAAACTTGAATAATTGAAAAAGTAGTCCCCCGCTGGAAAGTTAAAATTTTCAAGGTTGTTTCAGGTTCTTCTAAGTTTGTTTTCAATTATTTCAAAGTTTTGAAAAGGTGGTGGTAAAAACAGCTAAAATTTTCTAGCAATTGTTAAATTTTTTTGTTTTGTGCAAACACAAATTAGGAGCATTTTTGATTCTATTTGAATGGATTTTCCAACGGATGGTCTTGCAAATATTGCACTAAGATGTTACCCTGTGTCTGGTTGGAAAATCTTCTAAGATCAATTCCTCATTTGCGATTTAAATTTCATTAATTTTCGTAAACTCTTTGAAACTAAATATTCTAGACTTATTTATATGCAATTCTTCAGCGAGTGCACTACACATAAATAAAGGTTTAGAGCTTGTTAAGTGTTTAACAAGCAACAAAAAGGTGCCATATTACTACTACATTTACTGCTTCATCTGCTGGTGACAGCAAATAATGAATTCATGCCATTTCAATTAGAATACAGTCCACCTTAGTAAGTAAGTAAAATAAAAGATATATTTATGTTAGTATTTTATTAGTCTTCAAATAATAATTAAAACAACGACAATATATTAAAAAGATACCTTCTGCACTGTCCCCGTCGCATTGGTTCTTCTCGGAATTTAACCGCAACAAATTACTAACACAGAATTGCTTGTTATTATCAGAATTCTCAGTATCCTTCCTTATCACATCGTGCGTTATCGTATACTCCTTATTATAACCCATAATCGCATCCATGGGAAGCATGCGGATTCTCTAATTTTTGCCAAGAATCAATTAAAATCCGAATTACTGTAGCACTGTACTATTTCACTTTTCAAAACCAGTTAAAATCGAATTAAACGCGAATTAGATATGATCCGTTGAGGGGGCGTCGAGGGCGAGTATTTTCAAAACAAACAGTCCCATCCAATCACTAAAACGTCCCGTTTTAATTTAAACGGCGGGATCGAGTAGAGTAGAGAGAGAGTAAATTGTTAATTCGACGACGACTTGCCTTAAAGAAAATTGATATTAATGTCTTGTTTATGGAGACGCTAATCTAATAATGCTCTCTCTGCCGGGATTAACCAAGTTAGTGACGGCTAAACTGAAACCGATGATGGCGAATAGGGATTTCAGGAGTTGAGTTGAGACATATCCTTCGGGTGACGCGTGGTACGTGTGCCAGAGAGGTGTTCTCTACGCTCTACACACGCACAAAAAAAGAGGAAAACATCATCATATCTCCCCACCAACGGTCTGATAGGATACTAGACTGAAAAGTCATGTTTTTTAGCGGTGATTTAGGATCGAAAAACGAGCGAGGTTTTCGCATTTTGCGGGGCAGCCGCTTGATAAATGTTGGAAACTTACGAACGGGGATTATATTAATAAAACAGGACATATTTTAGTGTCTGTTGGAGGCGTGCAGGTATACAGTTATGATAAATACCAATGTCTGTAACGGCTTATAGCTGTCGAAACTGTTTTAGGTTAATTCTTCTCAGTTTTGTATATTTACGATGATAAAGTTTCCTCTCCCACAATAACATGTTCTTTAAAATTAAAATTCCTTTTAATTTTTTTAAAGTATAATAATTATTATAATATAACAAATTGTGGGTGGCCTGAAATAAATGTTGAAATATTGTATTATAAAAACATCTAAAGAAAAATTGGAAAATTTACTGACTAGTGTTTAAATTTTTATTTTATAGGTAATATCGTAAGTTAGTTTTTTATTTCTTTTACAAAAAATACTAAAAAAATAATTTGCGGAAGCATTTTATTTATAGTTTTATTGGGTAAAGTGAAATAAAGCTTTCATTTTGAAATCATTGTGTTGGTTACTTAGAAAATTTTCCTTCAAAATTAATTTAACGTTGCTAATGATGTGGTTCACAACATCATCTCTCTCTGGTCATTTAAAATGGACTTGTTGTTAGGATCTTATATCAGCAGGAAAAATGACAAAGCTACTTTTGATCCCATTCGACAGAGCCTGTAATAATCAAGGATTTTCGGGTTACCATAGAAGGCCAAATTTGGCTAAAAGTCACTGTAACTATTTCGCTTGGACATAATCTTACAGCTTGGTCGCAATAACGCGATAATGGGTACATTTAAGAGACATCTAATGGTTGAAGGCAATGGATGCAATGGAGTGGTAATACGAGGAATTGTATAAAGGACTTCCAAGCCATGTCGAGTTTGTCCAGATTTTGGATGTGGGAAGAAACCATTTTCAAAAGTCTTATTGTGCCTCACTTTTTTTTTTGAAATAATTTTTGATGGTTTGTCATCATCTCAGTTTCATTTCTGTTTTAAATTCTGTGGTGTAGGTATTATTATGGTGTTTGTATAAATTATTTAATTTTCGGCTGTTCGACAGTATGGCAAGATTGATGCCACCGACATTGATTACTCTGTTTCTTCGAGCGTTTTCTTGCATGAGCATTTAACAACTAAAAATAAGGAACTGCTGTTGAAGATTAGAAATTTTTGTCGTGCGAATAACATTAAATTCTGCTGTGTGCGTAATATGAAGATCTTTATTAGGCGATCGGAGAATTCCAAGATCATCTTAATTTCTAATGTGTCGTGCTTGGATCTGAAAAAGCTTGAGTAGGCATATAAAGGTCCTTGCACACATATATTGTATATATATATAACACACGTTCTCAATGACTTCATCACTGAACTTTTATTACCAGAACCTTCGTGGAACGAGGTCCAAAACGGAGGTTTTTTTCAGTAATTCGTGTTTACTCGATTTTGATATTTTGTGTTGTTCTGAAACGTGGTTGAATGACACTATTAGTATAGTAGTGAATTGTTTGATGAGCGCTACGAAGTTTTCCGTCGTGATAGATCGGCTGAAACGTCTACTAAGCGAGATGGTGGTGGTGTCCTTATTGTCGTGTCAAAGAATTTGAATTCAGTTTATTGTGAAGAGTGGTGTACATCGAATGAAGACGTTTGGATTGCTATTGATTTAAGTAATTCCTGTAAAATTAATGTAAGTTGTGTTTATTTTCCTCCTGATACTAGTTATTTTAAATACGAGTCCTTCCTTGAAAACCTTAGTAGAATTATTCTAGAAAATATTTGTGATATTTTTGTAATAGTTGGTGATTTTAATTTGCCCAATATTAAATGGACTCTCAATAATGGGGTGATGTTGCCTGAGTTGTCCGGTAATGCCTCAAAAGAGTCATTATTAATTGATGTAATGTCATTTACAGGCATAAATCAGTATTGCAGTATTTATAATCAGAGTGATCGTATTTTAGATTTAGTTCTTTGTAACAAAGGAATCACTGAAATGAGGGCCTGTTCTGAGTCTCTTGTACCCTAAGATAATTATCATAAATCGTTTACATTTTGTTATCAACACAGTACTGAAGTTTGTTTGCTCTACCAGATACGAAAACTTTTGCAATTCCATCGTGGTGATTATGATTTAATAATAATAATAATAATAATAATAATAATAATCCATGCCTTAGCATCCCCCAACAGCTTGCGCCAATTACAGGGGGCATTGGCTGGCCATGAGTTATTATTACGCCTGCGGCTGTAGACCGACTTAAGATGTTACCTTTCCGCATTTGCCGTGGAATTTGGAAAACTACAGAAAACCAAACTCAGAAAGGAAGCATCGGGGTTCGAACCCGGTACTGCCGGACTGCGAGGCAAGTGTGCAAGCTACTAAGCCACCAGCCCGAACTTCAATAAATAATGATATATCTAATATGGATTGGAAGAATGTTTTTGGGAATAGATCCACGAAGCATGCCCTCGATGTTTTTTATAATAAATTAAACCATATTATTGACAAACATATTCCTAAAAAGATAAGTATCGGTTCGAGATTTCCCCGCTGGTACAGTATATCGACGATCAAAATGTATAAAGAAAAACGTAAAGCTCACATTAAGTGGAAGAGATACGCTCGCTTTGCGGATTACAGAGCTTTTTCGATTTTACGATGTCGCCTAAAATCGGCA
Source organism: Holotrichia oblita (assembly GCA_023690525.1). Taxonomy (NCBI): domain Eukaryota; kingdom Metazoa; phylum Arthropoda; class Insecta; order Coleoptera; family Scarabaeidae; genus Holotrichia; species Holotrichia oblita. Next base: position 296,062 of record CM043020.1, on the reverse strand, counting down.
ATTAATTTAGATTATAAAAATTGGCTTAACTTTGTACAAGATAATATTGACTCTGATTTGAAACATTTTTGGTCCTATGTGAAGTCGAAGAGGTCGATATCTAGTATTCCGCACACAATGTATTATAGTGTGGCAGTTGCGACCGATGGTTTGGGAATATGCAACCTATTTAATTCATATTTTCAATCCGTATTTGAGAGTGGAGGGCGACACTGTTGCGTTGGCCGATTGCTCGGACAGCTTTCACAATTTAAACATTTCTAAAATAGAACACAGCACTCTTTATTATGAATTAAAAAGATTAGATATAACTAAGGGCTCTGGCCCAGATAATATACCTCCCACTTTTATTAAAGCAGCTGCTGACTCTCTTGTGTATCCGTTATTATTAATAATTAATTTATCTCTAAAAGAAGGTCACTTTCCACAAAAATGGCGACTGGCTTTAATTTCCCCCATTTTAAAAGAGGGCCCTGCAAATCAAGTAACTAACTATATGCCAATCTCAAAAATAAATGTCTTTGCTAAAATTTTTGAGAAAATTATTACTTCCTATATATACAAAGCTCTTAATAACGCAATTATTCCTGAGCAACATGGTTTCTTTCCAGGTAGGTCGACGATATCGAATTTACTTCATTACAGTGAATTTTTATCATCTGCAATCGACTCGGGTGGACAGGTCGATGTTGTGATGACCGATTTCAAAAAAGCATTCGACAAGGTCAATCACACTATTTTAGTTTCCAAACTTAAGTACTATGGTTTTCATGGTAATCTGCTCAAATGGATTGAGTCCTATGTTCGCAATAGGTCACAGGCAGTAGCTCTGAATGGATTTAGATCCGATTTTATACAAGTAACGTCAGGGGTACCACAGGGATCTCATCTTTGACCCCTTTTGTTTCTACTTTACATTAACGATATTTCTAATACTTTTTCTACCTGTAAATTCTTACTTTATGCTGACGATCTTAAGATCTTTAAAAAAATTGAGACCGTGAACGATTGTAAGCAGATGCAATGTGAACTGAACGATTTTGCAACGTACTGTAATAAAAACGATTTGTTCTTAAATTTGGATAAGTGCAAGTTTATTAGGTTCACAAAAAAACGTTATTTTATTGATTATAATCAATAAAATAACGTTTTTTAAATGAAAAGAACTTACTCGAACAAAGTACGAAGGTAACTTTTTATCGGAGTAGGGAAAGTGATCTTGTACAATATTTTAAACAAGAGTGTGAATTTGTTTATTGTAACAATGTGCCAGGTTTGCTAACTAAAATGGGCATTGTACAATATGACCCACGTGAGTGGCGTTTGTTTATCGACGGTTCCAGCAGAAGCCTCAAGTGTGTCCTGCTACACAACGGGAATATTTTCGGTTCAATTCCTATTGGATATTCCGTTCAATTAAAGGAAACATATGACGACATTGAGAAGGTTATAAAGTTACTAAAATATACAGACCATAACTGGGTCATCTGTGTAGATCTCAAAATGGTAAACTTCTTACTTGGCTTTCAAAGAGGATATACAAAATTTCCGTGCTTTTTGTGCCTCTGGGATAGTCGAGCTAGAAACCAACACTGGATTCAGAAAGATTGGCCTTCCAGAACATCCTTAGATGTTGGAGATGCGAATATTATAAGTCAACCTTTAGTTGACAGAGAAAAGGTTATTTTTCCACCTCTTCACATAAAATTGGGTATTATGAAGCAAAATATGTCAAAGCTCTAGATTTACAAGGTGACTGTTTCCAGTACATACGTAAAACGTTTCCACGACTAAGTTACGAAAAAATTAAAGCTGGGGTATTTGATGGACCTCAAATTAGAACTTTAATGAGAGATCCAAATTTCATCAACTCTATGAACGAAGCCGAAAAAGAAGCCTGGACTTCATTCAGGATGGTAGCGAACAATTTTCTTGGAAACAATAAAGCCTTGAATTATAAAGAACTAGTGCAATCAATGCTTGAAAATTTTCACCGCCTAGGTTGTAACATGAGTATAAAGCTTCATTTCCTTTATAGTCATCTTGATAGGTTCCCCGAAAATTTAGGTGCTGTAAGCGATGAACAAGGTGAGAGATTTCATCAAGATTTAAAAACCATGGAAACTCGGTACCAAGGAAGATGGGATCCTCATATGATGGCCGACTACTGTTGGAGTATTCAAAGGGACTGCCAAACCAAAATTCACAGCAGAAAGTCTTACAAACGAAAATTTATTCCCTGATTGTTGTTTCTCTTTTTACAAATACTCTTGTAATTTTTTAATGATTTTATGTGTAAATACTTGAACTACACTAATATTGTATTTCAATAAATAAATGAATTATTACAAATTTATACTTTGTTTATATCGTATCAGTAGTAACAACTTAGCCGCATTAGTGATTTTTCAAAGAGCATAGTATGGTATAGAATTTAATTTTGACGTGATACGCAAAAACTAATGTGATTTTCGGATTCAGCACACCCAAATTAGTAAAAAACAAGTCTCAAATAGAAGTCAACAAAAAATGTGTTGGGCAGTGTTATAATTACAATCTAAATGGTATGATACTTGATCGTGTTGATAATACTAGGGACTTAGGGATTATTTTTGATTCTAAATTACAATTTAATTTCCATGTAGACTATATCTCTCGTCGCGCTTTTAAAATGCTGGGTTTCATATGTCGAATTACTAAGCCTAAATTGTCTAAAGATACTGTTTAGCTCGCTTGTGATCAGTGTTCTGATGTACGGCGGGATCATATGGAATCCTTTTTATAATATCCATATTGATAGAATTGAATTTCATAAAAACAATTCGTCCTACAGCAGCAGATTGGCCTATTACAATTTAATATCATTATCCGATAGAAGAACGGTTAATGAAATTATCACTTTATATAAGGTTTTGCATTATAAGGTACGCGGTGGTCTAATATCTTACTTGTCTTTTAACGTACCTCGAATGGACTCCAGACAGTCAACAACTTTTTACCTAAATACACAAAGAACTAACTCTGGCTTAAACTCTCCCATACATCGAATGTGTAATACTTACAATAAAATTTGCGAGAGATTAGACATATTCCATATTTCGATGCTGCGACTCAGAGTAGCAGTGGTCGAGGCTATAGTCAGTGATATGATTATGTGAGAATCATTTTCTTTACAGTCGGATCCGCTTATAACGATGGTGCTGGTGCCAAAAAAATGTGTCCACTATATGCAAACGCTCGTTATAAGCGATTCTTACCAGGTTTGTAACTACATATTTATTTGACATAGAATGTAGGCATATAATATACATATATGTATATTATATGCATTTGTTTAGTATAATATGTATAAACAAGATACAAATTCTTAATATGGAATACATATTAACAAAATTCATACATTCTGTGATCTTTTTTTGAGTTACACTTTTCTTTAACAAAGAATCTTCAATTCCTTTTTGTACAAAATCAAATTGTTGCTTCAAGTTGCTTTGGAAATCATTGAATTCCAAATAAGTGGATACGGTTTTTATTGCACTAAGTACTTGTTGAGCTGTTGATGGTCCAAAGATGCTTTCTGGCTCTTCCTCTTCTTCTTCTGATTCCCACATTTCATTAAATTGCGTTTTTGTAACTGCTGCTGCAATTTCAATTTCTGATGGGTACTCGCAAGTTACCAAATAATCGTCGACTTCTTGAAATGCATTAATTATGTCAGCGTTTAAAGGCCCTTTCACAAGATCATTTGTGATAGCCCAGACATTTAAACTAACTAACTTAATCTACAGCTTCTGGATCTTTATACTTTAATATCCACCAAGCTAAAGGTATCTCATCATCATCATCAAATTTCGAACACGATTCCATGCTGTGTTTATAGCTAATATACCATCCAACAAAGTTAAAATCCTTACCTTAATCCAAACAAGAAATCATCCTGCATAAAACCATTTTCTTATAATTTTGTTTGAGACAGGCGATAATACCTTGATCCATGGGTTGTAGGGCTGCCGTTATGTTGGGTGGAAAAAAAAAAACTAACTTTATGGCACGTAAGTTTTCAATTGCAGGATGGGCTGGACAATTGTCAATCATTAACACTATGTTTCTCTTCTGTTTTTGTAGTTCATAGTCCCAGTTTCTTATTTCCTTTTCGAAAATCTCTGATGTTACCCATGTTTTCTTATTAGCGGTGTAATTAACCAGTAACACTTTGCAAGTCCTAAAACAACGAGGTGCTTTAGATTTCCTAATGACCAGCAACTTTCTCTTTTCGGTTCCCGTCATGTTGGCACAGACAAAAAAAGTGATTCTTTGCTTTTTTGCCTCCTTGACACTTTTCTTTTCGGAACTTCAGTGTTTGGTTTGGGACAATTTTATAAACGAAACCAGTTTCATCCCCGTTAAAAATATCGCTGTCGGAATAACCTCTCTTTATTGTGGGCCAAACATTGTCTAATCAGTCCTTTGTTGTTTCAGCAGAAACACTCCACACACACTCCAGACACACTCCATAGATTTTACTAGATGAAATATGGTACCTCTTCTTAAAACGGTCTATCCAGCTTTTTGAACAAGATGTTTCATTATTGGGGAACATTATTTTGGAAAATTCTTCTGCTTTTTCCTGTAGTATTGGTCCACTTATTCGCACATTTTGAGTCCTTTTTTGCTTAAACCACTGCAATAATGCTTGATCAACTTCCTTGTTAACTGGGTTTCGAATTCGTTTTAACTTAGAAATATTCGAATTTAATGCCCCTTTAATTTTATTCTTGTTTTTCCAAATTATGGAAACAGTCGAAGTTGACAAGCTATACTTTCTACAAATGTTAGCATTAGATGTTCCACTGTTAATGTCATTGATAATTTGAATTTTTTGTTTTAATGTAAGGGACTTTCTATTTCTCGGCATGATGATAATGTTACTAGTAACAAGCTATAAAAGCTACTGAATAAAAATTCTGTATATGCACAGCATGCCAGTAGACGAGTTATGACAAGTTTGTTTACATCGGGCCTACGTTAACAGCCGAAGAATGTGTCGACACCTCGTTATAAGCGGCAAACAGAAAATTTGCTCGTACTAAAAGAAGTGCTCGTTATATCCAAGCTCGTTGTATCCGAACTCAAATTGTATTAAGTTTAAGGAACAATTTTCCGTAACACTGAAAATCGCTCGTTAAAACCGGACGTTCGTTATAAGTTGCACTCGTTATAAGCGGACCCCACTGTATTTTGTTTTAATTTTATTTTCAGTTAATAATTTCTCGACCTTTAATCTCCAATGTTTGACCACAATAGATGCAATTTTCGGTTGTGTTGGGTGGTTGGGTCTTGGGTGGTTGGGGCACTGTATATATTTCATATATTATTGTATTCATTAGATGTGGGAACTTTTGTTGGGGATTTTCCCTGTTTGTTCTCCAAATATAATAAATAAAAAATAAAAATTATCGAGTAACTCGAAGAAGTTTTTGGATGCTTTATAAAAAATCCTGGCATTCAATCTTTTCCAGATTCTATTTCTAAGTCGATGTGGTTTTGAGAAGGAAATTGATTAAAACTAAGTTTAAGGTCGCCAATCATTAATTCAAAGAAGAATTAATTAATTGTTTGGAATATTTAAATCGATTTCTGATTTGACTGATTTATTTATTTGTTTGAATCTCTGACATATTTAAATTAAAAAATATGTTAAATTATAAAAATTAATCTATGTCATTTAAAACACATGTCAACCATGGAGATTTCTGGATATTAAAAAAAAAGAATAGAAATAAAATGTTGAAAAAGACAAAAAAAATAGAGAAGACCAAAATATATTTAAAAAATGTATTTTCTTTAATAAATATTGACTGAAATATATTCTAAAGTGTGGATCAGTAAAACACAAGTATAAATAAATTGGAGAATAAGAAGAGATATTTTTTTAAGAGAAGAAAAGGAAACATGTTAAAAAGAAAGTAGGACGCAGGAAGAGGAGAAATTAAGAGCACTAAAAGAAATAGGACATTGATATAAAATAGATTGAATTAGGGCATTGTAAAAAATCAAAATTTATACTTTAACATGTTCTTTTGATTCGTAATATATACATAGTATTTTTTATTTTACATTTGAAGGTGAATTAAAAGCTAGAGTAGTTTTTCCAAACTCCCAACCCAAATTAGGTTCATTCCATAACAAAATACGTTTATTTACACATTCTTGTAATGGAAAATTTGAGAATTTGTTAAAGTTTCCTATTTGACCATAAGATATAAAAAAATGAATTACCATATCAAAAAAAAAATTTTTGCCTACACTTGTTGGTGATATTACCTCAAAGCAATTAACTTTCGGTATTATTTTGTCACAAATGTTATATAAGTCTGTTAAAAATATTACAATAGCTTCTTCGGAATGCAATTGAAATAATAACAATTCATTACAAACATAAATTGATTCCTCTATCGAATAATAATAATCAAAAACATTCGCTTGTGTACAAGCAAAATATGGAGCACTTTGAGTTAAAAATGAATACATTGAACATCTATAACATTTTGTAAAATCGTGTCGTTACGACGACGGAATTTAAATTCAGAATTTATCCATGCTGGTGTGTTAACAATATTTAATAAGGAGCTTGTCGGATACCTAGTGATGAACTCCATAAACTTTTCTTCTTCACCTCCTTCTTGAGATTTTTTATATTTCTTATACGGGCGACCGCTGTCCGAATTACCTCGTCGACTTGACGATGCAACGGATCCGCTGGCGTTGTCACAAGAAAATTCATACGGATCGTCGCTTCCTTCCACCATTGATTCTTCGGTACTTGCCGCAATTTCTTCATATCGAACATTTCTAATTTCACTAGGTGCGATCCTTTTTCTCCCGGAGATGTTAAAGTACAAAATCCGTCGTGGTGGTTCCAAGATATATTTTGTGAGATTGAAGAGGTAGTTGTCGGTGATGGCATAATTCCATCTAATTCGTCGAGAACCGTGTTTGTAAGGGAGTCCTGCCAATCGGGAGCATCTACAGTATCCTCCACTCCAGGAACAATCGTGGATAATGTGTGCGTGGTCTTCGTGCCAAACCCAAATGAAGACTCCTCCTTGATATTTTTGTTGAATACATCGACTAAAATATCTTTCATTTTCGTATGTAGTAATGCTTGCTGCGAGCTCCTCGAAATTCTCGAATGAAATTAATAATTTTTCTGATATTTTCTTCTCGCGTTGCTCTTTCTGAATTTTCCTCAACGGCATCAAAAAGTTCTTGAAGGTCCGTTTCCCAATCAGATACTGGTCCTGAATGGTCATTGATATTGATATCTCCAACCACAGAGAATTATTTTGCACAGGCGAAATTCGTCCTCCCACATTAATTCGATTAAACCCAGAAGAGAGTCCTGTTTCGCTGTTTCCTCCTCTACTGCTTCCGTCGCTATGTCTACGTGTTCCGTTTCCATCGTGATCAAAATCTAAAAACTAAACCAGAACCTCTAATAACTAACCCATAACCAGATAATAAAAAAAATTTATATTGTATGTATATACATTTAGTCCACACGCCATAACTGGGATGAACTATTCAGCGAGGCTATTGAATTGTGTGTTCTTATTTTACGTAATTTCGGTGCTTCTTCCCATTCTCCATCAGCAACGCGGAGTATGGCGCAATCGTAATACCGTGCATCCATTGCTTCCAGACACCACGAACAGTGGACATGTTGAAACGCGTGAATGTGTAACGACCAGATACGGTATTCGTAATACGTCTTCGCAACATTCTCGATTTTTAGGATGCACCGCGAGCAACCAAATGCACTTTTCTTGCCGTGGTCAGTTTCAATGACAAAAAAATTATTGCAGTGTAGTTCAGGCGAATCGTGACTATGTGCCTCCAATAATTTGTTAAAATTTTCCGGATCCGGATGCCCAAAATTTCCGTTCGGATAAAATACTGCAGCACCGCGGTTGCTCAATAAGGGAATATTTGGATTTTTCTTCAAAAGTAAATGTTTTACCTCGTCAAGATTTGTCTGGTTCAGATGGCAATAAGATGAGCACGCCGAGGATGCGTCGCCTTCTTGTGGAGTATAGCCGTCAGCGTCTAACGGAAACAATTCAGGAACTACACTTTCGTTTAAATTTGTCTGCTCCATACTACATATTTATTTTGTCGATGCAAACTTAAATATGGTAAAAAGACGAAAAACCTTCGGTTTTATTCCCTCAGCGGCATCGGCGGCTGGCGGGTGGAGGTATGCCTCAGGCAATGGCGTGGGGGGGCAGGGGCGTCGGTCGACTCATGACTCATGAATCATGACGCTGTCGATTCGAGTCGAGTCATGACATGATGGTTAATTTTTTACTAATTATTCTCTGAATTTTTTTTTAATGGCAACCAAGTGATTTGTTTGCTTATTTTTGTTCGTCATTGTTTTTCTTGCAATGACTTGATATTTTTTCATATGCTTTAATAATAAAATTTTAGAGAAAATACTCATAATACTTTATTCACTCAAATAATATTTAACTTAAATTAAATGTTCAAACTGAAGACCCTCTGCAGCTTGACGATAACCTAATCTATCCCAGTTCCCTAATCTATTCCCAGTTAGCGACAAAAAATGGGAGCGCACTATAATTCTCAGGATCCTGTTTTGTTGGGCTTTTAAATAGGAAACTTTAAGATAAATATACAAAGAACACATTTTTTAATGAAAAATTTTGCACCAACAATTATGAGACATATTTCTGTACCTGAAAAGCTCTAACTCAAACATTTTCAACTGAAAATCTTTAAAAATTGTGACTGAAAAATTTGTAATTGATAAATTGTTATCTAAAGATTTATAACTGAATAATCCTCGAAGACTGCTTTGGGGATTCCACTGCCGAAAATACCTAATTCTGGTGATTATCCTGATATGAAGGTAGGGTAGTCAGTATATTGCTCTCCAAACTATTGGAGTATTTTCTTTTTTCTAATACCTATCTAATTATTAATCTGAATCTTATGTACAAAACGATATTATGACTGCAGTGGATTCTGGCTCGAGCAGTACATCGGCTGCTAGAAGCGAAGTTAAAGCATCAGCGCAATTTCAGATGAATTGCATATCTTTTCGGGAGTACCTCAACGGTCTATTCTTGTACCTTTACTTTTCATTATTTATACGATTAATTTTTTAGTCTATCAAAAACTGTAATATAGAGGAATATGCCGATGATACTCAGCTAATTTCACTCAATCAATTTTTTCAATTCTACTGACAATGAACGAGCGATGGAGGTTATTGACAATGATCTTCACCGCATTGCGAAAATTTCTTCTAAACATAAAACGAACTCACAAAAAACGAAGGCTTTTTACCTCGAAAAAGCGTATTGAATTCTTAATTTGAAATTTTAAATTACACATCTTTGGCTCTGCTTTGTCACTTTTTTTTATAGAAGCGAAAAATTTTGGTGATGTAATTCTAAAGAATTTGTTGCTTGAATTGAAGTATTGTCCTTTTTCTTCCTTAGTACATGCTGCCAGTTTGCTAGGTGATCGCTAGTTATGAGAGATGTTTGTCGAGTATCTTTAACTCGGTAAATTTTATCTAACTATTTATTTATTTATTTATTTAACAAATCAAAAGATAATACAGAGGAATCACATTTTTAAAATTAACAAAATCTGCAAAGGAAAAGTAAAAGAGTCATACTTACATATTGTAAAACAAAGTGTCAATGTAGATGGCACGTGATGGTTCTTAAACAGGTGATGTGATACACCTGTCGCTCCAAAACGCCGACTCTTCAAAAGTACCGCTAACGGGGTATTTTGTCTATATGGGCTGATGTTTGTACACATTGCTAACAGCTACATCGATTAATTTCCGTAGAACATAACCGTTTAAACCGACGAAAAAAAAGCGACAAATTGAACCTGATTTCTTTCTAATTTGATCGAAATACAGACATTACCTCTTCAACTTTTAAGACGTTGATGATGACAGGTAGAAGAAGAGATAAAATAACTCAAATCACTAATTATTTCTCGAGAAAACAAGAAGACGAAGAAGATCCAGTTTAATGGTTGCGTGCATCATTCACACATGTGTTAACACTCGAATAATATTGCATTTTAAACAGATGTTCGGAATAGCTTTGTTAATTATTCGAAAGTGTACATGTTAATGAAAAAAGTGTATTTATGTTGGTTTTAATTTAATAAAGGGTCTTCCGAATTAGTGTAAATATTATTAATCATATCTCCTTTTCGAGACTTTAGAGTTAGTTATGTAGGCGATAAATAAATAGAGCGAAGGAAGGAAGTTTTTGTAGTTCTCCGATAAGGCGTCTTAAGTCCCTGCCAAGACCAGCCCACCGACGGGCGTATCTCACTTACGAAGACGTACATACGTCGGGAACGTCCCACAAAACTCGACGGAGCGTGTAAAGTCTCTACGTCTACGCTCCATGGACCTGTCGTCGGACAGACTTTCCGAATGTTTTGCGCGTTCCTTCACGCGATGACATCTAGAACTGTATCGAATTTCACGCACATGATACCGGCTGACTTATATAGAACAGATTGTTATTGTAATATCGGATTTGTTTTTTCCTGTTTTTTTTTTCTAATTTATACGTATAATTAAGGTCTTCTTCGTTTTCTACAAAAATACACGAAGCCTTCAAGCTTTCCAATTAGCACTACTTTGATTGATAAATTGTATGATTAATTAGAGGTAACATTGAACAGTTTAATGGAGCTCCAAAAAATTATACAAAGAATTCAAATAAATTTTACCTCAAAGTAGCCCTTGGAAATTATAATTGTCTTAGCTTGTTACTTAAATTTTAACAGGAATTTTGTTGGTTATGAAATGAGATATTTGAATGAAATGACAAATGTCAAAATAATAAAACAAACATTTTTAACTGAATGAAATATGTTTATTTCCAACAAACAAGCAAAATTTTATAAAAATTGTTCAAAGAATCCACCACCTTGTTCGAAACATTTCTCACATCTTCTTCTAATGAAGGAAAAAACGTTTTGTAGTATAGCATTGTCAATTCCATTAATTCTTTCAGCAATTCTGATTTGAAGGTCTGCAAGATCAGGTATCTATACTCGATAAATTGAGGTCTTTAAGAATGGCCATAAAAAGAAATCACATGGGGTAATGTCACAAGATCTTGGTGGAAATTCATGTTCAGTGCTTTAACTTATCAACTGATTTTGAAAAAATTGCTGCAGCATATTAATTGTTTCACCTGCTGTGTGTGCTCTAGCTCCGTCTTGTTGAAAGTAACCCTGTGTTATTTCTTCATCGTCAAGCTGTTCGATAAATGGCATAATAATTTCTTGTCGATACCTTTCTCCTGTTAAGGTTCCGTTAAAAAAAATAAGGCCAATAATTCTCCTTCGACTAATCGCACACCATACACCAATTTTCTGCGGATGAAGTGTGGTTTCAACAAAAAAATTATGTGGTTTCTCATTAGTCCACATCCTCATATTTTGTGAGTTAACATATCCATTCAGATAAAACCATGACTCATCAGAAAAAATGGTTTTGTCAAGAAGGTCATTATCAAAATTATTTAAGAACCACTGACTAAACGTTTTCTTCTGGGATAGTCGATTTCCTTGATTTCTTGATAACAGGTCATGTGATATGGAAATAAATGTAAGTCCTTTTTCAAAATTGTATGACATGTGCCAATTGATACACCCACTTGTTGTGATAATGCTCGTACGGAAGTTCATGGTGCATTATTTATAATTTCTCTTATACATTATTAACTAGCTCTTCTGTACGCTTTTTCGTCCGACCTGCGCCTTCTTTCTGTTGAACACTCTCTGTTTCTCTGAAAACCATAACGGAATGTGTCACTGTGTGCTGAAAACTGTCGTAATCAAAGATGAAGTTAGGAAACTCATTTCTAAATTCTTCTAAACAATCTTGAAGAGAATACTGCCATTGTCCGTCAATCTTACGTCCGTTTCGAAAATAAGATTGTACCATGAACGATTTGTGTTGTATAGTAAAACTCATGTTAAATCAATTTTAAATTACAAAGCAATTTTTGTCAACTATGCATCTGTCAGATTGACAACTAATGCAAATTTAAATTATTAATAATCAATACGTTTTTAAAGGAATGGCCTACTAGAGGCAAAGCTTATTTGAACGCTTTATATTTAGACGAGACTTGTGACAAACAGAGATGGGTTAGTTGTTAATAAGTTTCTTCTTAGCAAGTCTGAGGATGAAAACTATACTCTCAGATGCCTTAGAACCTTACCGAATGCCAAAATTTAACATTAATGGAAAGTTCAAAGTTTCTGCTTGCTCCAGTAGTGACAAAAAGAGCTGATCAGGAAAGAGCAATACAGAGAAAGTAGAAATAAATTTTCGTAAAAAAGAGGCAGGACGATTGATTCCAATGGCAGATAATACCCCAACAACAAACAAATTCAATCTTTAAGTTTTGTTTTGAATGTTTATGCGCTGCGTCAATATTTGCGTTTAACAGGATAGTTTCGTCGTTTATACTGCCTCTCTTACCATATATGTACATAAATGGGGTTAGTCAAAAGTATGGAATAGGCGGCTTATTTCCGTAAATATTAATTAATTTTTTTAATGGCAACCAAGTGATTTCTTTGCTGATTTTTATTCCTCTTTTTTTTCTTGAAATGACTTGATATTTTTTTCATATGCTTTAAGACAGATGGGACCGAAATATCTTCGGTACAACACTCAGGACGATGAGTACAATCTTTTCCACTCCTCGTATAGGTTGAAATAGCTCAAACGTGTTAATGTGCCTTCCTGGAGGTTTGTCCTCTCGTTTAGATTAACAAGATGAACCATCTGGCCGAGAGCGAAGTAGATTCTTCAAACGGTTCTCGAGAAAATTTATCTCTATAACGCGTTAATGTGCCTTGCTGGGAGTTTGGCCTCTCGTTTAGATTAACAAGGTGAACCTACTTGCCGAGGAGGAAGCAGATCCATCAAGCGGTTATCGAGCTAGGAAATATTTATATGATGAAAAAGTTGTCCAGAAGGTTTAGGAAAGTTTGAACGGTCACAGCACTCAAACGCGTTAATGTGCCTTCCTGGGGGTTTGTCCTCTCGTTTAGATTAACAAGATGAACCATCTGGCCGAGAGCGAAGTAGATTCTTCAAACGGTTCTCGAGAAAATTTATCTCTATAACGCGTTAATGTGCCTTGCTGGGAGTTTGGCCTATCGTTTAGATTAACAAGGTGAACCTACTTGCCGAAGAGGAAGCAGATCCATCAAACGGTTATCGAGCTAGGTAATATTTATATAATGAAAAAGTTGTCCAGAAAATTTATGAAAGTTTGAACGGTCACAGCGCTCAAACGCGTTAATGTGCCTTCCTGGAGGTTTGTCCTCTCGTTTAGATTAACAAGATGAACCATCTGACCGAGAGCGAAGTAGATTCATCAAACGGTTCTCGAGAAAATTTATCTCTATAACGCGTTAATGTGCCTTGCTGGGAGTTTGGCCTCTCGTTTAGATTAACAAGGTGAACCTACTTGCCGAAGAGGAAGCAGATCCATCAAACGGTTATCGAGCTAGGTAATATTTATATAATGAAAAAGTTGTCCAGAAAATTTATGAAAGTTTGAACGGTCACAGCGCTCAAACGCGTTAATGTGCCTTCCTGGGGGTTTGTCCTCTCGTTTAGATTAACAAGATGAACCATCTGGTCGAGGGCGATGTACATTCATCAAACGGTCCTCGAGAAAATTTATCTCTATAACGCGTTAATGTGCCTTGCTGGGAGTTTGGCCTCTCGTTTAGATTAACAAGGTGAACCCACTTGCCGAGGAGGAAGCAGATCCATCAAGCGGTTATCGAGCTAGGTAATATTTATATGATGAAAAAGTTGTCCAGAAAATTTATGAAAGTTTGAACGGTCGCAGCGCTCGAACGCGTTAATGTGCCTTCCTGGGGGTTTGTCCTCTCGTTTAGATTAACAAGATGAACCATCTGGTCGAGAGCGAAGTAGATTCTTCAAACGGTTCTCGAGAAAATTTATCTCTATAACGCGTTAATGTGCCTTGCTGGGAGTTTGGCCTCTCGTTTAGATTAACAAGGTGAACCTACTTGCCGAGGAGGAAGCAGATCCATCAAGCGGTTATCGAGCTAGGAAATATTTATATGATGAAAAAGTTGTCCAGAAGGTTTAGGAAAGTTTGAACGGTCACAGCACTCAAACGCGTTAATGTGCCTTCCTGGGGGTTTGTCCTCTCGTTTAGATTAACAAGATGAACCATCTGGCCGAGAGCGAAGTAGATTCTTCAAACAGTTCTCGAGAAAATTTATCTCTATAACGCGTTAATGTGCCTTGCTGGGAGTTTGGCCTCTCGTTTAGATTAACAAGGTAAACCTACTTGCCGAGGAGGAAGCAGATCCATCAAACGGTTATCGAGCTAGGTAATATTTATATGATGAAAAACTTGTCCAGAAAATTTATGAAAATTTGAACGGTCACAGCGCTCAAACGCGTTAATGTGCCTTCCTGGTAGTTTGTCCTCTCGTTTAGATTAACAAGATGAACCATTTGGCCGAGAGCGAAGTAGATTCTTCAAACGGTTCTCGAGAAAATTTATCTCTATAACGCGTTGATGTGCCTTGCTGGGAGTTTGGCCCCTCGTTTAGATTAACAAGGTGAACCTACTTGCCGAGGAGGAAGCAGATCCATCAAGCGGTTATCGAGCTAGGTAATATTTATATGATGAAAAAGTTTTCAAACGCGTTAATGTGCCTTCCTGGGGGTTTGTCCTCTCGTTTAGATTAACAAGCCCAGAAAATTTATGAAAGTTTGAACGGTCACAGCGCTCAAACGCGTTAATGTGCCTTCCTGGGGGTTTGTCCTCTCGTTTAGATTAACAAGATGAACCATCTGGTCGAGGGCGATGTACATTCATCAAACGGTTCTCGAGAAAATTTATCTCTATAACGCGTTAATGTGCCTTGCTGGGAGTTTGGCCTCTCGTTTAGATTAACAAGGTGAACCTACTTGCCGAGGAGGAAGCAGATCCATCAAGCGGTTATCGAGCTAGGAAATATTTATATGATGAAAAAGTTGTCCAGAAGGTTTAGGAAAGTTTGAACGGTCACAGCACTCAAACGCGTTAATGTGCCTTCCTGGGGGTTTGTCCTCTCGTTTAGATTAACAAGATGAACCATCTGGCCGAGAGCGAAGTAGATTCTTCAAACAGTTCTCGAGAAAATTTATCTCTATAACGCGTTAATGTGCCTTGCTGGGAGTTTGGCCTCTCGTTTAGATTAACAAGGTAAACCTACTTGCCGAGGAGGAAGCAGATCCATCAAACGGTTATCGAGCTAGGTAATATTTATATGATGAAAAACTTGTCCAGAAAATTTATGAAAATTTGAACGGTCACAGCGCTCAAACGCGTTAATGTGCCTTCCTGGTAGTTTGTCCTCTCGTTTAGATTAACAAGATGAACCATTTGGCCGAGAGCGAAGTAGATTCTTCAAACGGTTCTCGAGAAAATTTATCTCTATAACGCGTTGATGTGCCTTGCTGGGAGTTTGGCCCCTCGTTTAGATTAACAAGGTGAACCTACTTGCCGAGGAGGAAGCAGATCCATCAAGCGGTTATCGAGCTAGGTAATATTTATATGATGAAAAAGTTGCCCAGAAAATTTATGAAAGTTTGAACGGTCACAGCGCTCAAACGCGTTAATGTGCCTTCCTGGGGGTTTGTCCTCTCGTTTAGATTAACAAGGTGAACCATCTGGTCGAGGGCGATGTACATTCATCAAACGGTCCTCGAGAAAATTTATCTCTATAACGCGTTAATGTGCCTTGCTGGGAGTTTGGCCTCTCATTTAGATTAACAAGGTGAACCTACTTGCCGAGGAGGAAGCAGATCCATCAAGCGGTTATCGAGCTAGGTAATATTTATATGATGAAAAAGTTGTCCAGAAAATTTATGAAAGTTTGAACGGTCACAGCGCTTAAACGCATTAATGTGTCTTCCTGGTAGTTTGTCCTCGTTTGTCCTCTCGTTTAGGTTAACAAGATGAACCAACACTCAGGGCGATGAGTACAATCTTTTCCACCCCTCGGAGATCGAAAATTCGACAAATTCCCGGCTAGATTTTTTTCGTTTTTTTGAAATATCTCGGCTATTAATAACAAGATTTCTGTATAAAATCACAGTTTCCAGTAAACGGCAAAATGTGATTTCAAATCAGATTCTCCAGTTTTTAATACTTCATTTTATTCATGCCAGGATAATTCTACAAAAAAATATAGTGCCATTTACTTTCTTAATTTCATTTTCTATGTCATTGTGATGTATCTTTCAATAAGATAATAAGTTAATTTTAATTTTTAAACATGCTTAAACTCAGTGAAACTGAAAGAATTGAAATCGTCAAGTTGATTGGTAATGGAGATCGACAACGTTCACACCAAGATATTTATTATTTATTTAATAACGTTCATCCGAAGAGAAATCCTATTGTAAAATCTACAATGTCTAAATTGGTTAGAAAATTTAGAGCAACCGGAAATGTAAAAGGTATTCCAAGGTCCCGACGTCCAAAATCAGTTACAAATCAACATCAAGCTCTTGATGTATTAAGTACTTAGTGTTATAGATAATCAAATTACGTCAACCATGCAATTTGCTTTGGATAATGATGTTAAACAATCGTCGGTACTTCGAATATTAAACAAGAATAAATACAAACCCTACAAGATACACTTTCTCCATGAGCTAAACGAAGATGACCCTGACAGAAGAATGCAGTTTTGTGCAATAATGATGCTAATGATCAATAATAATCCAAATTGTCTAAACCACATTTTATTATCTGATGAAGCTACGTTTTGTCTACATGGGTTTGTGAACAGACGCAACTGTCGCTACTGGTACAGTCAAAATCCCCATTGGATGATAGAGTATCCACAAAAACTTAATGTCCGTGCCCGTATTATTGGACATCACATAATAGGTCCACAAAACCTATTGCCTGATCACATTGTACCTGACATTGCACATTTATTTCCGGATGAAGGTCGACAAGGAATGCCAGGTCGTTGGATTGGACGTCGAGGATCTATTGAATGGCCTGTTAGATCTATGGATTTGAATCCCTTAGATTTTTCCACTGGGGTCAATTAAAAAATAAAATTTACAAAGAGAAACCACAAAATTTACAAGATCTAGAAGCCAGAATCAGGCATGAAGGCATGACTATGTTTTATGTAAAATCCTGAAATCAGAATTACCTGCCTGTCTATACAGTAAGATTAGTAGTAAGATTTTTTAATGTAGCGTTACCTATAACATTGCAAATATAATTAATAATTTACTCGAAAATTTAAATGTGTTTAAACTATCTTATGTGTCTATTAAACAAAACCTGAAAACAAAGCTGTTGGCACTGCAATAATTGATTGTTACCCTAGTAGTTTATTTTGAATTTATGCTGGGTTTGCTATGTAGAAATCTGGCTTTGTTTTTTATGTCTGTTTACTGCACACTTACTATTAGATAATTATAGTGTTTCTTGTTGCTATTGCTTCTTGCGTCATTTTGTTTTCTTTTCTACGGTTTTCTGTTTATGATCTGATGAGGGTAACTATGAGGTGTTTGATCAAAATCGCGGCACTCTAAAGATGAGACAATGCTTTCTTGACTGCATTACACCAACAATTAAGAGAGAGGGTGGTTCCACTTTTGTATGGGAATGTTTTTCTTTAGATGGAATAGAAGTCCTTGTAAAAATTGAAGAAATAACGAGGAAAAAGAATTATCGCGAAAAGAAAATGCTCTATCTAATAGGCAACAATTTGAGATTTTGACTTCTTCTAATAATAACTTAACTGTTTCAAAATCCTCATTTCTTTTTCTGTATAAATATGTAGAATCTATTTAAAATATCATTTAAATAAGGACTGCATTCAGAAGTGTAATACACACATGCTAGACATTCCTTCTATTATCGTGGTGACGCCAATCATCTTGCTTGTATCCTAAACAGCAGCTTCGAGGAGAAAGTGTGCGCAATCAAAATAGGCACAATAAAATCTAAGGATTTATTTGTACGGACGCTGCGACTTTTTAAGAATAAACACACTCCCTATTGGTATATCGGTAATAAAATCAAATTACTTGATTTTTCAGACTAAGATATTCAAATATTTTCGTTCATAATTTATTGTTTCAGACGGGAACAGTGGATGGAATCTTTGAACTAAATATCTCGTTTAAAATAAGATGATTAATACGTGATTAAATTTTTTTACTACTTCCAAAACAAATACGACGTAATAAAGAACGTAATTTATATTACGAAATCTTTCGGGTATTCTAAAAAAAACGTTTTAATTTTCATTTTTATCGTCAAGTTTATATCTTGATACAACGGCATTGTCTGTCAGGTTCTGTAACATATTCATTACGTTAAATTTTCTTTTGTCTTCTCACTAATTTCGCAAGTTTATTACAGATAACACGTGAGGAATCCTCTTAGGAAATTCGAAATAATCTAATATATCAGATTATTCAATCTGGATTGAAATAGAACGACCTGAACTTTTTAAAATGATGTACTAGAATCTGAATAACCCGCAATTAAATTCGAATACGCTAAAGATATATTTGTATAATCTGAAGCTCTAGACAAAACATCGACTACATATGTGGGTTAATATTATAACGAAAAGATGGAAGCAATTTAAATTGATTATTATTTAAGTTTGAGTTTAGAAACATCGCTTCGGATTGCAGCCCTCTCTAATATTGTAGGTAATGTTTCAAATAAATAATCGTGGTAAAAGAATATGTATAATAATAAGGATAATTCCCTCACAGATATAAATTAGGTATTTACCAAATTAAAAGGCGTTTTATATTTAATTTATACTATCGTATAAATATATATGTAGAGGTATGCTATATTTATAATTATTTCGAATTTATTTGCGCGAGTAATGTTATTATAATATAAATATAGAGCTCTCTAATAAGCATGTTTTATCTAAATATTACACCAACACTAAAGCATTTTTAGATTTATGTATTATAGTATCTCGATTATTTCTTCCAGAAAATGATCTGCTTTAGCTACTTCAAAAATAACCAGTTGTAGGAACGAGATCATAAATTATTTCTTTATCTCTTATTTAATGGAAATTGGAGGTATTATTATCTGTTGTAAAATATTAGAATCGGTATTTGTTCTAATAGAATTATGACCAAAGTTATTGGTATAACCGCTTTGATCACAGACCTGAATTAAGTATTACTCATATAGCTGCTTGCCATTTCAATCCAAAATATTTTTATTATGTTCCAGAGTTAAAGCAATATAACAATTAATATAATAATAATAAAGCATTTCAGTTAAAATCATAGAAAAAAAATTGTTATCTATACAAATCGCCCTTAAAAAAACCTTGCAAAAATATGTTTAGCCTTCCTGCTCTTTATCGTTTAGAGAACCAAGACCTGCCAGGTCACCATTCCTCATGTGCTTAGATTATTAATGTTGGAGAAATCGGAAAGAAATTATCGACCATCAAGAGAATGGAAACCCAGCAGAGCAAGGTCCTAAGAATTATAGTGAGTGCCTTTTGGTTTGTCTGAAACTCGGACCTTCGTTGCGATCTGATAACTCCTTCACATCACAAACATGCATCACAACTTGCGCTGAAGAAGCTGGAAAAAATAGGAAGTTCGTCCAACCCTAATGTGGTAGAAACAACTGGCCTAGAGCCATCAGACAGTTGCTTATGCATCGGGATCCTGATTAGCTACAATTTAAATTGTCTAGACGTTAGTACTCAACCAACCCCCAGCCAGTAAGGGCTGTATCATCTGAGGAAGAAGCCCTAGAAAGTATACGCAGAGCCATATAGTAGTAGTAGAAGCCTTCAATATCATTTAAGACAAGCCATGATGCATATCAAACGAAAAATCTAATGACTCATTTTTGAACATTTTTCTTGTTTTGGTCCTTGTTCCAACTTCAATTATCGCGAAATCCTACCTTCACCCCTCCCTTCCCCACGTAGGAAAATGCTGGACAGGATGGATGAAAATATTTTTAAAATATTCTTTAAGAGTGATTTGTGTAGAATAATTTTGTTCAATTGTTAAATTCTCGTGGACGAATGGTTTCAAACACACTGTATATATTTTTTTATATTTAGTGTTCACCATCATCTTAGATAAGTTTGGATAGAGAACTTTAACAAAATGATCTATTCTAAGTTCTTCGAAGGACTTTAAAATGAAAGCTGAAGTTGGCATAATTAACCGAAATTCATTCAAAAAATTCAAACTAAATAGGAAAATTTCTCTTCTTCTGTTTTTTGGTGAAGCATAGAGCTACCCCACATTTTTCACATATAATTTGTGAGTAGCCTTACATTGTGGGTACTCACATCTGATTTGTGTTTGAGCCCAAGATGGCCAATGATGAACTCTAATACTGATGGGTATAATTGGGTATAATATAGCTTTGGGTAGGTAATTCTTTTGTTCTTGTACTTTTTTTATACAAAATCCAACTGTTCTCAACTGTCAAGTCCAAAAGATGATCGAATAAATAAAGATACCATTTTTTGCTTCTTATTAATATTTTTGTTCGGTTTGTAACGATCTTTTTACTTTTTTTATTGCATTGTTCAAGCGAAATTAGTGGTTGTTCTCCGGCCAATGTTGATAACAAAGTCACTGGTTTATTATCTTTCCATTCTACAAACGATATCTCTACTTCATCACACGTTCCAAAAAATTCTACGCTAGCACCTCTATCCTTTTTTTTTCATAGTAAATCGTTCATGATTCGAATGATGTTCTAGAAAAAAACAAACAATCATAGATGATTTGTCAGACTGAGTTAATGTTATTTGGTAGTAGTAAGCTAATAATATTACTTACTTACCTTTGTTTGTGACACTAATATTTTTATTTCAAGAAACTATTACTGATACAGCATCTCTAACGATGTCAGAAAAACGAGCATATGCTAATGATACATTACTCACGATATTTTCTTACCAATCACAGAGAATGCCCCCTATTGACACTAAATTGAATTGCATGTATTGTTAGTATGCCTACTAGAATCATAAATATATTTTTATATAGTTCAGATTCGTTTTTAGATGCTTCATAACTATTTTTTAACAGCTCTGATCTAGTGTTTGGCTTCTAGTCTTCAGGCCCTTCCTTCACTTTATTTTCATCGCCTTCCACTTTTATTATCTCACTTTTTATATTTACCATTTCCTTGTCTTCTTCTTGGAATTGTTCCATTTCCATTATAGTTTAATTCAACGCGACGATCAGAGTTTATTCGAAGTTCCTTGCTTTTTACTCTTTATTTTGTGTCAGATGGAAATTTTTGTGCATCGAAAGAATACAGAAAACTTAAACTATCTTCTATAATAATCCTTCAAAGTGATCGTTGGGCAATACATTTCGATTCTGGCTTTTCTATGGCGTTAAATTTTCACGCTAAGCAGTCCTTAATTGTTGTGATGTCGTTTTATGTCCAGTTGTCCAAAAAAAAACCAGAAGACTCGAGTGGTTCTACAATCCCTTAACAATTTTAATATTCAGTTTTGATATTGATCAATGAATAGTCAAAATCAACATTTGGACACCACCTCTATCTAATCACCACCTCCTTCTAAATGGAACCAATCATTTCAAGGCCGTTTTGCATTGTTACGTCGAAAGGGCTTTTCACTAATAATTGGTATCAATTGGTGTCAGTGGGAAATTCTATTTTGAAACTTTCCTCGACTAGATGAGTTTTCTGGACTTCTGGAGTTTATATTATTGGCCAACCTCGAATGGATTTATTTATGTTTCAATGTTTCTACGACTAATTTCAGATATTTTGCCAAATTTATTTGGAACAAATGCTGTAGTACAAAGTTTACAAAGTGTTTCAAAAATATTTACAGTTTGAGCTTCGACCAAAGGAAAACATTATGGGGTGGTTCTATCAATGATATTTGGTAGAAAGCAAGAATTTGTTCAATCTTCTTTTGAGTCAATACAGCGCAAGAAACGTTCAACAAATTTTTCCAAACATTTTTTATACTCATCGACTGAAATGGTCTTTAATATAATAATATGAAAGAAAAATGCTAATACTCGTAATAATAATAACAGAAATAAAATATATAAAAAAGAAAGAGACTCCATAATCCAACACACTCAAACTTGACCCCTAACAATATCTTCTTCAAACGAGATTTAAAGGCACCAATACCAAGAGCCTTAACATTTATTAGCAAGGAAGTTCTATATGCATACAGCTTTCTTTCTTAAATTCATACATCTTGATTTATTTGTAATTTGAGTATGAAATCTAAGTGAGTTGTCCATAAATAATCCTAAATTCTTTGCATCTTCAACAATTGGTAACTGTATACTAGCAACTGCTACCTTAAATATTCTTTGCAGCTCTTTACAAATTTTAGCCTTTCCAACAAGTAATAAGTAATAAGTAAGTAATTTGGGAAATAGCCAGAAGTCGAACGAAGCGAAATCAGGTGAATACGATGGATGGTTGAACGTTTCCCTTTGATTCGGAAAAAATGATCATCATTGTTTTGATTTTGCTGTTCTAAAAGTGTAATTTTTTCTCTTTTGGTTCTTCTGGAGACTTCCATACCATACCCTGACATTTTATGTGTGCTTGTCGGATTCCTTTGGGACATTTTTAACATGACTTTGCAAAATTGCTGAAGTATTCAATCTTTTTGGTCGCGCGCACAAACTTTGTTTTTCTTTTCGAATGATTATTACATAGGTCCTACACGATTTTGTCTTAGGTTTTGAGCCTAACTGGATACCAATTTGAATATGTCAATGATGACAAGATCATTTAAATAAACGAATCCTTAAAATAAGTCATTTACATGTCTTCTTCTAGTTAACACTTCTAGACGTGTGAAAGCAAAAAAGAAATCAGGTAAACTACAAACATTTTATACTAATTAAGATTACATAAGAAGCAAGATTTTCATAGATGTTAAGGATAAAACGTTACGGTTAGTTAATTTTAAAGACACCTGTCCTTTTTTTTCCTGCAAACACATATACACAATGTACTCGGAGAGGTATCTTGGCGCATGAGAGCCGTTTTATATATCGCCCTTCGGGTGACCCGAAAATTTTGCTCCAGATTCCTTCCTGGTATCGTCCATTGTTCCCGTGTATCTGCCGCAATTTTATCCGGCTTTCAACAGAAAAACTGTCAGCGGTGCCCATGAACCGAATCAATACCGGGTCTAAGTACAATGAGGAATGTACGCGAATGTACGTTTAGATTTTATAAAGTATGGTAGGTATAAAACACCTGGCCTGGATTTCTTCTTACGCAACTTAACTATAGCGTCTACCGCTTCCTTGCAGCTTTCCTATTGTTAGATTGAATATAAAAGGATGTATGTATAATATATATGTGTATATGTTTGTACGAATATGCCGTTCTTTAAATGGGCGAAACGTTTCTTAGTTTGCGTGCAAATCCGCTGGATGTTTGGGAATAATAATAAACTAAAACATGTTGAAAGTGATATGAAACAAACAAGAATAATTAACATCCTTCTTATCGCCGAAAACTTCTCCACGTCTCATTTCTTCCCTACTTTATGGAGGAAATATATTCCAATTAATTTGAGGCGAACACATTTATATCTGCACGTCAACCTCAAACGCTGCACTAAATTAACCGGGTACAAGTAATCATTCACCAGTTTTATGATTTAATGCGTCCTCCGTTGAGGACCTCTTCTTGTTTTTGTTTTCCTCCTCTTTCACGTCTATATATACCTACACACAAACTCGAGCAATTCTTCCGTTCGCTCGAACCACATTTCGTTGATTTCCTTCTTTTCCTTTAGTTCTTATCCTGGTCTTTCTCACATGACTAATAGTATCTTTGGCTCGTTTATATAATTTGCGCCAATCAGCGAAGCTTTACGTCTTCATCTGAACGGTAATTCATCTTCCCTTTTCGAAACAGTTAAATGCCACATCTGTAAATGTCGCTGAGGTACGCACAGTTGTCTCTCCATCCATCCGTTCGTTTTATTTATGTCTTTTATATCTAACAGAAGTACGTTCATGTTTGTACGGAGTATATATTATAATTCTGGTATGTATGTATACAGGAAATTATTTTACTCATAAAACTACAATTAATATTACCTCGTTACTGATTTTTCTTTTTAAATTAACAAGATAAGCGATCTTTTCAAAATTACGGATTTCCTGTAGATAATAAGGGGGTAGTTTCCTTTAATTCCCATCTATGACATGCGAGTAGACAGGTTTTTAATGCACAATTATAACCTTCTATAGTCTTATCTGCTCTTGGTGTATTAAACAAATGTTAAGCTACCGTCTGATGCTCATTCTCCCATGAAGGCTTCACACAGTGCTCTATATACTGTATGTATGTATATGTGTGTGTTTTGGATATTAATCATCTTTCTTAAATTCTTACCTACGGTCTCAAAACAATTTTAAACATTTTAAATATTTCTTTTAGGCCATGAATATATTTCAACCTTTGAAGGTACCAGCATCTCATGTAGTTCGAATATGCCGAAGCAGCCTAGAGCTGGGGTATATTCCAGAAAACTGGAGAAGGACTAAAATCACCTTCATACCCAAAGTAGGCAGGAAGGATTACACCAATCCGAAATCCTTCAGACCGACTAGCCTTACATCGTTCGGTTTAAAAGCTATGGAAAAGGCCGTTGATAACTATATTAGAACGGAGATCCTGAATCGAATGCAATTGCATCCTACCAGACATTGGCATGCGTACCAGACAGGCAAATCAGCAGAGACTGCACTGGTGCAGCTGACAACAGCTATTCAGACAGTTCTGGAAAACAAAGAAACAATTGTGGGTGCCTTTCTGGATATAGAAGGTGCTTTTGGCAGCATTCCACGTGAAGCAGTCAATAGAGCACCAGAAAACAGAGGAGTCTCTCTACAAAAATAGCAGAAACTGAAGTAGACTTAGAAACTATCTCAATCGGTACAACCAGGGAATAGGGGATAATTGAGCTCCTCTACGGTTTGACTGGCATTGGCATATCCTGCCAGGGGTATAATCGTGAAGGGAGGATTTGAAGTACCCTCTGCGACATTGTCCAAAGAGAGACAAAAAGATTGTGTCAGTCGGTGGGACTTAATATCAACTCCACCAAAACTACACTATGTAGTGGCCTTCACAAGGAAAAGGAAACTCAATCTCAAAACCATCAAACTAGATGGGCAGAGCATTGAGTGGAAGACAGAGACTAAACACTAGATAATAAACTTCTCTGTAATAAGCACGAATTGGAAGTAACCAGCAATGCTAAAAGAGCTCTGATGGTTTGTAGAAACTTCCCAGGAAAAAATTGGGGATGTAACCCAAAAATTCTGCACTGGATGTATTCACCAATAGTGAGATCAATCATCACCTATGGGGTAGTAGTTTGTAGTAAACGAGTTAGTCTAGCCACAACGAGGATGAGTCTCGCAAATATACAAAAACTGGCTAACACACATGCCCAACGGCAGTTTTAGAACTCTTCACATATTAACAGAGAGTGTGGTCAGACAAACGACATACAGATTGATGGGAGAAGGACCCATCGGGCAGAAATCAAAAATCCTACTAGGAGATGATACGTTGTGGGACATGCCCCGCGATGGGATGTCGAAGAAATTTAGCCTTGGAAAAAATTTTATTACGAGGTTAGGCCTCAGAAGCGAATGGAATCAAAACACCATAACGGAACTGGACAAGAATGCCATATTATGGTGTACAGATGCATCCAGGACAATCGGAGGGACTTCAGGCGGAAATACACGCTATAGAAAGATGCATCAGTTTTAACCTAGAAAGCAAGTATCGGAAACAATAGTAGAGGAAGATCTGCCTAAGATCAAGCCATCCCACATTCTTAAATTTTCTAAAGCAGATATTCTTAGCAAGCCAAGGCTAAGAAAGGGAGAACACAATAGATATTTCAGGTCGGTTTGCTGTCAAAACTCACCTCGCTTTTTGGAGCGAGTTTAAACAACAACTAAGTTGTTCCAAAACTCTAAATTCTGCGTCATTGCCATTGGTGAGATTTGATACAAAACAGCGTCTTTAAAGCCATTCATTGGAAAACTTGTTTAAAGCGCTAGTTTTACTATCTGATCTTCTAAAAGCTCTTCTGTCATCTTTGATACCTCATGCTTTCAAATTTTTCATAACTTCTTATCACTTTCATTTTATTTTCAGCTTTCCAATTCTGTTATCTTACTTTCATTAGTTACCATTTTATTCTGTCCTTTTTGCAACTATTCGTTTTCATCGTCTTCTAACCGAGTCTTCACTGCGACCTGGTTTTGGATGAAGTTAGAGGGAAATATTGTTTCTCTCTAAAACCTCAACAAGGCTGTTAGACTAGTTTGCTGACACATCCACGTTTGGTTGCTTAGTATTTACAACACTTTCGGCTAATGTCTTCTTTAATAATGCTTGAAAACTAATCTTTGTACCTATAACAGAACTCGATTTCTGCTTTTTCTAAATCGTGAAAGTTGGACGCCAACCCCTCTTTAAATACTTAATGACTGTAATAGGTAGGTAGATGCCGTTTACAAACGTCGAGAAATGCCACAATATAAAACCCAAAATATGCTCTCATGGTATATTGTTAGGCCTCGTCAGGGCAACTCCGAATGCAACATCTAATTTCGTCGCAATTCGCATCTCAACTTTAATTGTAATTGATCCTCCGACAATGGACTAATTCCAATCCCATGCCGTCTAGTGGGCAGTACTTGTAAACCAATCAAAATGGAGGTCAAGAAAGAGAGTAGGAGATGGCGAAGACAGTAATGTTGTTAGAGAAACATATTGAAAAAAGAAAAAAAAAGGGTTAAACACCCTAATAAGACTTACCAAGAAAAGATTTTGGGAAGAGCTCTGCCATGACCCAGATAATGATATGTGGGGTGGCCCATACAGGATTGTTTTAAAAAGGGTCAACTATTTAACACCGTGCGAGGTAAATTATTGCTGATCTCTTCCCAAGTAACTGAGTTCCTAAAGACTCCTGTGCTTGTTAAACGTTTTGAACAAACTTCTAGAGATCCAAGCGGAAAAGAGAACACATCACATTCACGCTGGAAGGATCTAGATTAAGACAGGTTAAGACACTAATATACCTGAGTGTCACAATTGATGAGAAGGGGTGTTTTTGGCCACACATAATGAAAGTGACGGCTAAGGTGGAAATAAAAATGGCCAATTTAACCGGAATTATGCCCAATATCAAAGGGCGGTACTGAGTGGAGGCATTCACAACATCGTACTATATGGAGCTCCAAAAACAAAAGTACAGGAAGATGATCGAAACGACACAGAGAAATGTCCTCGTGAGAGTAGCGATTAACTCACGCTGGTATAGGCCAAATAATATCACCAGATACCAGCTGATGGTAGAAACCCCTTACAATTGGAGAAGTATAAATAACATGATCAGATCCATTATGGGGAGAAAAGGAGGGAGAAGAACTGGAGAGGCAACGCAAAACAGCCAGAGCGCGATAGACAACAAGAAATAATTAAAGTGCAGCCGATGGTAATCGATATAAGACTGCAGCTTTCCTCCGACATTAAAGGAGGATGAAATGGACATGCTGATGTTATATCAGCAATGGTTCTAAAGAGATCATTGAGGGGTTTTAGTGTGTGAGAGTCACACACGCCAAGTTGCGATTAAGACAAGCACTTGGTGTGCATAAAGCATTTTCCCTGACAACTTCAATCATGCGTTCACCAATATTAACTAAAGACAGCTGCAGATCTTGAAAATGTACAAAAAACACCCTTTTTAATATTTCGGTTCTTGAACCTTTTTGGCACGGCAAATTTAATTTGTCCAATCTCAGCCGATTAGAAAAAAATATGAAAAATCAGGAGAGAAAATTATAGCCAGCAAATTGGTATTTAGTGAGGAAAGTGCAAAATTAGTAGTAGAATGGTTTGACAATGACATGTACAGAATATGGATATCCTAACAATTCTGAAAAGAAATTATGATAGCTGAAGAGCATGTTTAGCAATTATTTTGTCATGTCCGAAAGATTTCTCATTAGGGGGTGGTAAAACATGGATTGGTCTCTCTGATAGTTTCCTTTCCAATTTTCATCTCCTTTAGTAGAAAGAAATAATCTTCTTACTCTTATTTACTTGATCATTTTCAGTAGTAAGTAGCAATAAGCTCGTAAAATTTTTTTCTTTCTTTCTTTTAATAAACATTTCCTAAAATTTGCAAATGAAAGATGATTAATTGAGTATGCTATTTTCCCATAAATCTTTCTTGTATAGGGCACCAGACATACTAGAATATAAATTGCAAAATTTAGACTTCTTCAGTGGAAGAATTAGGTAGTAATAACATAAATATATTTAATAAAAAAAATTAATTAAAAAAATAATTCTTATTCGAATGGGATCCCCACTTCATTAGTACATACAAATATATCCGAAACTTGCCTCAGAATATCAAGATATATCTTGGGGGCATTGTCGGATAAGTAGAGGGGGTGCAAGCGGTATGGAAAAAGCCGGACAACAATACATGCGACAAAGAGGAGACTACGATCAGGTAAGCACTCTGTACAACTCCAGGTAAGTACCGAAAGTGGCGCGACAGACACTTGCTGGATTGCCCTGACGAAACACACGGTCGAAGTTCGTGAATTATTCTTAGAGCGCCGCAAGAGATTAGCGGTTATTTTACGATTCTTTTTCTGTTCTTGTTCGTATCTCGTTTTAGTTTAAATATAACGTTAAGTGTCATGTGCGATATAGTGTTCGTTAGATAGATTTTTAAACGATATTTAGTAGTGAGTTGATGATAGATCTTCCTAAGAAGAGTTGATCAGGAATCTCTTTCGTGGTAAGTATATTCGTGTTGATGTTTTGTAAGGGGTGAGGTTATGACTGAGATTTTTCCCGCTATAAAATCGCGATGCTCTTAATCAGTTATACGAACGATTTAAATTGTAAACATTAATGAATAATTAACAATAAATTATTTTTGAAACCCGTACAAAATTAAATTTTCTAAAATAATAAAACTGTCACTTCTAAATTAGCAATTTGACATTTACTTTTAAATTAAATTAAATTGGATTTGTATACCTATTTTCCTTCTTCGTTTGGTAATAGGTCTTAACGTATTCAATAGAAGAAACTCTATCAAAAATTGATCCAATTGTTACAATATTACTACTGGAAGACTGGACCAAAAATCGTATTGGTCAAACTAAACAATATTTAAAGAAATTCCATGTTTTTCCTTGTTAGGTCTCAAACAGAATTAATTGCCAAACCATCAAATATTACGTTGCTATGGTTGCGAGGAAACATTTCAATTCTTCGTTTGTGATTTGTATTTCTAATACGAGACTACTTCCTCGACTAGAAATATTTTACATAAAACTACCCTTTTTTAGGAGAAAAAAAAATCCAGTTTAAGTCGAGGTGGTTGACCCTCAATTTGCAGTTTTACCGGAAATACGCACATGTCCTAACGAAAAAGCAGGGAATTATGCAAATAAATTTTTTTTTGCCACCGCCTCATTTATCATAATCGTTAAACTATGCTCATTTTAAAATAGAAATCAAAAACTCTTCTCCCCCTCTATTTTATAATAATTTATTATAGTTAGTGTTGTTACTATAGTCAACATATTTTCTCACAAATAAATCTTGCAAATCAAGTTTCGTCCCCCACAATTTAAAACGGCTAGACTGGAAGCCCGTACGAGAATGATCGGTTCAAGTTTTGGTAAATTTCGGGTATTTGTAAATGCCCATATTGTGCGTGCACCCTTCTTCATTAATAAGGGAATCTAGTTCTGTGACCATCGTTAATATAATAGCGAAAGAGCTTCCTTTACGTTCCAGGGGTTGGCTAGGAGAGACATGCACTCGACGTGCATCTACCGTGTCAGAGGGTGTTAATGAAAGTGTGATTTGCTGTAACTCCATTCAATTAGGGTACATTGTGTATTACTGAATAGCTCTTACCATTATACTTTAAGTGTGCTGTGCAATTAGAGTGCCTGCATGCTTTGGACATTGTTATATGTGTTAGAGGTATTTTTTCTCTTGTATAGATACAGCTTATCTGTTTGCGTTTAGTTTGTAATTAAAATATATTTTTATTTATTGAGATACAGTAATTTGAAAGTAAATAAAATGTGAGCAGATTACAATCACAAATGTTTTAATCTAATAGATTCATGTCTGGATCTAAAGCAAGCAGAAATAAGTAAGATTGGAGCGACGAATATGAAATATTTGAGTGTTGATCACATATTAGAAGAACAAGAAGTTATATAATAAACAAACACGGCAATGGTTAAGTAATGATCGAGGGTATATTAAAGAAGGAACGGTATTGAGATATTTTAGGGAACAACACTATTTATTCCTTCAGAATTAAGAATTTTGAGTTCGTATTTTGTATTCCAACAAAATGATGACCCAAAACACACTATTTGCAACACTTGGAAGCAGACGGATCAGTTAAAGTTATGGAGTGGTCTTTCCCAAAGCCATAGTTTGAGTTATTGTGGGAGGAACTTGATTGGAAAATCTATAAAGCACTTCCAACATCTGAAGCTGATATGTGGATATGCTGAATAAGAAGAATGATGGTCCCGGATAATTCCAGCTACCTTGGCAAAGTTAATCGCCAGAATGCTGCGATTGTGTTATTTACTAAAAAAAATGAGATCGCATAGATGAGTCAAAAGTGAAAATATACTGTCAGATATGTAATTAGCTGTTCACTTTTTCGTTCGTGGTTTTAATCATGTCTTCTAAATCTATGGATGTCCAAATATTTTTAAACGGTAGTGTAAATCCATGCTTCAAAACTGTTTACCCTTAATCTGCTTGATAACTTCCAGGTTATTACATATTTAAGGGTCTCGTAAGTTACTACATTTATTGTTTCATTCATAATATAATATATATATATATATATATGTGGAAGAAATATCGACCGTACTATGTAAGGTAATAAAAACTATCGGGAAGCGGTCTGTATAAGTAAAAGCAATTGTTAAATGTGCCTCAAATTTTCGTCATTTATTTATAACTTCATCAGGAGGACTTTCTATTAAGGATAAGACGCAAACCTTAAATCAGAGTAATGTCATTTATTCTGTGCCATGCCGGGATTGTCAGGGATGCTACATTGGCCAAACATCTCAATTATTAAAAAATAGAATTACACAACATAAAAGCGATAGTCGCATTGGTAAGAATTCTTGTGCCTTGGCCCTCCATTTTCAAAATTTAGACCACAACTTTGACTTTGATAACGTTAAAATTTTAGAACAGGAAAGTAATTATAAAAAACGTTTGTTTTTGGAGATGAGCCATATATTCATTAATAAACAATCTATAAACTTTAAAACTGACACTAATGAGCTCAGCAACATCTACTGCAATATATTGAATTTTAACAGATAGTACTAAACTTTTTGAACCTGATTGTTATTCCTTCAGTTTATCTCCACATAATATCTGGTTAATTTTTTGTTGCCTTTACATTCCTTGAACGTTTGTTAGATTTAGTTCGTCTTCGACTCTGTGTGTTTCTATTCAACTGGGTAATTTTAAATTTATTAACATGTATAGTTCTAATTAGCACCTCAAATGTTGTAAGTATTGTAGAATCTTTTGTAGTTTTTGTATTTTACTATTGTTTTGTCTCCTTACTATTGTAGAAAGTCCTCCTGATGAAGTTATAAATAAATGACGAAAATTTGAGGCACATTTAACAATTGCTTTTACTTATACAGACCGCTTCCCGATAGTTTTTATTACCTTATATATATATATACAGGGTGTTTTAAAAAGTTGCGGCAATATTAAAGGGGGTGATTGCCCATGTTATTTTATACAAAAAAGTTCCTATAAACATAGGTCCGCAAACGCTTCGTTACCGATCTACAGCGTGTTGAAGTTTAATTAAAAAAAACAGTAAAAATTAGATTTTTTCCAAAACGACTTAAGATATCATAATGAAATTTTAGGCGTGTTAATAGCTGTGGGAGACACATACTTTGCAATACAACACGATGTTTTAGTCGTACCTACCAGTGAAGTGCGTATTGGCACGCCACAGGCTATTTTTCAAGAAAAAAATAGGACGCCGCTGATTTGTCTAAAAATAAAAATATGTTTTTATTCTTTGTTAAATTGTGAAGAAAAAAGCTCTCTTAACTTTTTATCGTACGACGTACCATTTTTTTGATAGAAAAACTTTCGAAAGTATTCATCGGCGTCTTTATGAAACAGGCACATTAAGACGAAATGGAGGAGCAGCAAGGCCAATGACAGCAAGAACGGTAGAGCTGGAAGAGGATGTGCTAGACATGATTGAAGAAGATTGAGGAGCTACTTCTACTCGAAAAATTGCTGACGCTTTGGATGTAAGTAATGGGACTATTTGGCACATTCTGAAGGAAAATTTGTTATATTCATTCCATATACAACGCGTTCAAGCACTTGTTCCTGCTGATTTTCCTCCTCACATTGCATTATGTCAATGGCTTTTGCACAAAATGGTTCAAATCCCTCAATTCCTGATGATGATTCTGTTCACCGATGAAGCGAATTTTTCAAGAAATGCAATACGCTATCTGCATAATAACCATGTATGGTGTGATGAAAATCTACATGAAATTGTTGAAGATCGTTTTCAACATCAGTTTTCTTTGAACGTTTGGCTTGGGATTGTGGGTGATTGCCTAATTGGACCGGTATTTTTATCAGGGAGACTTACCGGAGAGGTGGATCGCAACTTTTTGGAAAACGCGCTTCCTGGATTTCAGGAGGACATACCATTAGCAATTAGAGATGCAGTGTGGCACTTTAGTCAAGTAGCTCGTGATTTCTTAACACAAGCATACGGAAATCGCTGGATTGGCCGAGCTGGACCTCACTTATGGCCTGCACGATCTCCGGACTTAAATCCCCTGGATTTTTTCCTGTGGTGCCATTTGAAGTCCTTGGTGTACGCTTCTCCATTGGAAAACGTAGAAGACTTAAGAAATCGAATCATTACTGAGTGCAAGTCAATTAAAACAGATCCTGGTGTTTTTGAGAGAGTTCGCCAGTCAATGAGGAGAAGATTGGATTCTTGCATCCGAGCTCGAGGTACAGCACAGTTTTTGTAATTTTTGGTTGGTAAAATTGTTGGTTTGGCGTCCTATTTTTTTTTTGAAAAATAGTCTGTGATGTGCCAATACGCGCGTCACTTGTACAACTAAAACATCGTGTTGTATTGCAAAGTATGTGTCTCTCACAGCTATTAACACGCCTAAAATTTCATCATGATATCTCAAGTTGTTTTGGAAAAATCTAATTTTTACTGTTTTTTTTTAAATTAAACGTCAACACGTTGTAGATTGGTAACGAAGCGTTTGCGGACCTATGTTTATAGGAACTTTTTTGTATAAAATGACCTGGGCAATCACCCCCTATAATATTGCCGCATCTTTTTTAAACACCCTGTATATCTAATATAATTCCCATTCTATATGTTGGTCAAGTACCAGAAGGAGTGATATTTTGAAACAAATCCAAAGACTCACTCTGCATTTCTCAGATAACAAATCGTTAACGGTGTGAGCCATAACTGATAATCCGGATTAATAATAATCAGTTCTATTAGGTCTATCCTGATACTTAAGCTGTTTACAAAAATTGAAGCTTAATTTGTACTTGGATTTTAAGTTTAGAAAATGAAAATGAGAAGTAATAATCGATAATCAATTCTAACAAAAAAACAAAACTTGAAACTATGAATCCTAATAAATTCTAAAACGATGAATATGCGTTTGTTAGCCTAAATACAAATAAAACATTGTGTACAGAAGAACATACCTAAATAATTATGTAAATTTCTCCAAAACAGCGTTACAAATACACGACATGTGGGAGACGACAGACTCAAGAAAACGTTTTACAATAATGAAGTTAAGCGAGTGGAACCTGAAAATTCCAACCACTTAATGTTTAATTTAATTTAAACACTTTTACTTCGAAAATATAAAAATATAACTAACACAAATTGCGTAAAATTCTGTTAGCCTGATTATAAATGCGTGATTTTACCGTTAGGTTGTTTATTCAAATTAAGCTTGTAAATCAAAAATTTCAGATTCCGTTATTACGTGTCCTGCCCCCTATATGGTAAACAACCCTGTACCAGTCACCTAGATTTAATTAACGTTGTCGTATATATTATATGTTTGTAGCAATAGCAATCACTCCCGAAAAGAGGAAGCATATGGTCACCACTCACACACAAATATATGTATACCCGTTTTAGCAATTTATACACTTTTATAATGGCCATATGTTGTACCTTAAATGCTAATGTCTAACGCATGAAATTTACGTTTATTTTAAATTGGCTATTTCAACAATGAATTCAAAATTTAGATGTCTGAGCGTATTGTGTTTTTAAATTTAACCTGTCGTTCTGGAAAGGGGTGCAATTTTGTTTTATAAAACAAGACTTATCCTTTTTAAACTATCATGTCATGATAATTAAAGGTTCAGAAATGTAGGCAATTAAATTTGGAAGGTGTTTATATCAATATTACTAAATCAACATGATGGTACCCTGTGTTTTCTTTTTCTTAATGAGCATTATGCAGCTGTACACATGTTAACCGCATACCAACACCTGTTTCTACACAACTAGACGATGTTGTAATATTTTTAAGAAGTATCCACAAATTTTATTGCTACATTAGTAGATATAGAAAAGGGTTGGAATTGTTAATATTCCATTACGTGTTAAACATATGTGGGTTACTTTAAAATTAAGCTCATAAAAAAGGAACAGAATTCCGGTAGTTTCACTCCTGTTAAATTATGCAAATTTTGATGATATCAGCGATGACAGTTGTGTGGTTAAAATGGATCTATGTATATGTCGAACAGAAAATACTTTTTTTCTTTGAATTGAAATACCAAGATATCTGAATCAAAAACTGATACATTTATGACAATTACGAGGGAGCGTTTTCATATTCGTGGAATGAGCGGGTTGTAGGGGGGTGATTAGGCGCATTGGGGGCGTGATCTGTGAAGCGACTCATTAGTATAAATACGAAGTTTCATTGTTATTAGACAGTTAGTCAACATAATTAATTCTATCCTGTATCTTAGATATTTCCCTTCCACCTGGAAACATGCGCAGATTAAAGTTATCCCTAAGAAGGGTAAAGACAGTCACTTCCCCCAGAACTACAGGCCCATCAGCCTTTTATCCAACCTGTCCAAAATTGCGGAGGCCATTATTCTAACTCGAATCAAGGATGACGTAATTGATAAGAACGCAATTCCAGACGAGCAATTTGGCTTTCGGGAAGGGCTGTCTACAGAGTTTCAGCTACTCCGGATAACGGAAGAGATAAGAAATGCCCTCGAGAGACGAGACTCAATTAAGCGATCTTTCTTGACGTGGCTAGCGCGTTTGACTCGGTATGGCGCGACGGTCTCCTTTTTCAAATGAATGAGGCTGGACTTAACCCGAATCTGATTTGTTTGGTGGCCTCCTACCTGGCGGACCGTACCTTCGATATAAAGATTGGAAGCGACGTCTCCTTCCGTCGAGGAATTGAGGCTGGAGTCCCGCACCTTCCCCCCCACCTTGTTTATCATTTTTGTGTCGGACCTACCAAGGTTCCCGGGCACGGAATCAGCACTATACGCGGATGATACGGCTATATTTACCACCTCTCGGACTGATGCCTTGGTCTGCACTAGGCTATAGGGTGCGATTGACGCGCATATGGAGTGGTTCCAAAAATGGCGTCTTACAGTCAACAGGGATAAGTGTGTAGCAATAAGATTCTCCAGGAAGAAATCCACACCCCCGGATAACATCTATATTGACGACTTTCGTTTACCATGGAGCAAGTCTGTAAAATATCTTGGAATGACGTTGGACTCAAGGTTAACTCTGGCTCCACACTTCACTGAAGTCTCCCAGAGCTTTGCCGCGGCATGGTCTGTGGTTTCCCAGCTAATGTGCCGAAAAAGTCAACTCAGCCTTAGGCTGAAGCTGTTGGTCTACACAACTTTTCTAAGACCTATTCTCACATACGGTTGCTTAGTATGGTCGAGCTCTGCAAAAACCCACAGAACGAAGTTCAACGTACTCCAGAATAAAATCCTTAGGCAAATCACGAACGCTCCATGGTACGTTAGGAATGTCCAAATACACCAGGACCTGGGAATTTCAACCCTACTTGAGTATGCGGCCGGACTAGCGGAAAAAACCCTGGAACGAGTCACAAGATCCGAGAACCCACTGGTAGAACATATTACACGCTTGGACCCGAATCGGCCCCCTCCTTTGACCAAGGTCAACAGGATCTTCACAACCACCGAGCCCCTCTAGATCTGCCGACATCGACGCCAGCATTAACGCCAATAGATCCTGTTACATTTCTCCGTCTTATTTTATATTTTGTATTTCTTTACTTTTCATTAAAAATATTGTACCTTCACAATAGCTCAACAAGAGACGTCAACTTAATCATATACAACAGACGACTTTACTGAAAAACAGCGGGGATGATCCCACACATCGGAAGACAATGGGGTTTAGGGATGATAATCCAACCCTGGAAGGAGATGGATCGACCATAGAGATTAGACAGTTAGTCTTTAAGCTATCGTCAACCAAGTAACATAATCAGGAGTGAAAAGTGAAATATGGAAAAAATCGAATATCGTGCCTTAATAAAGTTCCTTAGCAGGCAAATTAAAATCAGTCGCGACCATAATGAATGAGATGTCATTGGTTTACGGCGACTCTTGTCCAGGAAAAACCATGGTGTACAAGTGGCATAGTTTATTTAAACAAGGAAGGGAATCCCTTGAAGACGACCCGAGCTGGGAAACTCATGGCAACGGTATTTTGGGACTCGGAAGGAATATTGTTGATTGATTATAAAAATAAAGGTGTTTCTATAACCGGAGAATATTACGCTTCAATATTAGAGCGACTAAAAGAAGCCATTAAAGAGAAAAGAGTCGGGGAAAATTGACGAAAGGTGTGTTGCTTTTGCACGACAACGCGCCCATCCACAAGAGCCGCGTTGATTTTAATGCCCTGCATAAGGTGGGCTTTATAAATTTTGAATCATCCACCCTACAGCCCAGACCTGGCCCCGAGTGATTATAACCTGTTTCCGAAAATGAAAAAACCGCTGCGGGGTAAAAAATTTACTGCCGATGATGAAGTCAAGGAGGCAGTTTCACGATTTTGCAGATAAAGAGAAATCATTTTTTTTCAAAAGGGATAAATAAATTAATTGAAAGATGTGAAAAATGTATCCGTCTTGCGGGTGAATATATTGAAAAAGAAAAATAATTTGGTTTTTTTATTTCCACCCCTTATCCCCCATTCCGCGAATATAAAAACGCTCCCGCGTATATTGCATAGATTTGAACCATATAAATAAGATCTCTTTTTCTTTTTTATTGTACTCGAACCTAGCATATTCAAAAACGCAATTTTGTGCAGCGTATTGCATAACATCATCCTTTATGGGGCTATGAGGACACAGTGGAATATGTTATTGCGTGAATTCTCGGCCTTCAGGACTGTGTCGGCAAAATCAGGGCAATCAAGTGGGAGGAGACCAGGGATTGGTTCCCTAAGCGCATGGCAAAACCGTTGAAAGTCTGAAAAGGAGAAGGCATAGTTTGCCTAACCCTAATTAAAGATATTGGAATGTGAGTAAGCTGCGCAGAGATTTGGGAATGACGGAACTGACCAATATGCCTATTGCCATGAAGACAACACGGCTGAACATTCTATTTTTAAGTGCTTAAGATAGAATGCTGTGTTCGCAAAGCATCCCCAATGTTGAGATAGGAACGACTTTGGACAGCCAAAACACGATAAAACTCATGATCACAAATGAAAAGACATGGAATGTCGTACATGACATGGTTAAAACTATCATGAAAGATAAAGAAATTGAAGAAAGAGAAAGTCAGACTGGTGAGGATATCAGTGGAACCGAAGTCCTAATCCTCAATGCTATGAGGTGAGGACGGTGTCCGAGTGATATAAAAGGGCGGTTCAGGTGAGACTCTTTCCGACCGAGGCAGTAAACGTCCCCAAAAAGAAATAATATAATGCATGGTAGAAGATCAAAACTTTAGAATGATGTTTAGAACAACTAGAATATCCTAAAGAATAAAAATTCCAACTTTAAACAGTGGAGGCTAACTTCATCCACTCTTATAAGGCCTCCTTCTACATTGTACTTTTTCCATGGTGCCCAATCCAAATTATTGTTTTCGATGACTTCGTTTTCGCCTTTTGCTTAGTTATTAGAATTAGTAAATTTGTTTCTGATATTGGTTTTCTTCGTTTTCTCACCACTGTTTCTCTCAAATTTTTATTGAATTTTAAATTTTCACTTTATTAATATTATAATTTTATATATCGGTCCATATCATTGGTTTTCAAGCTTTATTGTCTATCAAGTGTAAAACATTGACCTCTATTAATGAAGTGAATTGTTCAAAAATACCACGAAATTATGCCAAATTCTAAATAAAGCAACAGCCTTCGAAATTATCGAAACACTATAATGTTTTTTTGAGTCCGTGATAGTCAGTAAAGGTTTTTTTAACTAAGAATTACATTGTTTTAGTGCTAGTTTCTTACTCTATCGTAAGTTTTTTTTCCAAATATTACTGTTATTGTTTCCTTACATATTGTCTTGTAGATTACCTTCTGATGGAGAATTTAATAAAATTCGAAAGCTTAAGGTCAAGATCAATGAGTCTTATTTCTTTCTAAGAATTTACCATTGGCTGCTAACCTCACTAATTAGGATCACTTTAATTTTGCGTTTAGTAAAGCTTACTCAACTACAGCTGGGAAATGTGCTCAGCCCCCATATCAACAAATATTCGTTAAATACAAAAATAATCTAGATATTTCCCCGTGGCTTCCTAGATATCTATCAAGTCATATTTGCATTATTTTGGTGCAGAATCATCTAATGTAACGCATAAGATAGATCTACACTAAATCGTTATCACAAAATCAAAACATCCTTAGGATCTTTAGATTAATTGATAAATTTTTAGATTATTTAATTTTAAATATAAAAGAGCTATAACAAAATTTTGGCACCCAACGTTTGCCTCGAGATAAAATAAGGAGCAGAGTGTGGTAATATATTTTGGCTTGTAAATCAGGCGACCAACGTTTTTTTCCGATGTTGTGTTGAAGGCATAAGAGGAATCTTAAAATCAGTCAAATTAGCCAATTAATGTTTTTATCTCTGAGGCTAAGGTGGTGTTATTACAGAAATAATTTGCTTAATTTCTCTCTCCAAAAACTGTCTATAAACGTGTTATAAATATAAAATATTGAAATTTATTAAAACTATTCTTTAAATTATAATCACCATTAATTTGATTTCAGAAGCTGCACAAGCATGCTGAAATGGACGGTCATCAACAGGAGACAATCAGAAAACGGCGAGCAATACCCGCGAAGACATTCCAACAATTTCAAAACAAACCTCCAAGACAACCCAATACAAAAGCCGAAACGTAGAAGATCAGCAAACTCGAGATTATCATCAGGAACTCATCGCAGAAACCACAATCGACGCAGCTTAAACACAAACTTAGAAAATAAAGAGAACCATTTCACCTCGACACCAATCAAATCCCCAGATAATTGCTTCCATTCCGAAGCTTTACGAGACGTCAGCAATATCACCCCTAAAGATGTCAAGATTCCGATTAAAATTTTAACACCGAATCAGAAGAAACATCTTTCACCTAAACACGTTAAACATAAGAAGAAAAAGCGGTGTTTGGATCCGACTCACGGTAATCCCAATTTCCCGAATTGCTTAGAAACAATTCAGGATCTGAACGAGAGATGTGATTGTGGGTGTAAGATTTTTAAGGAAAAATCTTCGACGCCCAAGAATGCTGTCGAAGCATACGCACCGACTTTACCAACATTTGGTGTTGAATACTCACCGTGTGGTCTGCGATCTAGTCCTAATTTCTTGATGTTTAGGCATAATGCTGATCGGATTTTATCCCAAATTGTTGATCCGCCCAATAAAAATGTTAAGATAGATCATATTAACGATTTCCTCCATCAAATTTCTTATATTACATCAACGAGTGAAGATAAACAAGTTGATGGTGATAATATTCCTTTAAGGATGTCTCCTTTAGTACAAAAATTAGTAGGTTTGCGTTTCACCCCGAAAAAAAATGTTGAAAAACATAACGATTCATCGTTTATTAATAATTTATCTTTAAACGAGTTAGTGAATGCCATATTAGATAGCTCAACTGAGAATAATAACAAGAAAGATTTAAAAAATGTAAATATATGTAAAAAGCAAGATAACGAAAGTTTCTCCGATAAGAATTCGACCGATTCAGGCTTCAGATCCAATACGGATTCCCATAATACGATGGAAACGAATTTCTTATGTCAATGTCATAATATCTGTCATAACCTCAAAGTTCCTGCATTTAACTGTGATAAAACTATAATAAATATCGATGAGACTTTCAATGAACGTTGCGTGGACGTTGAGGTTACGACTCGTAAGCGATCATCATCTGAAATTACCGGAAACGATTTGCAATGTAAGGAGGGTTTCACTTTGAAACGTCAGAGATGTATTAGACGGCGGAGATTGATCGAGGAGGTGAAGAAAGTCGACGGTGACGATTACCGAACGACCAATTCTATTTATTGGGATGTCGATAATATTTGGAACGATAATTCGTTCCAATCGAGCTTCTCTGAGAATGTGAACGATGTGAAGAATTCCCCTAAAGAAGCTGTGGTGGTCGAATATCTTTCTGATGATGATAATGGTGATGAAGAGGATGATGATAGTGAGAATCTGCGTAGAACCAGGAGGTGTTTGCTGTTTGATTCGCCGATTAGCGACAGCTCCAGTATTGCTTCGAATCGGCAAATCGTTTCTGGATCTATGGAATTGGAGATTGAATCTGGTTCGAACGAAGTCATCCTTAAAGGTATGTTGTTTTATTATTCGGATTAATAAGGAAATAATTATTAATTTCGATGATGTTGGTTTCAGTTTTAAGATGCCATGATCTTGCACCATCTAAAGTTAATGCCTACATTAAGGTAAGTACATCTTGTGATGAAAATATTGCCAAAAAATGTCCAAACAACGTAATTAATTGCTGGGAATGTAGTTCATTTGCTCTTTAGATTATAATTTGAAGCCTTAACTATGGTAACTAAATCCTTGAAATATTTTTTCTTGCATTTCAAAAGGGGCAATTTTTCTGACCTCGTTTTAGCAGAATAGATTCCTTGTATTAATATTCTATTCTTACAAATAAAGCATCGGTGCTCAGGGGGAAAAACAGCTGTATTTGCAATACAACTTTGGTTTGTAGCATGGTTTCCTCAACATTATTGTATGGGATCCACCCAGATATCATCCAGTATCGAAAAAAAACAAAGCCTCGCTGTTAAAACTACTGAACAACAGTAAAGAGATAACCAAATCAAAGAGGGTGACAAAAGAGAAGCTAGAGATGAGTAAAGGAATGTCAAGAAATTAACTTGGAGTTAAAAACTTGAGAAAAAAAAGATCTGGAGATAAGTTATCAAAGAAAAGACCACCCCTCATCCTGAAGTAATTTCCGAAAGGGATGCTTTTAGGGTGTGAACAAGGTGGTATTAAGTAATTAGAGATTTAGGGGCTTCAAGCAGGTGGTAGCAAGCTCTGAACCAGTATCAAAATAAAATAAACATAATTTGGCGACCAACGCGAGGATTAAAAGGAAGATAATTCAAGATCAGAATTTTTTTTTCGGTTTAGATCTGTTTTTGATTCGAGTAATTATTGGAGTTAATTTTTGATTTAGATTTAATAGCCGAAAAAATTATTATCTCTGAGCTTGGGGTGGTGGTCCTTTTTCCAAAGGTTGCTCATCTATATGTTGCAAAGCTATCAGATATCAGATCTGAATAAATATGAGTAACCATGAAACTAATTTGGTTCCAGAATTATGATGTGATAGGACGTCCTTGTGCCTGGTGTTGAGTCTAAGGTAGTTCCTTTAAGGCGGATTTTTTAGTAGTTCTCTGATCGTTGGAGCTAAATGGATGAGTTAAGCGAAGAATACCCGCTTGATATTGATTTGTTAATTAATTCAAAATTGTGTTTTGGATTTGGTGTTTTTGAAATCCTTTTTTGCAGGTGCAGGCATGATGAACTTGGATTTGCTTGATCAATTTAGAACGTTTTTGGATCTTTTAGGATTTTAATTGAGAGAGATTGTTAGAATTTGTTCATTTTTTGATGATTCTATTAAAGATGCTATAAGGCCAACACACAGAAGACACAACTAAGAATAAATGATGAAACTTGCTAAAAGTGATGTCTGCAGCAACTTTTGTAGAAGACTGATACTTGATGTGTTTGTTAAAGACGTCTAATTTGGAAATTATTAATTATTGCAGCATAATCTTTCCAATTATTTTGCTGGGACCAACGCTGGGACACGATCGATCATCGTAATTTATTTACCAATCAAAATAAATTTTGACCAGTTTTTATTTAGATTTATTTTGACTTTAGACCGTTTAAAATGCATTCTTTTTATTATGATTGACTGCTGTTGTATTTCTAAGGACTAATGGGTGTCCTAGAAGAAT
This sequence comes from Holotrichia oblita, assembly GCA_023690525.1. Lineage (NCBI taxonomy): Eukaryota > Metazoa > Arthropoda > Insecta > Coleoptera > Scarabaeidae > Holotrichia > Holotrichia oblita. The sequence goes on along the minus strand of CM043020.1, from coordinate 253,192 downwards.
TCTAGGTTGTCATTGATCATATTACTTTCAAAGTTAGCCTACATTTTAGTTCTTATTACTGTTATGTACAAGACCCAAGAAGCGTCCTAAAATCAATGGACTTCGCTACTGGTCAGTGTAGGCTCCTTTATTATTATGATAATGGAAATCTTTTGGGGAGTGGTTGGATTTCTTCTGGATTTATAGGATTCAGATTTGATAATTTGCTCGGTTATGATTGTTCTTTATGAAGCTTCAGGTATTCTTTACCTTCTCTAATTTAATTTGATTTTAATGGCTTCCTTTTTAGCTAGAAAATTTTCCTCGAAAAATTTGTATATTTGAAGTTGGAGGGGTTGGTATGTGTTTAAAAATATAATTTGGTATTTACTCATGTGCTAAAAGATGTCTTAACAAAAAAGGGACAATTGATGATGATTCCTACATGAGTTAAAAGTACTGTCAATATGACAAGAACATTTTCAAGATTGTTCTGAAGGAATAGGAACGCAATTCTCAATTAATAATCTATTATTATTTCTAATATGAATCTTTAGCTTAGTTATTTTGGATCACCTAAACTAAAAAAATAATTTGTACAATTTTGTCTTTTAAATTTGAACATAATACATCGTTTTATAGTGCTTGTTTGCTTTGAAAAAACCAAAAATGATGACAAATATATCGCTTCCGTACATCCTCAAAGACCTCAACATCAAAAGAAACCGAATTGCGACCGATTATTCTTCACCGTTCACCAGTACAAAACACAAATTCATAACTCTATTCGAGTAGAAAAATTCGTCCCATCTGTTCCACTTAATTATACACATTCATATTCGTCTACGAAGTATTCCATCTCCTTGATGTACTGCGCGTACAGCAATAACGCAATAACATATAAATTGATACTACGAGATTTAGTTCGTTCGCTACCACAGAGGAAATGTTTCTCATCCTGGCATTTAAACATGAAGCATGTCGACGGTAACTGATACTCCACTGTCAGCGGCAATTACTTTTACCAACAGCAGACGGACCGCGGCAACTGAGCAGCTTCGCGATTCGAGCATTTCCTCCTTGTCGTTTCGTCTTTTTTGTCGTCCTGTCGTCTTGGACGTGTGTGCGTTTCGGTTCGCTGGAGAATGTCGAGAGATAGTTGACAGTAGCCCGCTTATATATGCGCAACGGGGAAAACGAAGCTCGAAAGATTCACCGAAAGAAAAAAATACATCTTCAGCTGTTCGTGCACTTCAAGATGCAATGCTGGAGGTTGAGAGGGGGGGAGTTCACCCTTTCGCGGCAAACATGTTTATTTCATGGTCGAGTTCCACTAATCGCTTTTGAATATGATTGAAACGATATATTCGCAAGCACAAGCGATACGCGGTGTGGTATGGTCAGGAAACGATTTTCTTTTATATTCTATTATGCGGGTTTTCTATAGCGTTGTATACTGATCTGTGCTGAGGCAAAAAAAGAGCTTCGCTTATCTGTGTGAATAAAACTAGTCGAGAGGAAGGTTTGATATCGATACTTTACTCTTGCTGAAACGCAGCACACTGTCGTACAGTTTCATTGTGATTAAACTGGAAAGGGAAATGGGTACATTTTTGGCTGTTTTATAAAAGAAGTAGCGGTGATTCTGGTTTCGTTTATTGTCTCTGCTAACATCTGTACTGTTTGGCATGAGATTGAAGGTCTTCATAAGAATGATATTTATTGATTTTGAATTTAATTACAAAACAAAGAATCATTGCAGGACAGAGAATCTTCATCAGATAAAAAAAACAATCTAACGCTTTTCTGGAGATATTTGCTTAATTTTTTTTATTGTGAAGGCATTTATAAAGGCAGTGTTTGCGTTTGATTTCTAACTGATGTTTTCCCTATCTTGACATATTATGATGTAAATGATTTCTTTTGGACACAATGCAATGGGTGGAACGCACATGTAGAACTGTAGAATCAGTTTAGGCTTTGAAATCATTATCTTTATTTCCTATTTTATTATCACGATTTATTCCTTGTTTGGTTTTCTCTTTGAGTGTGAGTCATGACAAGAGAGACAACATAAGACAACAATTAGTCAGTTCATCAACTAATGGTATATTTTTCAAGAAATTATCAACTCCTTCTGCCTATTGTTTTTCAAATTTATCATTGGTTTTTCCCTATATAATATAGTTGCAAATTCTTTAGATGGGTATTTTCCAAGTGTTGTTCATCCATTCTGAGATGCAGATTTGGTTTAAAGCTGTAACTACAATTACTCATAAATAGGCCAAAGATAAATTATCGCTAGTTTTTCAGTGTTGCTCTAATTTAAAGTCATCATACTTCATAAAGGAGATAAGCTGCTGATTCGTCTCTCCTTTTATTTTGGGCCATAGCAGGAAGCAGTATCATTCGAAAATACCAAATGAGAACAAATTATTTAGATAAGGCATTGCCATGATTAAAAAAAAACACTGTCTTTGATAGGTTCAGTTTTTTGTTAATGTTAATTAAATGTCAGTTTCGATTTGCAACTTTATTTGATAGGAATTAGTCAGTTTCGATTTAAACCATTATTCAACATGGTATTTTCACAATTACATAAGCGATTCATCGTTGAATCTCATTTTCGTAATTGAAATCTTGAAAATGGTGAATGAAGATACAGTACTGTAGCTTGTCTGGTTGAATTTCGACAACAGTTTCCTAATTTTGTGTTCGTGGAAGATGCCTTTTTCAATGTGGTCCGGAATTGTGTGCGACTGTTCAGAGAAACATGTGATAGTCCAAATTATTGAAAATGTTCGAGAAATTATTAATGCAGCATCAACAATATTTTTATGAAGAGCAAGTTCACATATCAGAACAATTTTAAGTAGGGACATTGCTTTATTTCCTTATAAGATACAGGAATATCATCAATCATTACCACCTGATCATAACAGGCACATTTTATATTGCCAAAAGTGGTTCACCCAATATTTATTGAACAACAATGACCTCTTGGATTTGACATTTTTTACATTCATTTTTGTCAGGGTATATCAATTCACGAACCATGAGAATGTGGAGTGCTGATAACCCTTACATATTTCGTGAGTCTCCGTTGCATCCCCAGAAAGTTGGGGTGTGAATTGATGTTCCTCGCAGACGATTGATATCCATAATCTTTGAAGGAATCATCAATACCCAAAGGTATCGAGACAACATTTTAGATCCTTTCACAAACGAATTCCACGAAAACGAGCTGCAACAAGGATAGTTTACGTTGTGAACTTGAATTCCTGCCAAAATCACCAGATTTGTTTATCCTGGATTACTTCGTCTTTTCCACATTTGAAGAACACCATTTTTAAAATAACAATTCACACACTTCCTGAGTTGTGAAACTGAATAACTGAAGAATGTGCCAATATTACGGCCGAAATGCTCCGGAACACATTTGAAAATATGAAAAGGCGTGTAAATTTGTGTTTGCATAAAAGTGGTGGTCATTTTCAACATCTCATGTAATAAATTGAAAATAAACCCATAAGTACAAAACATTACATTTAAAATAACTCTTAAACTCGACGATATTATTATTATTGTTATTTTTTATTTGACAAACTGATTAGCTTACATAACCAATATAATTTCAACTATTGACGATGAATTAAAGACATAAATAAGTTTTGCTCATATGGTACAAAGGATTTTTACTCCTAAGGAATTTCAATGGTTCTTTTTTTGCTCGCAGAAATCTAGGTTTTGTTTTAGGATTCCTGTTATTATCTTTCTGGTAAAAAATCTTCAGCTTTCTGGTTGATCCATTTCACTATAATTTCGTTACCGATAAAGAACTTGAAACAAGCAACAGTGTTTTCGACAGTCAATAAATTCTTGGTAATAATTCTGTAACCTCACTCAAAGCAAAAGCCCAAATCAAATACAACACTTCTTCCCTATTATCTACTGTGAGATGCAGATTTGAATTCCAGCTGTCTCTAGAACCTCTCACAGATTGATCAAAAACTTCTTCAATTTCCGCAAATTTGTCAGTAATTCGGTGTACTACAAAGATGTATCTTTTGGGTGTTGTCGTGGTCGTAGTAACAAAATTGACGTTTCGTTGGTCATACTGTCAGCTTCTTCAGAAATTCTCTAAAGACTGGTGTTGACGTTTTCTGCTCCTCGTTATAAACTCAGTCCCTGCTTCGCTCCAGTAATGCGTATCCTTTCCGGTCGGCTGAAACTTGTCCGTTATCGTCCTCTGATCCGTATTCGATGCTTCTCCTCGATTTGTGTTCTGCTGGACTGTTTTCATCCAATAAAGATTCGATACCGAGACTACAAACTAAAGGCATCTACGAACTTCAATGCCAGTTACAACGACCACGGCAACACCCGAAAGATACATCTTTATGGAACAGTGGCCGTGAAAGCCTACATTCGATTAATTCGGTGTACTGTTCTAGTTGTAAAGTTATCATGTTTGATAAAGGAGATAAGCTGATGAAATATTATTCGAGAATACAAAAGATATTTATTTCAAAGGACGTTTTTTTTCATTTTCAACAATCCAGGTCTTTTCCTTTTTAGGATTCTTGCTATTATATTCCTGGCAAAAAAAAATCAGCTTTTTGATTGGTTTATTTGACTGTGTTGATCAAATCGACAATGTTTTCCAGAGTGTTAGATTTAGCGTTCAGGGTTGCTTTAGTATTCAATGGCGATGTGTTTTTGGTCAAATATTGCTCCTTTTAGTTTGATCTTAAGCCATGAACAAAATATTGCTTCGCTTATATTTCCATCTCCATATCTAACACCGCTTGATTCTACTACGCTAATTTGAAGACATCCGTGGAAACTTGGGTCGAAGCTGAAAATTGTATTAAAAGCACGTTATTTACTTGGACATTCACTATATAATAAACAAGAGAAAAATAAGCAGAAACTATTTAATTGCGATTGAAATTTTTTTTTCTAATATCAACTCAAGAAGACGATGGTTTGAGAAACATCATCCCTGGATCACAGTGTTACTGCTGACTACTTTTATATTGATATATAGAGTTGTTAAACTTGTTCTTAATTGGCTGCGTTTTAAAGACTTGTGTGTAATTTTAAATGACTCCTTTATAGTCTTTATTAAATTCTGATGTGGAATAAATGCTTAGATAAAGCCATGATGACTTTCGGAACATGCCGAAGGCTCCGTGAGTCTCAAATCAAGTATTATACAGCCTAGATTTCGTAGATTCAAAAGCTCACTAAGCATCCATTTTCAAATTTTACTTGTCATGCTTCATTTGTTTAATATTGAAGAAAAACTGAAATCTCTTAATTTATTTTAATTGCCGTAACTCTTTTTTACTTGAGATATTAAAATGCGGTTTGAAGCAATTCAAATTGTAATCTAAATACTTTTATTGACGCTTAATAAAACACATTTTTTTTGCGCTAATTTTTAGTAATCTCACCTAAGCTCAAAATTTTAAAGTAGAACCGTGCAATTTTTGCTATCGTATCTATCGCATGATATGGGAATTTTGTCAAAATTTCGAATATTAAGCTTATCCTGATTACGAGGCAGATATGACAACTTTTTATTTATTACGTTATCTGTGAAAACAACACGGTTGTCATGATACGAACCTGTCAGAAGTGTCAATATTATTACTTCAATTTATAACGGATAATTTTGAAAAATTGGGAAATCTGGGCAACCTGTATATTGATTACATCAACTGGTGGTTAAAAACCGACGTGGCTGCGAACGGAAGTGCTGTTAAGACTACCAACACCACCATTAAAGTTTATTATATCGTGTTGAAAACGACGACTATAGATCTTAGGAGATCTAGATGTATGAATGTCAAGCTGAATAGTGAGTTCAAGCACTGGTGGATTCAAATTTGGTCTAAGCTATCACCTACATATCTTATTCCTTTTTATTTTCTGAAAAAATTATAATATTTGTCGCCCAACGTGAGGTGGACGGTGATTTTGAGAAAATACTAATACTACACGATTGCAACCTTTACAGCAAAATAATTCTGGTTTTAACGGCCCTAATTTATGTTGCAATCTTTTTTCCCAACATGAAAATTGGAGAACTCTTTTTTTATGTCTTCAGGTATGTTTAAGCGACAGTCGAAGGAAACAAGAAGGGACGTTACAAAGAACTCCGGTACAAGCGGAATCCTGCAGGCCCACATTCAACCACACCTTTCGTCTACCCTTACTCAAGTCGGACCTACAGAAAAGGTTGTTGATCGAGGTTTGGCACAGGGATAGGATATGCAGGTAATAATATTGAATGAAAAAAAAAAAATGTTAATCAGTTTATTTAAGAAATTAAAACTATGTAGGTACCTTAAAGTTAGGGTCGTTTTGTTATTGTAATAATTGTAATGTTCTCTCGTTATATTTTAGAATAATATCCCCTACTATAAATATAAATATAAAAATAAATTCTGCCATCTCTTATAGAGATCCGAACTTCCTCTTTAAATATTAAAAGGCTCTAATGGATGGAGCTAGTATACAGGCGACGCTGATCGTCGTATATACAACAATGATGATGACGCGCATTCACCTAGCTTACGACGCTGGTATCTTACGCGCAAAATCCAGCACAGCATAGTTCTACACATGGATCGATGCTCCGAACTCTTTCCACTAACTTTCCCGAATTTAGTTCCCACCTACCAGCGAATTTTCCATCTTTTTCCCGAACATCATCACCTGTATTCTCCCGGAAAGAAAGCGGCGATATCGCGGATTATTCCGGCCAGTTTTCCATAGCTTTCTCTACGTTATTCTTGCGTCGTACCCTGGTATACGTCGATGGTTCCTATAGGACTTCCGTCGACGTGCACCTTCTTCAGATCTCGTACGCTGTCCTATCGAATGATTAGATGTAAATTTTAGTGCGAATCTGAGGTGATTTTAAATAAAAAAATAATAATAATTGTGATATTAAATGTTTAAATGTAAGTGGCGGAGATCGAATTCGTCGAAATCGATGCATGTTGCTAAATTTACGCGAATTAATCGGATTTAAACGATATTTTCTTGTTTAGGAAAATCGCGATCGCTTCGGATAAATTTAATTAAATTTGTCATCTTCTATAAATAACCGAATTGTTTTAAATTTGGTGGTCACATCGATTTTCCACACACACACACACACATACACACGAGAAACGTGGAAATTAACTTAAATATTTTAACGTTTTATATCGTTGTGTCGAAGAAGAGAGCTCTATGTGTTACTAGGGTAATGATTCCGTTATATTTAAGTACTTCGATGAAGCAAGCGTGTATATTGAGAAATAGTTTGATATACGTAAGTCCAGCATTTTTTGTTTTTAATATTTAATTTGTCAGTTGGGGATTATAATCCGTCGCCATTTTGTAATTATTTTTTTTTTAGACTTAATTAGATTAATTACAATTTTTACTACGACTCATTCGTTTCAATATTAAACATAATTTTTTATATCAATCTTTAATGCGCATGTTACTATTGTCGTCCTTGTGTGACTTGGGTTAAACAATATCACCATATTTTTGACATGCTTCCACACATAATTTCGTGAGTTTGTAGATTGATTAATTTAATACCTTTTTTTAAATAAATAAGAATTATTGGATATAAATTCGATTCAACTACATATTATATAATTCTTTGACATCATTTCGACGTCACTTTTGCTTTCACTTTCCTCAGATTATATTTTGTACATATTTCTTATGACATAGCCTTGAATCAGCCGTTCATCCACCCAAGATTATAATCAAAGTATAAAAATAAGAGTTTCACCAGTTCTAGCTGATTTCGTTGCAATTGCAATGTTTGGTTCTTCCTTTAAAACTTGAATCATCTTTTAATTTTTTCAAAACTATTGGAAAAACATCTAATATTCGATAAATTTCTCAAATTCTGCATTTTCCATCTGGAGTAAACATTTTAAATTGTTTTACAGAAGAAAAATCCAAAGAATGATCGTCAGATGCATCATTTGGATTTTCATTCGGTTGAAAACAATAAAACAGTCAAATTTAACAATTATTATGTTGAGTACAGTATGAGAAAAGTAACAGTTTTACAATTATTACCTAGACTTGAACGCAGATTAGAATAATTTTCATAAATAACAGTGTTTTGCCTGTAATTTATTATTTTATTAATTTATTATACGAATTATATTTTTCTTGATAATTACAAGATTAATTAGTACACTTTTCTCCTTCATAGAATAATTAGAGCCTCTATTCTTTTCCCTTGCCTTTCCATTTTACCTATTAAGAAATATGAAATAAATGTATTTCTTAAATAATGTAATAATTTAACAATATATACATTGGATAATATGCAAGTTAATGGCAATTCAACTAAAATTCGAGATCAAGACAGCTCAGAGAAATTGAAGTAAATTAATAAATAACTCTGAGGGCAGTTGGAACAGGTGTTCACATTATCAAATCACACAAATTTTTATAGTATGCTGTGTACTAGTTGCTATGACAACCACAGATTTGGCACGTTCATAACCACGAAAATTTTTACCTGACATCTAATCATTTAAGTCTAAGATGTGATTTAAAGTAGATGGTGCAACTAAACAGGAAAAAAAGTACTAGTTAAGATAAAGCTTTACTTATATTTTGTATGATTTAAGTAGTGTCGGGAAAGTACGAAGGTACCAATAGTACCAGCACAATTTCAATGATCAGTCATTTTATTATTTATGACGTCTAGTCCAATTTTCTTCTTGTCGTTCTTCATTCTCTTTCTAGGATCAGACTTTTGCTTCTAAATACTTTAATCTCCAATTGTGCGGCACCATCCTCGCATACATTGGAATCTCATTAAATAACTTGTATCCATGATGAGTAAGAGGGAGACAAAATAAAAACGAAGATGTCCAATAATGTTGGGGATGTGGTTTTCTTTCCCGTACTATGGGGTTTTAGGTAGGCTCTATGTGTTGGAATCTTGCCGATTCTGATAAGTAAAACTTCGAAACCGTCTCAATTTCATCTTCGACCAGAAGATCAAGTTGTGGTGATTCAGCGATACTTTCGATTAAAATCGTAAAAGAAACATCCTTGAGGAGAAATACGCTCCGACAAGATTCGAAGAAATAAAAAATCTAGATTTTCTTCCAAACTAGATAGCGGGTGCGCATCCCTATGATGATCGGATTATCTGTAACAAAGATAAAGGACTAACCTCAAAAGGAGAGCATATCTGACTTGAACGAGATGGAATGAGAAAGAATTCTCGGTAGAATAGGTGGCCTCGATGGCTTTTGCAACGGCTGCAATCTGTTGAAGAAGTTCGTGAAGGGCGTCAAGCAATGGGATGATATTATTTCTTGTGGAACCAGTACCACGAAGTACAAAGTACGAAGCCATAGGTTCCCGGGCTCTTGCTAGCGTTTTCAAGGGAGCCTTTGTAGGATCCGCATCGCTGTAAGATTTTTGTGCAACTCGGACAGGCGTATAGGCCACCTGGGAATATGATCTAGTCGGTTCAGGTCTATGAGGAGGATTTCGTCTCGGAACAGCTCTAATAGGAGGGGGTCTAGTCCTAGCAAAAGGAGAACAGCCTCTATAATTTGCAGTTCAATTTTAGCTACCAGAATGTTTAGACCCACAGTGGAACATTTCTATACCAATTTTTAAAATTGGTTTGGATTTTTCGTAATGTCATAGTTGGCAAAACTCATTTGTTAATTGACTTCATATTGATGCCTTTGAATTTTTTGTTTTGATGGTTAGTTTTTCTTGTAATTTCTTTGGTGCAAATGTTCCTAAAAATATGAATAATGTTTAATAGTAACTAATAGCTACCAAGATGGATTCAATAACACGTGACTGCTATAGGTATACACGTTGAACAACCCAAATTCTAGGCATGCTGATATATTAATATGTGCAATGGTGCCACAACCCAGCATCGATGTAAAGGACACGCCGTGAGAGGGTGGTTAGGATTTATGTCAGCCTCGATTCATTCAAGTTATAATTTGTTTTGTAAACTTCTTTAAGATGTCTGCTTACACAAAAGCTGAACGAATAAGTATTATTAATGTGACCGGGAAGAGAATTTTATCTGAGATGTTTTGTTCACCGATTAATCCTCTTCTTTACTTCATGGACTCCACAATCCGTCCATCGTCCGATATTGGTCCCGGGAAAATACACATATATACATATTAATATAGTTTTAAAAATGCAATAATATCAGAAGCTAAATGTTTGGGTTCGAATTCCTTTTAGAGTTAAACCTAAATTTTCTATAGAATTTCATATATTTGATGAGAAAACGCAAAATTGTCAAATGTCACAGATACGAGAATACAGAATGCAATAATTCGATTTTGGCAACACCGTATTTCTATGTCATATCACCATCTCCATCATCCTAATGCATAAACGAATTAAAAAACACAACTTGATAGTTTGGACCGCAGGTCAAAAAGAAAAATTTAGGTTTATTACAGCTTCGAGATCAAAATCAACTTTGCAAACTGAAATTTTTAAAAATAAAAAGAGGCATGGGAAACGGTTCCACGGGAAAGAGTATACAGGGGCACAGGAAAGCTATTGATGATGATGATATATATGTATACTTATAGCCACAGAATAAACAGTAAGGACAAAAGCCTTAAAATTGATGTCATGGTTTTTGTGCGCATGACTGGCAGACGTCATTTCTAAAATATGTTCAAATATTCCTGGAATGTTGTTTACATGTTTACTGTAAACTGCTGGTGTATGCCCGCTCTGAAAGGTTCCCATCCAGTCTAAGAGCTTTGATAAACTGCAATAGCTGTGATGGTTTCAGAGAAGGTATTTTTTCTTCGTCTATGACGTCTTTGCCGAGATAATTAGCTCTGGTTTCCGTGATGGCGGTGCAGTAAGATGTCAGGTGTTCTGGATTTTCATCCTTAACCCTACCGAACCTGCAGTCGCTCTTCTGCTTTAGACCTATCCTTGTCATGTGTTCACCAAGGTGGCAATGCCCTGTAAAAAAGCCTGCGAGGATGCGTAGTCTATTTTTTGTTTTCATCTTTTAATTCCTGATTTATTTGAATAATTTTAATTTTGTTGATAGTTTTCGTTAAATAACTTCTTCAGTGGAAGAAATTTATATTTATTATTAATTAAATAATTTGACAACAAAATATTAAAATGTCAATTTCTTCCACTGAAGAAGTTATTTAACGAAAACATATCATTATATGTTATGAAATAAATTGGTATTTAATTATTTTTTGTTTTATTGACCTCTAAGTGGAAATAAATCAGGAATTAAAAGATAAGTACATAAAGGTCAGAAAATACACATATTAATTTTTTGTTTTGTGCTTATTGTAGTTTCTAAGGAATATCTTGGACGGAGATTTTCCCTCTTCTCTATTTTTTAGTTCTTTTTTTGTAGGTGCTCATCTCTGTACCAGAAAACGACCTCGGTCTTACAAACAAAGTTGTGGCGGCCTTCCTTACTAATAGATTAGCTTCCTCGTTGCCTCTGATTCCAGCATGTGCTGGTACCCAGCATAATTCAATTCTGGTTTCCTTGCTGATGGTGTTAGAACTCAGCGCCGTTATGGCTGCTTAATTAACGGAGAAATTGCAATGCTCTGCTTCCGATAGTTTCTGTCCAGGTTCAGTTGAGCACATCTTCCAATGGCGTTGATCTCCGTTTAAAACACGAGACTTGGAGTATTTGGTTCTTGGCCCAAATTTCCCTGAACCTCTTTCCCAATCAACGTTTTCGTTGTGTTCATTTTCGAATTAATTTCTTTGTTCGTGCTCCTTTCTCTTCCCTTATGGCTTCATCTAAATTCCATTCGTATTAAATATTATCCGATTTTGCTTTTATGGTTCTGTTCTGGGGTCACTATTTGATAGTATCACTTGAATAATGAAGGATTCTGGTTGAGTTTTATCATTTTACACCGTAATTTCTAATCTATATAAATGAGGAATTCAGTGGCTGTTATCTACTCTGAAATAGTGCTGACACCGATCGAATAACGGGGACCATTCCCAAGACATAAATCTATATCATGTGATTACACTAATATTATCCTGATTTGGGAAGGTGGTGGTTCAATTAGATAATTACCGATTATACCTGCCCACACATTAAAGGAAAACCCATATTGATGATTCCGCGATGACGTTTTTCATCGCTCCAATAATGCATATTGTGAATATTCAAAATACCATCGCGACTGAAACTAGCTTCATCGATAAACAAAATTAATGGTAGAAAGTTTTGACCTTTATTTTGCAACCATTGGCAAACTTGTAAACGCGGTAGGAAATCCTGTTCCAATAGGTGATGGATTTTTTTGGAAATTAAATGGATGAAGAAGTTGTTCTTTGAGGAGTTTCCTAACAGATTCACGATTGACATTCGTTACAGCTGCACTTATTCTTCTGGTGCTTATTCTAGGATTGTCTTCTACTATTTGCAAAATAGCTTCTTCATTTGCAACAGTACGACGAGTTCTCTTAACCCCAGAATCATATTTTGGTTTTTTAAGGCAACCATCTCCTCCCAAACGCCTATGTACGTCAATAAATGTCCTAACTTTAGGAACTTACCTTAATGGGTATCTCTCTCGATAGATGCGTTGAGCCTCGGAAGGATTTGAACCCTGTATTCTACAAAAGTAATTCGCACATTTTGAACGAAAACTTTCAATAAACTCAGTTAATATTGCTTTCACATTTACCAAATGTTTTGTTTAATGAAAAAATATTTTTTATAGTCTAGGTAAAAGTAAAAACCAAGAACAATATAAAAAACAGTTTGTAACTTGAAAACAAAATGCAGTCGGACATGTGTGTATAGACACCTTTTTTGTTATTTCTTGGTCCTCGATCACATGTTGCTATGCATTGTAGTTTTTTCTATGTCACCCTGTATATATGTAATATACAGTTTCTGAATTGATACGAAAGATTTCAAAGGGTGATTCTTTAGCAAAAGTTAAGGGGGATCTTTCATATAACTTTTTGTTCAACACCCTTTTCCTTCCAAGTTACAGCCCTTTAAAGATAAAAAAAATTGTTTTTATTTAATATATTCACTTTGGAAAAATTTAGAAGAATGAAATTTGGCAGATAACTGATGCTAATAAAATGGCAGTTTTTGAGAATTTTTGTTACCCTAAAATGCAATCATAAGGGGCTGAAAAAAACAACCCCTATAATATTTTGCATCAGAACTTTTTAATGCGCCTATATTTTCCTATTTAAAAAATTGATTTAAAAAGACAAACTCAATCTGCAACTTTTTTATGTCTTCACTTTTTATCATAAAATTGTTAGTTTAATCACAAAAAAAATAAAATACTGCTCAGACTCTTTTCCCATAAATTCACAAAGAGGTTCTTATTTATTAAAAAAAAACTCAAGTAAGTTGCTGTCAAATGAAGTCATATGACAAATAGTTTTATTGTTTCATTCTTCTAAATTGTTCTTACCTAATTTTAAAGGGCTGTAACTTGGGAAGAAAAGGGTCTTGAACAAAAAGTTATATGAAGGACTCCCCTTAATTTTTGCTAAAGAATCATCCTTTGAAACCTTTCGTATCAATTCAGAAACACCCTGTATATTTACTTGAGTTTCATGAAAAAATCGTTCACACTGTGTCTGTTAAATGTAGATAACTGAGCAGTCCTAGTTGCTTCCGTGGTTCTTCTTGCTAACGAAGGTTATAATTCCATGTTGTATAAAATAAATTTATATGCCCCTATTAATTTCTAATATTTGATCGATCCGCAATATATGCAGGATAACGAACATATACAGACATAAACACATTGCAAAATAAATAATGCAAACATAACCATATGTATACCCGCATATTTTAAAGAGTAACAATCATTCTATTATTGAATTGCGGGTGATGTTTACCTGATGTGAGGAATGGCTTAATAATAGCTGTTAAAGAGAGAGAGCAGTTATGTTAAAGCAGATGTTTACCTGCTTAAATATCCCGCAGAATTATAAACCCCCAGGCTACATTGTAGAGCTTTTTTACCCAATACCACTTATCCCCGTTTTTTTTTATTAATTCGTTCTTTCATTTTTACAGACGCAGCAAATTTCTAGGATGCATGTCTTTCAGCATAAAGAATATAATCAAAAAAGTAAGTGTATGTATGTAGTACAAAATGCTAAAAAGATAAACATAAGTACCTATTATAAAGCTAAAAATCAATAATGTAAAAGCACCTATAAGGTTTCTCGTTAAAATTGGATTTTTGCGTTAGGTAACAGTATCGGATTAACGTGATAACCCTTTTATTCTAGGGCATTAAAGGACACTTCTCTTTACTACCGCAATCCACCGGTAGATGCCAAAATGTACCGATGACCACAGATCAAATCAGCAACGCATCCAGCGAATCCAAAACCTATCTCCATCAAACCGACAGCTACGAACGTCAACAAAACGGCCTTCAAGCGATAGCTAACAAATCGGCGACGATGTGCGAGAGTCTCAGCATGGAAGAGGTAGCGACGATAGTGTCGGAAGACATCGACGGCGATCTGAAGAAATCGACGATCACCAATAAGACCGTCCTAAGCGAACAGCAGAAATTAGCCGACGAGAACCTCTTCTTGCGCTACCTGGAGTTGGATCCGACGGAAGGTCCAGAAGCGATTCCCGCCGCCCTACAACGGAACAGGACCGGCAATAAGAATGGTAGGACGCCGTTCACGACGACGAAAAAACTAAACCGGCAGCCGAAAACTGGTTTCGGTTTCTCGGTTGTCTGGACTCACCCGCCACGTATTGAAAGGGTTGAGAAAGGTTTGCCGGCGGATAGGGCGGGAATCCTACCCGGTGATTATATTATATTCGTCGATAAGCACAACGTGGTTATGATGCCTGAAATAGAGATATTGAATTTGATCAGGTGAGGGCCCCCCATTTAATTAATTTAAAAAAATAATTTTTAATCAATTTCTGAATGTTCTACAGATCGTACGGGAACCAATTAACACTAGAAATATTTAGAAGAAACACATCTAGAAACGGATCCGTATCGAATGTTAGACGATTAACGAGCGTAGGTACTGAAAGCACTACCCCATTACCAGCACCATCCTTATCCACGCAGAGACGACCCTCTACAGTATATTCGACAACGAACACGACTTCAGTTGAATATAATCGAAGAAAATTGCAGCTACCGCAAGTTACGTTTAGTTCTGAGGTTGGTAATGGTATTTTAGTGTAAATGAACCTGAAGATGTTTTGGGGTGTACATAAGTTATTAATTTATTGTCTTAGTTTGTATATTTTTTTTATTATTCTGAAATTACGATTTCTGTACATATTCTAGTGATTCCAATCATGGCCAGTATTATTTTATTTTGATCAACAATTACACTCCAATTTTAGGTTAAGATTAAGGTTAAGTATGTTTTTTTTTAATGTGTATTTGTTCTAATTTTTATCTATGAGATTGGTTGTTTTTTGTTCGCTCTTCTTCTTTTAAGTTATTTTTATAATTTGTAAGTGTTTGATGTTTTCATGTTTCTTTTATATTGTTAATATTTTGTATTATTATTATTTTTAATAATATATTTTGTTTGTGTATTGATTTTATTTATTTTTTACCCATATTCTATATTGTTATCATTTTATTCTTATTTTAATTAGAGGCAAATGAGTTAAAAGTTTTTTTTATTTTGACTCTTTTATTGATTGGTTTCAGGATAAAGTATGATCCTGAAAAAATCGATATGAAATATGCATAATTACCAAACAATGTTTACAGTGTTTATATCCTTTAAAATGAAATACTTAGCAAACAGAGAAATTAGATTCCTACTGTTTTTTTCTAAAATTAAATTTTGACAGTTCTACATACTTACCATCTTCATGTTTTCTTCTTTTTCTTTCTTCATTAGCTTTTAAGTCGTATGAAGTATCATAGTTCCATTCTAGGTCTTCCTCGTTTTCCTGTTTTCCTGGTGTTTCTGTTATAATATTTCTGTTGTATTTACGAAAACATGTCCAAGGGCTGTTTTAGAAGTGTTACTAAATCTCACACCTCTTCACATTTTAATGCAGTGTGTGGCCAGACAAACCTCATACAGACTATAACGAGAGAAAGCATCATTAAGCAGGAATCGAAAATCCTACTTGAAGACGACGATTGGATGTCGAAAAAATTCAGCTTATTACGATTGGATGTCAGAAGTGGATGGAATTCAAACACCATCACGGAACTTAGCAGGAATACCATAGTATGGTATACAGATGAACACCATCAATCGGAACTATGGACCAAGAATCAAGTACTTCGAAAGCTTAGGGAAATATGCTGACTGACAGTCAAGTTAATGCTCCTACACAATCACCTCAAAAATGGCTCGGAAATATTTGTCTGGGCTAAAAGAGCTAGGCAAGAAAAAGAGAGTCAAAAATGACAAACCAGACAGGCCTGAACCTTTTTGGCGGAATCAGTGATAGCACAATATTAGAGAAATTAAAAAAAAGAAGATGATCAAAGAAAAACCAAGTACTGGTTTCATCAACACGGACAGATTCAATGAACTCATCACTATGAGGAAAAATAAACTTCGGTTACTGGCAGGAATCCTATCAGGTCACTGATGGGGGCTCCGAAGGCATGAGAGAGCAATTGGGTTAGTAGAAACAGCAGAATGCTGTTTTTGTGAGGAAGAGGATGAACACTGCACAGCACTACTTAATTCAAGGGCTATGCATCTAGGATCTTGCAAAATAAAAGAGAGAGACTTACCTAACATCAAGCCATCCCACATTCTAAACTTTCTAGAGCAGATAGGTTTAGCAAGTCAGTTATAAAACAGAGAAATCCGAAATCCTCACACTCTGGGAGGTTTAACGATTTAGCATCCAGTTTTGCTCCAGCATTCCAGTATTGTTTTGTCTAAAGTTTACTTTACTACTACTTTTTTTAATTTTCTCTTCAATATTTGACTTCACATGTACACATAGAAAAACTGAAAGAATTTTGGGAAAAGTTGCAGTAGTCCATCCATCTAGATTTAGGCACAATCTTCTCGATTAAACACTTTTTTTTACAAACCTTTTTTCATCAAATCTTTGCTTTGGAAATACTCATACTAGATGCTCCGTAACATGAGACATTAAGGACATATGCACTACAAGTGGAATTACAAAAGTTTATTTTATTATTATTTTCAATAATTTCGTGTCCATACTGCGTCCAAGTACTACTTGGTTCGTAAATAACTATTTTTTATCGTACCTTTTTCATCAAAACTTTACCTAGGGGATACTCAAACTGTTATAAACATTGATGTTGCTAAACATGATGAGATAATAAAATTGAATTTTGAACATGTTGATTTCCTCCTGGAGTCAAGATTATCTCCATTCTCTCCTCTTTAAATTTAATTAATATTTTTTGTGACCTTTATGTACTCTTATTATTTAATTAATTGATGTTTTATTGACCTACAAGTGGAAATATTTCAGGAATTGAAAGATTTAGCTTTAATTTCATTTACCCCACTCATGTTTGGGGCTAGATAATATGTTACAAAAAAATGTTGCCAGCACTTATTCGACAATGACACCAGAAAGGAATACATTCTTCATCTGGAATTTAATGGTGGTCCTAAATTAATTAATTTTTTTTGTCTGAAAGAAGACTAGGACCACATTTATGCAAGACAGGTTCTAAAACACGTGAAATGTGCTTAACTAAACCTTCAAATGCTAAGAATCCATTCATATTTCTCTCATTCGTGTAGGGAACTGTGTTAGCCTTCGTTTCATCACAATATTTTTGATCTCTCAAATCACACATTTAAGCTTTTGATTGAGGAATACGATTGTGTTTGATAGTGCCACTGAAACGTCTGCCCTTTTGGATATTATAGTCTTTCGAACCGATTTGTACTTGCATAATTTTCAAAAATTCGCTTTCAATTAACGGGTCGATAGTCACAGTGGTTAGGCGGCTGACTATGATTGTAGCAGAATGATAGGATCCGGGTTTCAATTCCGCGGAAGGACGGTGACATTTTTCTTGAAGAATTGGAATCCGATCGACTTACCATTACAGCGTGGCATTATATTATAAATATACAGTGTGTCCTGGGATGGGGTTGATAAGAGGAAAAAATCTTTATTATTGATTTTACGACAAAAAGGCATTCTTTATAAAAAGTTCTGCTTGTTGAGTAGATAAATTAACCATCGGATAATCTAAGATTAAATGTACAGAATGTCCACAAATTAAGATCACAAATTAACATAACAAGTACAAAATTTCAATTAATTAAAGTAAAAAAAAAAAATCAAGAGTTGAGAGGTCAGGTGATCTACTTAGTAGGAAAATTTATTGGTCCAAATCTTCCCATCTATCTTTCTCCGACTGATCTGTCAACTACTGCCGTACCAAAATTAAATTATCTAGAAATGGTAATAGATAAGTTTCTAAAAGATGCACATAAACGTGTTGATCCAAATTCTCAATAAAATATGGTCCAACGATTCGATCGTAGAAAATTCTGCACCAAACTTTATTTACTCTTTTATAACGTTGACTTTGTTTTTGAATGACGTAGTTTGGATTATGAAAAGCCCAATAGCAACTGTTTTGTGATGAAACATGACCATTGGTAGAGAAGGTTGGTTCATCAGTAAAAAATATCATCTTATGAAAACGCTTCTCTTTATCTCCATTTTCTTTATAAATTCTCTGTAAATGAGATTTATTAATATTCAGTCTTTGTGATCGTTTCCGTAAGGATAATGTGTTTCTATTACTGAATATACTGCTAAAAGTGTAGCCGTATCATCTTCATTATATTTCTACTTGGTCTTTTTAACATTAACTACAGATCTAGTTAAATCAAATTTCTGGACTTCTTCTAGACAATACAACAACTTTTGATCGCTAAGATTAATTATGATTATTAACTTTAGACTTAAAATTTTGTATTTCAACTAATTTTATGTTGTTAAAGAACTTTTTCTGTTAACAGTAAACTCTAAAATGGAATAAATGATACTATTCTGTTGAAGCATTTTTATGTTATCTTAATTTGTGGACATTCTGTACATTTAATCTTAGATTTCTCGATGGTTAATTATCTACTCAACAAGCAGAACCTTTTATAAAGAATGACTTCTTGTAAAATCAATAATAAAGATTTTTTCTCTTGTCAACTCCATCCGGGGACAACCGGCTGTCACAAGGCAATTTGAACACAATTATACACACACAAAAAAAGCAATACAGCTTCAGAAGTCACTGCAACTAAGCACCCAGCACACATAAAAAGCTTCCATCTAAAGAAATTAATTCTTTAGGTATCATCCCCAGTTTCTTACATGTGTCTAAATTTTGATTTGCGATTTTATTTTCGTTATAAACTTTATGAATAATGGTAATTCCTAACTCCTTCTATTCGACTTAGAAAAATGTGTCTGTGTATTCTTGTGTTGCAAGATCAGAAGATTGTTTACGAAATTACTATATTTTACTGGTCGACAATAATCTGAAGGGAGTAATTTTGAAAATTGCCAACCAATAGTATTGATTTAAAAATATGAAGTTATCTCTTGCTTTATATTTATATTTGAGTGCTCATGGCTATCATAACAACAATATTCGAACAATAAAACCATATCTGGGCATAACATTCCCTGTTTATCAAAGTTTTTTAAAACACGATGCAAAACATACACTGAATAAAGAAGAAACTGCTGCAGAGCAGATGTTGTTAATGTCGAAAACCTGTGATTCTTTTTACAACAATCAAACTTCTTATTTAACTCTGCTAACGTTTGTTTTCTAGAAGATTGAACGTAATTTTCCAATAAACCGTGGAATTGCTTGATTGCTTATTAATTGTGTTAATTTAATATTTTAAATAATCGTTTTAAGTAACAAGGATTGTCCTATCGTCTAAAACTTATTCTAAAATAATTGTATTGGAATAATTTATCTATTCATATTTTCAGTTATATTTACCACAAGACTGAGTAGTAAAATTGGTTGCCTCACTAGCAGAAGACAGCGTTGTTATGAATTAGATGTAACAAGAGAAAAAACTTCATTAGTTCATTAGAAACACTTCTGCGTCATAATCGAATGATTTTATTGGATTAATTTTATCTCGTTAAAAAAAAATTGTAATTTCCTATTAACGGATAATACGAGAGACCATTTGAAGATTTTATATTTGTATTTAAAAATAAGACATGATGACATTCTATCAGAAATCTGAAACAAACAAATAATACTAAACCACCACAGACACACGAGACTAAACAAAATTGACTTCCTCCTACTTTTAGGCACATTTCTTGATAAATTTCAGAAACCAACGAATAGTACTGAAGATGCCAAAAAGAAAGCAATGTATCAGCTCATCAATAAAGAACAACAATACGCAACAGGGTTACAATTCGCCGTTACCAGATTCGTCTCAGCTCTAGCAGAGCGGAAGGACCTCATTACGGCAAGGGAACACAAATTACTCTTTCAAAATTCAGACGAAGTAAGAACCCCCCACAATCGCGTTTAATTTTAATTTCGAGATTTCCAATTCATTCCAGCTTTTACGAATAAGCGAAGACATCATCGATTGTTTAATGCCGGAAGATGGTGATCCCCAATTCCACTTATTAGGAGTCACATACCAATCGAAATTGAGCGAGATCACTACGGCGTATCGGAAATATTGTTCCGGCATCAAGAAATCGGATTGCATCTTGGCCAATAAGATGAAGAATTCGAATTCGGAGTTCGTGAGGTTCCTGCAATGTCCGGCGATACCGAGACGACGACCGGATATAACGGCCTTCATTCATAAACCGCTGGAGCATTTCAGGGATGTCCTCAAGTTGTTCAGTGTGATATTGAGTAGTACTAAATCGAATGCTGAAGATTATCCTGTGATATCACAAATAGTTCATGATCTACAGGTTGGTATTGTGTTGAGAATGATTTATTTTTTTAAATTTAGTATCTGGTGCGTTTTTTATAGATCACTTACAGAGAAATTACTGCCGAAGGTGGTCTAATGGAACCTCTAGGGGAAGGCCGACCTTTATTATCAGTTCAAGATCTAGAGAATCGATTAGTTTTTACTAAATGCAAGGTAAAATAACCTCGGGTGTTTCAAATTTTATATTATCTCGCTTAATTGCAGCCTTTCATCTTAAGTAAACCTGGGAGGCATTGGATATTCGGTGGAGATTTAAGCAGGGTCGAAGGAAGAAACGTACGACAATATTGGGCGTTATTATTTACCGATATACTTTTATTCGCAAAAGTATCTAGAGATAGGGTTTTGTTTATTTTCGAGGAACCATTATCTTTAGCCCACATAACAGATTTAACGTTTAACGTTAGAAAAAAAGGTATGCTTTCGAATCTTACTCCAATCAAATCCGTTTAGAACTAACTGCTTTAGCCATCGGATTGTTTCAGTGAACGAATTTCGGATAACAGTAGAACCTGGAGGGAAAACAGCTAGTAGTCCGACTATCCATTGCGGGCCGGATTTGACGAGAACCCCTAGAAAAAACCCCAACAGACGTTGCATCGTATTGAGGGCACCAACGACAGAATTAAAAGCGGTTTGGCAGAATTTGTTGCAAAGACAGATGTAAGTGAACCAATTCAATTTTGAACACCCTTCGAACGTAGCACAATCACAGAGTTATTATCATTTATTATTATGAGAAAAAAATAATTTCTACGAAACATATAGTATATCCATAAAGTATGCCAGTTTTTGCATGATTGAGTTTAGTTTTTTTCGCTTAAACTGCGTTTGACAAATGAAATTTGCTTTAGATAAATTAATTAAATTAATAAATGTATTACAGGTTGTTTAGGAGGTAAGTAATTATTTTTTAAAGTTGGTTTTTTAAACATGATTTACTGGAAAATCTACAAGTTGAGTTCATTCTTTCAATATGCTGATATAAACAACTAATCTTCTTCTTCACCTTCGTAAATACTGTCACAAAGATATCAGAATATATCCATGGATTGAGTGAGTTTCATTAAATCTATTTTGGTTCTATATTATTGCATGTTGATACTGCATGAGTCTACACTTTTACAAGATATATTTGATTGTGATAAGAATAATAAAGAAGCAATCCTCTTTTCAAAAAGTTGGACAAAATCCAGCCAATTCAGAACAAAGAGCGGATATTAAATGCTGTTTTAAATTAGGTAAAAATAGTGCAGGGATGAATACATGTCCTATGCACAGGTTTTCTGTTGGATTGACCAATTCGGTGATGGTCGTAAGGAAATTGTGTGGACGATTACCGAGCAGCGACGCCAAAAATCACTCGCACTGAAGAAAACATCGAGAAAGTCAAAGAAATTGTGTCTGCAGGACTCATCAAAGAGGACTAAAAAATTTGGAGAGTTCAACATTGCAAAGACATGTTGAAAATATCCTATCAAAGGAATCCGGCAAGCATGTCAGCCACTGTAACTGGTGATGAAACGTACCGTTTTGAATACGAGTCAGAAACAAAAGACTGCGGCATGGAAGTCACCAGAAGAACCAAACGAGAAGAGCAAAATCAAGACAATGCTGACCGTTTTCTTCGATTCAAAGGGAATTGTTCAGTCACGTAAGAGATTAGACGGTGAACGCAAAATATTATCTTGGAGCTCTGCAATGATTGTGGGTCAAAATTCGACGAGTTCGACCGGAATATCAGAGAGCCAGGCAATTGATTTTGTTGCACGATAATGCACCATTGCATAAAGGAGGCATCTAGTTATTAATGATCTCTATTCACCTGATTTGGCTCCGTGCGACTGGCTATTTCCAAAAAAAAGAAGAACCGAAATGTATTGCCCAAAGATCAGTTTGCAGGATTATTATAGAAGATTGTTTAAGTTTGCTGTATTCAAATTTCGATCAACAAAAATTTTAATCTGACAAAAAATTGAAATAATTAAGGAGCAAGGCAAACGCTGCAAATAACACTCTGAAGAAGTAGAACGAAATAGATTAAACGGCAGTGGATTAATGAAGATTCCAAGGAGAAGAAGAAAGTAGAAAGCGATTCGAAGCCAAACTCTAGATTAGAGCTGCTTAAAAATGGTTATGAAGCATTTGAAAACGAACCCAAAGTGTTACAGATTGCAGACAAATTTGTAGAAGATTATGTATCATATCGCAGGAACTTATTTCAAAGTCCTTCAAAGAACTTTAGAAGCACGTTATGGATCTAAACTTATCCAAGATGATGACGGACATTAAGATATAAAAAAAAGATTTGAACAATTGAACAAAATTGTTACACACAAGTAACTCTTAAAGAATGTTTTAAACATATTTTCAGCCATCCTCTCCGGCATTTTCCCATCTGGAGAAAGGAGGTGAAGGTAGGATTTCGCTATAATTTCAGTTGCAAAGGTGCTGGAACAAAAACATGCTTTCAAAACAAGAAAATGTCGAAAAGTGAGTCGCACAAAGCCATCATGGTACGTGAATTGTTGACCAAAAAAGATTGATCTCACTTCTGGCTACTTCCCAAACTAAAATTGGCGATGAAAGGACATCGTTTCGATAATATCCCGGTCGTTCAAAAGACTTCGACTGCCACACGAAAGGCCACTCCAGCCAATGAGTCTAGAAGAATGTTTAGAAAAATTTATTGAACGTTTCCTGCACTGTATTGACTCAGAAGGAGATTACTTTGAATGAATAAGAATAAAAAAATCAAAATAATAAACGCTTTGTATTTTTTAGACCGGTTTCATTGGATCTGGGACAGGCTGTAAGATGATGACAGCTGCATTGTGGAAGGACTGATACGTCCGAACATGCTATTCTAGAGCCTGGTAGACGAGCAAAAAAAGTTTGCTGTGTGTTTGAAAAAATGTTAGATGAAAAGATGAAAAGCGCAGAGCGGGTTCTGATTGCGAGGGATGAAGGAGATGTGTCAGCAATCAAAATCATCTACTCTAGTTACATACGTAGACATTCTAATCACAGAGTGATATTGGGGGAAAAAATATGTTCTTTAGAACCATCATGTTCCTTTCGTATTAGACTTTTTTATCTTTCTGATTTAATATGGAAACATTACTTGCTATTACACTCTATTATGTTACTCTTTCTTCAAACCTTTATAAGGTTTAAGACTGAACATTGCTCGTTATCTGTCTTTATATGATGTTTTTAAACATCAAAAACAATATTCCAACACAGTAATCTGTTGAAGCATGGGAATCACTCAAACTTTAAAATGTTCAAAAACCTCTCCAGTGACATCACACCTTAAATAACAAGCTTTTGGAAATTGCAGTCAGTACTCCAATATAACTTCATGCTGGGTAGGTTGTAGGACACCAGTTTTAGAAGGCCAATGAAGGCTTTGAGTTCATTCACTGACAGATTCTCCACTGTTGATTGTTTTGTTCAGCATTTACGCTATACAGTGTGTCCACGAATTGGGTTTGCAAGAGGAAAAACTTTTTTGTCTCCAACTGTATTCTTTACAAAAAAATCTGTTTGTTGTAAAACAACGAAGTCAATTGAGTTATCGTTGATAACTTCAATACTTATACAGTTATCTTCTGTAGTTATGTGTGCACAAGATCATCAAAAAATTTATGAGAACTGGTTCTGTACAAAACATTAAAAAGCAGGCAGTGCCATTTGATGCTGAAGAAGATGCTGCAGCTATAATAATTATACAATCTGTGGACAACAACCCTGTCATGTCGTTAAGAACACTAACTTTGCAGCTAGGAATGAGTAAATGGCACATTCATAATATTTTAAAACGGCTTAAAATAAAACCTTATAAGTCAGTTTTTAATCAACATTTGGAAAGAGATAGAGAGATAGAGACACAGATCAACATATCTATCCCAATTTGTTAGAAATTTTTTTAGCGATAGTATGGACACCTTTAGTTTATTTAATCGCAGTACAATGTGCTTTCAACAAGATGCTGGTTAAATTGGTTAAATAATAAATTTGGAGATAGATCGATTGGAAGAAATGGACCAATTAGATGGCCTACAAGAAGCTTAGATCTCACAATTGCAGATTTTTATCTTTGAGGACGTTTGAAGCAGATAGTTAATATGTAGTCAGCTGTTACCTAATGATAGAGATGATTTGAAAGATCTCATATGACAGGCTGTAGCTTCCTTGTCAATTGGTGAAATAAGAAAAAGTTTTACTGAATTTCGACCAAGAATTGAAGTGTGCGCAGAAAAGGTAGCAGGTTTATTTGAATAAACTGTAATTCTTTGTTCTCTGTTCATATGGATGCATTATGGAATAAATTTAACTTTTTTTTTCATTTCTGCCAAAAGTATTGAAGTTATTAAAGACTTTTGATTTTGACAATGTTGTGGTCTTGGATTTTTAACGTAAAATAAATCCAAACGTAATTTCTTGGAAGTGTGCTTTATACAGAAGACTATTGCTTCAATTAATTTTAGGAAAGATGTTGAGAACCTAAGTACCATTTATTCTGATTTAATCACTTAATATTTAATTGATTTCACCTTTATACTTCTTTAGTAATTTCATTCATTTCGAAATTTTGTCTGTCTCTTTTGATACTTGATTGTATTAATTCCTTGCATTTTTCTTTTTACAATTGACTGTAATTTGTTTTAATAATTTTATAATGTACTCATTCATCAACGTTACAACGTTAATTAATGTTAATTATTTATTATAAAAGTTCAAATTGTGTAAGTGGTCTCAATATGTTCTATTGTTATTTAACAATTGTCCTGAAGAAGCATTCCCGAACGAAAATTTGACACTTCAATAAAGAACTTAATCAATAACTGGGCCTTTTCATCTTGCCTAAGATTATTTGGAGCATCAAGCGTTAATACTATTTTAGTTATTAAAGATAATTCACTTGAATACGTTGTTTTAAAGCAAGCAGATTCTTTTTTAATAAATAATACATTTTCCGATAAAGTTAAAGATAAAAAAGTTTTTCCTCTTGTAAACCCAATCCGTGGACATACTGTATATTGTAACAAAGGAAATCTACTGGGACTATGTGGTATTGGCATCCAGTTCAAGATGCTGTCGTTTCCTCATCCTTACAAGGCAACTACCTTGGAATTGGCTCCTTTGCGTCGGCTTCAGTTTGATCAAGATTTGTATAGTTTCCTCTATTGTCTGCTTCATGGGGGCTGCAGTTAGATGCAATGACACTTGATTAGGATTACTAGGAAGATTGTGATCTACCGAGTCATCGTTATAGGTCTCGTTCAGCTTCAGAATTCTATGCCATGTTGGCAGTAATGTGGTTCAGCAAAAATTCCATCCCACAAGAGATTATTTAGGTTGAAAGGAAATGTTTTTATTAATCTTAGATAGGAACAAAAAAGTGAAATAGAAAGTTAGCCTAGAGTAGCAGTTTAGGGTACCTAATAAAAAAAAATCAAGATGTCAAAATATCTTCTTCTTCTTTCAAGATAAATATATTATATAAGGGGGTGAAGCAGGTAATACTTGTTGCAGACAAAAAAAACGTTTTTAATGATATATCCAGTGAAATTGATATTGGGATTGCAGCTGATGCAATGATATGTGATTGTACTGTTTCCACACAGATTGACTAATGGAAATATAGGTGTACTCATGAGCAAGCTTGAAGAAAAAAACATGGAAACTAGTTAATTATTAAGAGCATTGGTAAGGATATAATATTTGGACATCTAATCCAACTATTACCATCACAACTAAATTTTCTAAATCCCACTTATAATTTTTGGAAATTTGTTAATCATGTTACCTCTTGCTTGTTCTAACAGTGCCATAAAAAGAATAAATTGAAAATAAACGTAATGTGTAAGGAATATGTCTTCTGAATGAATATTTTTTTCATTTGTCAAACGCAGTATAATAGCTTCTGTTCCATGTGTAATCTGATTAAAAGTGAAAAGGGAGTTAATAAATAGAGCGTAGAAAAACGCCAATTAGAAACTGATTAGCGGTTTTGGCAAAATAGTTTTCGTTAATAGAATAGGATAAATAAAATAGAACATTTATATTAGAAAAAAATTGATACAATAGTGATTTAGATCTAAATAAAGAGAGAGGAAAAAAAACTTTATGGATATTCTGTAGTGTGATACAGATTCTTAGTTCTTTTTGTTGTTTGTATATGTTTGGCGCACGCAGCTTCCACGTTAATGCGGGCATGGATGGCAGCTCATTTAGCAGTCCGTTAGAATCTCCCGAAGCTCCAATCACATCCTCTGTGGTCACCCTGCAGTCGGCAGAGTCTCTGTCAATACGTCGGCAGGTGCGTCTCAATACAGGTCGCTGCAGCGAGCCAATAAACACATCCTCAACTCAAATCACTACCAGTACCATCACCACAACCACAACCACAACCACCACTAGTACCCATCACAAATTCGATGATAAAACACACGAGATCACATCCACCAACACTTACCGTCACAAAGACGAATTCTATCTGTATTATCACAATCAATGCACTACCACTACCGCCAATACAACTATGGCTGCCACCACTAATAACATCAAACTGCTAAACAGTAGCCTATCTTCGCTGAACTTTACGCCTGATACACCATCCGCTAATATAACACCGACGCATTCCTGTCCGGAGAATTCCTTAGCTTTCACATCGCACTTCACCTCAGAGAGTAGTTTATTTCAGAAGAATTTCTGTCCTGAAGAACCTGGTTCTCCTTCCCCGATATTGACGCCGACTAGTGACACTTCTTACAGTGACGATGGACGTTATTCGGAGGAAATTGACTTTTTACGCTTCGACGGTGACCTGACGAATTTCGAATACGAATTAGACAGTTTGAGTATCGAAGAGTACTTGAAAAATTCTTAACGAAGATCACAATCTTGGTAGTTCTGAATTATATTAGACAATCCGATGGACGACTTATTAATAGTATTATAATGAATTTATTCGTGTTATAACAGGGTGTGTATAAAAGAGTTATTGTCAGTGAATCTGTTAATTTGAATCAATCGTTGATCTCGATTTTTTGTTTGTTTTGATAATCTGTGATATAAAACAAAAATATTGCAATCGTTATTGAGATAAAACGTTTAAAAGTTTTAACTTATCAACGGTTGACTGCCAATAGATCCCCCCTGGTAGGGTTTTAGCGGTGCTAACACACTCTGTAGTTAATTTAGTTAATTGTTGCCAAAATTGTAGGTCGAAACAGACTGCCTGACTGTACATTACCCTATTTTTTCCCCATCTTAAATCGCTCACTCATATATATTTTTTATTTATTTAGATTAAACTATATAAACATGATAAAAACTTTTCCTCATATACATAAAATAGATGCCTGCTAGTCGAGTTAAGTTTCACCTGTACATTTTTAAAAGATGATGTAAAGTATAAACTAATTTATATACTTATATAGATATAATGAAAAATTATAAAATCTATTCTATATTTACATAATAAAATTTAGTTTCCATTAAATGGTTTTCTTTTAATTCCCTTTTATGTAGGTTAAATTTAAATTTTCAAAAAGTCAGTCATTTTAAAACTATGTGTATATAAATATTATTAAATATTAAGTAACGAACCCGCTAGGCTAGATCTCTTTAATTAATGCTTTCTTATTTATAGTAGTTGTTAAGTTTAGTTCTCGCTTTGGTATATGCACAAATTTTTGAATGCTGTTCTAATTTAGCTTGTTTGAATTTTTTTCCTTCTAAAACACGCTCTGAACGAAGTTAAACTAAAATAGGAACATTCTTCTTCACAAATTGATCAATATTGAATTGGTGTTCACTAATGGGTAAGTACACACATTTCTATGACTATAATTAAGTTAGGTTTTTTATATTTTAAAATGACGAAAAGAGTTGGCAATAGTGCGCTTCAAAAGAATTTCCGTTTTTAGTTTGTTTTGATCCCACTTGTGTCGCTTATTCCCCTTATCTCTTTTCTATTTATCTTTTATTTATGGTTTATTTCACTTGCTCCGTTGTTTTTTTGTTGTTTGAAAATCTATCTTGTTGTTAACATTTTTGAAATTTTTTTCTCTTCGTCATACTTTTTGACACTTTTCCCGACATTTTAATATTTTATTACGTTTCCGGCATTTTTGACACTTTTCCCATTCTTGATCGTTTGACATTTTCGACATTTCTGATATTTTTCTCGACATTTTCACCATTTTGACGTGTTTGATAAATCGCTTGACGTTTTTTTTTGACATTTACGTCATGTCGACATTTTGGTGATTTTTACCATTTCTCTTTACTCGACATTTTATGACGTTTCCGATATTTTTGACACTTTTCTCCCACTTTTGACATTTCGGTATTTTCAGTTCAGAGGTTGGTACCTTTATTTTAGTTATTTTTTCGACGTTTTTTTAATGTTTTTTTTTAATTCTTGACACTTCTCCGATTTTCGACATATCGATATTCCGAGTTTGGAGGTTGGTTAACGTTTTTTTTGCATTGTCGAAATATTTCCTGACATTTTCGCCAGTATTAGCTTGTCGACGTTTCCACATTTTGATGAGTTTTAAATTTTTTTCACTTTTTCAGCACTTTTACATTTTGTGACACTTTCAACAATTCAACATTCGCTAACATTTCCGACATTTTTGACATTTGTGACGTTTTTGTCACGTCTACATTTTGATGATTTTTACCATTTCTATTTACTCTGTCGACATTTGTTAACATTTTCACCATTTTGATATGTTTGACGTTTGACAAATTGTTTGACGTTTTTTATTTGACATTTACGTCATGTCTACATTTTGGTGATTTTTACCATTTCTCTTTTCTCGACATTTTATTTTATGACACTTCAGACTACCTTTACACTTTCTCCATTTTTGACTTTCCTACATTTCAACATTTTATGAAGTTTCCGATATTTTTGACACTTTTCTCCCACTTTTGACAGTTCGATATTTCCAGTTCAGAGGTTGGTACCGTTTCATTTTACTTTTTAACATTTTTTGTTACTTTTTCCACGTTCTTTTTTTGTTTTTTTATTTTTGACACTTTTCTCCCATTTTTGACATTTCGATATTTCTAGTTCGTTTCATTTCACCTTTCAACATTTTTAGTTACTTTTACGACGTTTTTTATTTTATTTCTTATTTTTGACACTTCTCCCATTTTTGACATTTCGATATTCCCAGTTTCGAGGTTGGTTAACGTTTTTTTTGCATTTTCCAAATATTTCCTGACATTTTCGCCAGTATTAACTTGTCGACGTTTCCACATTTTGGTGAATTTCACCTCTTTTTCACTTTTTCAACACTT
This sequence comes from Holotrichia oblita, assembly GCA_023690525.1. Lineage (NCBI taxonomy): Eukaryota > Metazoa > Arthropoda > Insecta > Coleoptera > Scarabaeidae > Holotrichia > Holotrichia oblita. Next base: position 222,880 of record CM043020.1, on the reverse strand, counting down.
TTTTCGACATCTTCACATTTTGTGACACTTTCAACAATTTAACATTCGCTAACATTTCCTACATTTTCGACATTTGTGACATTTGTTGACATTTTCACCATTTTGATGTGTTTGACGTTTGACAAATCGATTGACTTTTTTTTTTACATTTACGTCAGACATTTTGGTGACTTTTACCATTTCTGTTTACTTCGTCAACATTTCTTGACATTTCAACATTTTTGGCGTTTTTACCATTCTTGACATTTCGATAGTTCAACATTTTGAAAAGTCTTCTTACTTTCTCAAAATGTTTTCTGCTTTTTCGACATTTTAACATTTTCGAAATTTTACTATTTTCTGACATTCCAGACCTTTCGCCATTTATAGCTTTTCGAAATTTTGGTGATTTTTTACCATTTCTTTTTCCTTTGTCAACATTTTCACCATTTTTACAAAACTTTAACATTTTTTTTTTACTTTTTCTACATTTGATATTTCGATATTTATAAATTTTGCAGATTCTTCTTATTTTTCATTTTTTTTTCTGCTTTTTTGACATTTTAACATTTTGTAACATGTCCACTTTTTCATTTTTTTCATTTTTAGCTTTTTGACATTTTGGTAATTTCTTTAAGTAACTCTTTAATGTTTTTTGACTGTTTCGACAGAAAAAACGATTTGAAGATTTTTAGCATTTCTTCTTACTTCTTTAAGGTTTGTTAACTTTTGTGATATTTTAACGTTCCGTGACATTGTCCGTTTGGCCATTTTAGAGGTTTGTACCATATTATTTTACTTGTACAACATTTTGTGATATCTTCAACGTGTTCTACCTATTCGACGTCTTCACATTTCGAAATTTTTTTTTCAATTGTCAGCATGTTTTGACTTATGACTTGTTTTATTTTGAACGTCCTTGCACTTTAACATTTTTAACATTTTTGGAAATTTTTTTGACATTTTTGACATTTCTGATATTTTTACATGTTATGGCATTTTCAACATTTTCTACACCTGTACTGTTCTAACATTTTGGAAGAGATTTTTTGGCATTTCTATCATTGTTGATATATCTGACTTCTTCTGACTTGTTTTGTTTTCCTATCTCTTACATATTTCTTCTCTATTTTTATTTTCTTTTTGCTCATTTGTTTCTGCCTTCTCTTGTTTTCATATCTTCCTCGTCCTGTTCTGTTAATATCTTTCTTTTGTTTTGCTAGCCTTGTTTATCTTCTTTCCTTTTTTTACACTTTCATAACTAGTTTGATTTAGATAGTTCTTTCTCTGCTTTTTATGTTTTTTTTTTCATATTCTTTCTCTAATTACATCATATTGTTCTTCTCTTTTGTGCAGTCTTTTATTTTTTTCTTTATTTATCCACATTTTTATTCTATTCTGTTTATTAATCTTCCCACTCAATTTTATTATCACTTATCACACTTCAGTCGTAGGCAATGTCTTATCGAAGCTACCTAAGATATAAACCTTTAGAAATAATGCTACTTTAATAAAACTGCAAGAAACCTAAGGAATATGGTAAGATACAAAATTAATTTTTTGCAAATTTATATTTAAGATCTAAATAACATAAATTGATAAGCATGCTGAATATTATTACTTTTTTTGGTACAAATTAATATGAGCAATATTTATATGCACATAGCTTTAGTGTTAATCACACACTGTGTTCCAAATAAATATAACAACATTTCTTAAAATGTTATCTAAATTACTCCAGAATTTATACTGAAGAATAAGGCAATCCCTTTAGGAACACAGAGCATATAAATATAAATAATAAATAAAAAATTCCGCATCAAAACAAAAAAAAAATGAAAGAGTCCTGAAAACGTCAATTTTTCGATCGGATTAACTCGAATATTTTTCAGAATCCACAATCCACTATCAATACGGATAGAGCAGACGCACAAAAGCAAATAGATGAACTAATAGAGCATAAGTGTAAGCAATTAGGGAAGACGAGTAGTGGCCAGAAAGGCGGCGCTATACACCTGGAACAATGGATGAAGGGCCAGCTGGGTAGCACTGCCGTTTCCTCGCTAACCGAACTCCAAGCCACACCAGAAGAGGAGAACGTGTACGAGATATGGTCCGACGAAATGTTGCGCAAGCGATCCGAAGAGTTGAAATTGATGGTGAACGAGAAGAACGCCTTGTCGGAACGGGAGAATGTGAATCGGTGTGAAAGTAGGATAGAGGAGATTATAATTTCGGATATAGATTGTAGCCCTTCGAGAAGTACAACGTCTGAATCTCAAGTAAGTTTGAATCAGTTCGAATTGAAGAGAGATTTTTAATTTTGATGATTGTAGGTGACCGTTAGATCTAGTCCAGTAGTTCCTGAAACCTTAACGGTGTGCAAACAGTGCCACAGGACTTGCCTTACAAATCAAAATGGTGCTTCGATATACGCTAGTAATAATAATTCGGAACGAACACTTACGCCTAATAACAATCCGGAAAATAATTTCAATAACGATGTTCGAGTATCGGCTACTAATTACGCGAATAATACCAGAAACGAAGACGATTGGAGACCGTTGGTGCTCATGGGTTTGAACGCGGTAAATCCGGCCACCACTTTGGTCAAGATGGATCCATTCACCGTTCCAGTACCTAGGATATCTATAGTCCCACCAACTCCAGATTGTACGAGAAAAGTCAATAATAGCGACGAGAATCTAAATAGGAGTAATAATTGTAACTGTCAAGAAACGACGAATGTGAGTATATTTAATACATATTTAGTAAAATGGCTCTTGATACTGTCAATCATCAGTTCCAGGACAATGGATTCTCAAACAATAACAACGACAACTCTCCAGATAGTTCACCGCAAACCGAAGACCAACCATATCATAGTTTGAATAGCTCCAATTTAACTTTAAGACGTTATGGAACGGTTTCGAGTCTGGAGAGGTTGGGCTCGGATGATTTCCACATGGACGACAGGGACGGCGACGATAAGTCGAGCCAAAGCGACGCAGACGACGATGACGACGACGACGATGACGAAGACGACGAAGAAGACGACGACGACGACTTATACGACGATGACGACGATAATAAGGGTTACTACAACGAAGCCTTCAATCATTCATCGTTGCGGAGTTGGACGGCGAGAGCTGGTTCATTCGTCGCGGAAAAGATGGCCATTTTTGAAAGGTTAGGTGAAGATTATAAAGCTGGAAGTCGATTTTTTGAAAGGTAACCCGTGCATAATCTATCGAACAAAAATAGGTCCTCCTTGTTTATATCCAAACTCCCAATTTCATCAAATTTATTCTGGTATATTTCTCGATTTAGATATTTGAGGACGACGGATCCTCAGATGAACGGTGAGGAAGCTCAGGAGGAAGAGACTTCAGGTGCAACTTCCGGTGAGGATGTCTGGGGTACCCCGACTAGCGGTGGTGAAATGGATGATCCGCTAAGCTCGCCGAATTACGATGGACGCAAATCGGTTAGATTGCAATAATGAAATGCATGGCTTCGAATGCACACGCATGAACTTTTTCCAAAAATTTTGCCTTCTCTTTTAAATAAATCTTTTGCCCCCTAGCCTAACGATGATTCGATATCATCCAACGATGATAACACGGAATTAATGATGGACGAACTCTTGATGACCCCACCAGTTACTAGTTCGAATATTAGAGGTTTATTACCGAGGCGTACGTTAGAGCCTCTCATGGAAGAAGAGTATTCCGATACGTATACATCATCGTCTTCCACGTCCTCGGAAGGTACCCAAACCGATCCTTCAGGTTCTTCAGAACAGGTAACTATCAAATTTTATCATCATTGATCATTGAATCATCATATGAACACATTACCATTTTATGCTGATCCAATCTTTGGCAATAATAAGAATTATGTTCGATTTACATTGTGGGCAGGGCAACGAAACTGGAAATGCTGCTGACGTATGTTCGACTGCTGCAGGAAATCCGGTCCACCAGACGATAAATTTCGAAAAGTCAGGTACACCAACACCAACACATCAATCGCTACTACTTCCATCGGTGCCGGAAGGACGGCTGGACGTATCCCAAATTTCTTGCAACTCGATAGTTGCGCACCCACCCCCGTTCAGGTGCCGGGATCCACCGTTCGGAAAGCTACAGGCACATCATCGAACAGGCAGACGCATGCAATTTGGCGGCGGAGGCTGTACAGCCGATTACGTTTTTCAGCCGGCTAAAACCGACGATAAAGTTTGTAAATATTGAGAAGATTCCCAGATCGAAAGGTGTTAAACTGTAAGTATTATAGAAAAAAAAAATTGTTACTGTTTGGAATTGTTAATGGTCGAATGGTTGGATTTTAGGTTAGAGTTTTTTAATATGAAACGTGAACGGAAGATCCACGAGTCCTTCGGAACCGGTGGTAAACATCTGATCAAGGTGTACACCAAAGAGGAATTCTTCACTGAAGGTTCGCCGACGTCGTATACGGATAAACCACTATCACCAAGAAGATTAAAGGTATGTAGGTGCAGTCCTAACAATCTTAGTGGCATTATTTTTGCGTTTGTAATTAATGAAGAGCTTCTCCGCGAGAGGAACGATGGTCAATCAATTATCTATAGCCTTTGATTAGGACACAAAACCTTTCTACCATTTCTGATGGGTTGGTACAAATCTTGTAGGATTATTTTGGCTTTTTGGTAGTAACTGCAGTTATCCTTGGGGCATAGCAACAATACTGGGTAATTTTTTTTGTACGCTACGATGGTACGAACTTTCTAAATCAAGTGCAAAAGAGTTACTTCTTTATCCATCAATTTAGTGCTGTAACATTGGAAATATGAACACAGAGAGCAAAAAAAGGCAACAGCTTCCATCTCTAAGGAACTGCCATCGTTCGTAAATCGTGGTAAGGATTTTCCCGCTGGTTCGTAGATGATTCTAAAATGTCAAACGGCACGGGAATTAGGATTTGGAGATATGGAGAAGCCGATGGCAAGACTATCAGTTTGGTGAACTCCATGTCCATCTTCCAGGCCGAAATAATTGCTATTCAGGGCATTTTAAACTGCCCGCAAGTAAACGGAACTAGGTCGCCCTTAGACCAATACAGGCTGTGAGGTTTGATTCTGAGGTTGTACTTGACTGCTATAGGAAGCTCGAAAAGCTGGCAAAACATCACAGCACCCATCTCAGCGACAACTCGATGCCGCATCGACTTCGGGCACTCATTTAGGCACTCATTAATTTAATTATTTTTGATTTAAGTCATATACCCGTTAAGAATTAAAGCAAAATTTTTCTGTTATGACTTTATTTATTGATTTTTGTTGATTAGATTTGATTTGTCGGGCTCGTGGCCTAGTGGCTTGCACACTTGCCTCGTAGTCCGGCAGTACCGGGTTCGAACCCCGGTGATGAGTTTGGTTTTCTGTAGTTTTCCAAATTCCACGGCAAATGCGGAAAGGTTACATGTTAAGTCGGTCTACAGTCGCAGGCGTAATAATAACTCATGGCCAGCCGATGCCCCCTGTAATTGGCGCAAGCTGTTGGGGGATGCTAAGGCATGAATTATTATTATTATTAATTATTATTATTTGAATTTGTATTTACTGCTGATGGAAGAAACAACATCATACTTCGATAATGCTGATACTATACCATTAAGTAGAGAATCAATATCACTAATCAATAAAACATTAAGCTTATGTAAAACATTGAGGTGGCCGAGTGAATGTATGCCACTGAAAAACTAATTGATTCCTGAATCTTCATTGGAAAGAATAAATTAAAATGTTGAAACAAATTATATTATTCTGATCATGTTTGCCTAATCAAATTCAAAATATTTTCGTTAGAAGTTTAAATAAAAAGGACTTCGGCTTTACCACCTAACCACTCAAATACTTACGTATGTAATAATAGTTGAACCTGATAAGTTAGCAAGAGGCGCCAGCGAATGACCATTCCCAGGTCTAGAACTGACGTTTGACAGTTTTTATAGTAGCCTACTGGAATGTACTTGCTGGTGGTGGATCCAACCAAATGAGAAAAGACTCCGCAAAGTAGTCCTTATGAGCAGAGACAGGCTAAGGTTACTCACAGGGATCTTAACCAATTACTGAGCACTGAATAAACACATGCATCGCATGGGCCTAGCAAATTTTCCTCTGTATAGAAACTGTGGGAGTGTGGAGGAAAGTTCAGTCTATCGATTAGATGATCGCCGCCTAAGTCAATTAACTCTTAACTAGGTTGTGGACTTCTTTGTGCGGATGCAACCTGGTTGAGAGGACTAACACGACATGGTTTCGGTTGAATTTGCCTTTCGAGGTCGTCCCGCACGTGTAGCCATCTGCCAATTGCGTGGATAACAAAGATTCCTTTGCCGGCCAAAATTTTGCCTAAATACTAAACCACCGTTAATGAGGCAGTTTCAAACAGTTGAAACCTTAAGTTCAAGCAGCTGACGTAGCCTCCGGCGTTCTTTGCTCAGACACACTGTAGGGTTTCTTTTAAGAACAATTTCGACCAGTCTCAGCTGGTATCCTAGACTATGGAACTCTTTAGTTGATAGATTGAAGAAGTGAGATTCCAGGCTTTTCAGGTATTCGGTTCTTCGTTTTCGGTATCTTGTTTCTCAGTCTGTTTATAACGCTTTAGTTTCTGTTGGAGCTCTAGTGAAATACCTAAAAATAAAATTCTGGTATTCAAAAATTTCCAAAACTAAAAAAAATAAATTACCTGATATTTGTTGACTTCGTCTAATGATGTGGGGCAAAACAAGTTCATGGCATAGTTGTTTGAGAAAGGCATTCCTTCGTATAAAATTTTGGCAATTACTGTAATAAATTACTTGTGAATTGACTCCACTAATATTGAGCATAGCAAAAACGATTATCATTGGCCACCGACGGATATTTCGAGCTACATTATAAGATGCATAGCTCGATTATAAAATGTTATAATAGTAGTAGTAGTCGTTGACGATTCAATTCTTGTAAACTCCAGGGTTTATTACAGTATGTCCCAGACAAATAAATCCGGGGAAGTTCAGCTGAGTAACCAAAGAAGCTAACTTATGGTCCCCTTACGTGAAATTAATCATTTTGAACAAAAAAAATTGATAAAATTTGTTTATTATTTCCTCATCTTAAATTTTCAAAAGAAACACATTTGGCTGGAATAATCTGAATTAACCATTACAGTGATGCAATTTTCCCAATCATCAATAAATTTTGATCGCCTATTTGTTGGTCTTACTGGGAATATATTGCCTAAAGGCATATCTTCCCCTAAACCCTTATAATTTCTCATCGACAGTCACATTTTCGCCTAAAGAACCAAACAGATCTTCTAAAATTTGTTTGTTGGCTCTGTGGACTCCTGCTAGGAATAATAGTCTAATGAAAGCTTTCAATTCTAATAAATCAATAGATTTGCAGACTCTATCTCGACAAAAATTTTCTTTTATACTGTCAATATATAGATTTGTATAGTTTAATATAATATTCAAGCAGTCAAGAGGTGTTTGCGCATTTTTTTTTGGCTCACCAATCACACCTTGTAATTTTTTTATAATATTATGAGATTTCGATCTAACTCGAGCCAAGAAATTCGTTTGTTTGTCCTTACATCGCTGTTTTCAAGAACATTGTTTTCGTCACTTTCTAAATCCTGTTCTGATTCTGAATCGACAGCACGACTTTCGAGAAAATCTTCAAAGTCTGTATCGCTTTCGTCTCCACAATCTTCTCGACTAAATTCATCATCATCATCCTCCCAAAGAATCTTTTGAATTTCTTCGATGTCTGTCAGGTTATTCAAATCAAAAAAATTGTTTACTGATGCCGGACATAACTCTGTACAATCATAAAACTGTAAAACAAAACAAAAATGTTTGTTATCTGGGCTTATTTCCTCCACTTTTTTTTATAGAGAATAATTATGTTTGTTTTCTAGGATAAACAACTGGATCGGAGATTCTGGAAGCAGTTGAACAAACGAAGAGGACAAAAACCGCTACAATTATCGGCCTAGTAGTGATAATCACCGTCAGTAGTACCAAATCAAACAAGAAAAAACCGGTTCAATTTAAAAACCATACAACCCTCCCCATTTCAAAGGAAAAGAAGATGAAATCCTTCCTTTTTCATACACGTAGTGTAACAATCACGTAATTGTAATACAAAAAAATTGATACTGCGAATAAATAGGACTGTTTTCTGTTAAAGGATAACGATAGATCTAACATGTTGTATACTTTTTACGTATAAATATATTTTTTCGAATTACGGCTCAATTATGTGATAATGGTGCTTCATCTAAGGATCTTATTATAGTGTCACTTTTACTGTCACAACATCCTGTAAAACAATTATCCTGTAAGACAAAAAAAAAATAGATTTATGAAAATTATTAATTTTTAGCAATTATTATCGATTATAATAATATGATGAGAGAATTAAATGCGAACGCCACTGATCCTCCAACAGTGGCGTTCATCCATCGTTATAATTTCGATGTTTTAATTTATTAATTTAAAATCGAAATTCTTTCGTCATATTATTCTTGTTAATTAATTTGTTGTTTCGAATTTGAGTAGCTTTCGATTGTATAAAATATTCTGCATTGTATTGTGCACTGTCGTCAAGCTTTAAAAAAGAATTTTATGATGAGAAATTGGCTCTAATATAGTGTTGTATTTTCTTCGATTATATTGTACTTATTACTTGTTATAATTACGAAAATTTCATGCGATATCTAGTTGAACAATGTTGAACGTTTGCAATCTTCAATTCTCAATGAACGTCGATCGTTTTAATCTTTTCGCAGGGTTCTTATCCGTTTTGCTATGTTGTGTCTTAATAGTAAAATTTTATCAAGTAATGAGCATTGTATAAAGTTCAACTATAAATGTAAGCTAAGAGAACAAGAAAAAAAAAGGAGAAAACTAAGAAATCCGTCACAATCTCTTGTGATAAATACTTAAATAAAAAAAAATAATAAAAAGCAAAAACATTTTGTATACTGTTGCAAAAGATGAAAAATATTAATAAAAATATGATCTAGATGATTTGTTGTTTCTATTTGGTGGTAAATTTTTTTCAGAAATTCCAGTTCATAAGTTAATCATTATAACCTGATATTTGTGCTATAAAATCTTATCCCAACGTTTGCAAAAAAAATTGTTTTTCGACAAAATTATATACGCTTTATTTACATAAAAAAGTACACATATTCATTCATCCACTGGTACATATTTCGAATCTTCCTCTTTATCTTTAGATTTCTTCTTACCCCAAAACTTCAAATTAATATTCCATTTTTTCTTCTTTAAATTTTCAAATTTCCTCTTACAAATCTCCTTCGCCATTGCAGTATCTAAAGTGTTACTTTTCGAAGTAGACGTTCCGGGCGTAGAGGGTTTCTCCATCTTCGAAACCTCATCGAAATTCTCCCCACCAGCATCTTGCTGGTCGTACACGATAATATCATCTTGCTTCGCAGATAAATTCAAATCAACATTATCCATTCGCTCATTTTCCACCGGAAGCACTAAATCATCCTCCTCATCATCGTCGTTATTAGATGGGACATCCTTTCGATCAGGTCTCTTCCTCAACGATATCTCCTCATCAGCTCGTATATAATCCAATTCGATTACTTGAATCACTTTCTCGTTCTTCTCTTCCCAATCCTCCTGAAACTTCCTCGATTCATCCGACATCAAATACTCGGATAATACTTGTTTGGAATTCATCACTAGATCGGTGACTCTAGTCTTCTTCTCGACGACTTTGATTTTTTCCGAATCTACCAGGCAATCGTCGTCTTGTCGTTCCGGATCTTCGACGTTATTAAAATCTTCTACAGGTTGATCACCAACTCCATCTTTCCTCGCTAAAGTTTCGTAATTGACGATATCGTAAGGTGGTGACATCATCTCGGTTAATAAACGTTTCATTTCCACATCTAGACGGAGAGGTTCTTCAGCTTTGCTGATGTTATTCTTGGAGATATGTATAGCACTCAATCCATCGATTATACCTTTGATATCAGCGCAATCTTCGTTTATCTCTTCGATGTTACCTTCGAGAGCGGTTATTTTCTGATTGGAAAAAGGGCATACACCACCGTCGTCGATAGAAAATGCTATCGTATCACAATCGAGTCCTATATTAAGGGACGTAAATGGAATAGATGAATTAATTCGTATAATCGGGAACTTACCAGGTACACTTCTCATCGTAGCTATGTCAAGGGCGTTCTCTAAAATTTCATTGACGATTTCGCTAGCTATACAATTGGCCAATCCTGATACTTCATCTTTTTCGGCAACTTCGAATTTCATCTCACCGCTGCCATTACCTTAGATGTAATATCCGTGATAATATGATCGTTTGTGTTAGATACGTTATAGGGATGTAAGATGGGCGATCACTTACCTAATTGGTTACCAATATTACAGGCAATATTTACACCGGGCATATTGACAGAAAAATATTAGGAAAATAAGACGACATTTGATCGAATAATGTGATTGATAGATTTTTGTCCCGGTTTTATGCGATATTGCAACTTGATTTTATTTTAACGACTGATTCTATAATGAACTGTAATAGATCTAGGTTTGAAGTTTTCATCTGAAAGGTGACAGTTGGTGTTGGTCATTTCGTTTTTCAAATTTCACTAATTTAGACGTGTTTTTGTTGGAAAAATAAGAACCAAAAGTGATTTCTTCGGCAAACTTGATTTATTTTATACAATGGCTCTGAATATGTTGGTACACACCTTTTGGATGGCCGGAACGTCAGCGTCTTCAGAACAGATAAAAGTTGCACGAATATGGGGAATGGTCGACCAATAAAATTTTTTGGTAAAAAAATTGGTGATGAGATATTCTGCCCGGATACGACGAATAGGATGCAACAACTGCTTCAAAACGCCGAGATAAAATGGCGCGTTAAGCTTTGTGACCGGTGGAACTGGGTGGATGAATACCCTTTGGATCGTAAAAACAAATGAGATTTCTTGGTTTCCGACTTGATTTTTTACCTCCATTCTGAACTTTGACGTTTTGTTTCGAGATCATATTGGAAACACCACGTTTCATCACCAGTAACAATATTGTAAAGGAAGTTTTCGTCTTTTTTGGCCTCTTTAACGATGTCCTTGCAATGTTGGATTCTGAGCAATTTTCGATCGTCAGTCAACTTGGTGGTAACGTCACAAAAAGTGAGCACACACCTTCCGATAGCTCAAATGGTTGGTCAAATTGCAATAGATGGAATATTTGGACATTCCCAATTTCCCCATTTCCGTAAAACGCAACGATGATTTTGGCTGAATTTTGAGAAAATCACTTTTTTCGAAGCTCTCTGGACGTGATCAGGAATTTCGGCTGGCCAACAGGGGGGTGGTCCACCACTCATAAACTCAGCCACAGGATAAACAATCATCACCATAAACTCATTGCATCAAAAGAAACGTTTTCCCGAGTTTGCAACAAAACTTTGTTCGATGCTCATTTTTGTACCGATGACAAAAACATACTTGCATTTGAGATGCTATAACTCCGCTTCCAATGAACCAACTGTCATGAAATTTTTACTAGAAGTCGGTGAAGGATGTACAATTCGAACGCCTCTAGCCACATATAGGTGGCGCCACCAGAATCGTCCCTATTGACAGAGTCCTGTTTACTTTGAAACAAATTCTTTATTACATTTCTATTGCTTTGTTCTTATCATTTCTATATAAGTTGTGACTGTATGTTTTCTTTTGACCCATTGCGGTGATATTGCATTAATCTGAGTGAATTTTTTTTGTATAGGAAGGCCGCATCCTCCAACAAGCGGCACAATTGAACCGCTTTCTAAACGCTTTCGGTATCGTCGCTCTGGACTTATCCTCGAAGGTGCTTGAGCTGTCTCTCTTTCGTGCTTTGCCTTATCTCCCCCATTCCTCGGATGGTGAGCAATAGGAGTTGTCGGGTGTTCTAATACCTCTCGATTTATTCTAGATGTACCCTCAGTGAGCACTTTTAAAATTCTAAAATTTCCTTATTGTGAGTATACTTTGCTGTCATATGACAGATATTTATTAGCGTTTACAAAATTGGAGGTGTTGTGTTTTGCATAAGCAATTCTGATAATCTGTGAAGAAGGATGTTGAATATAAAAACAAATTCGTGCCCATTGTTTATTAATAATTAAAATGAACTCTAACTACTGCTATGACAGTAAGTGGTTCTTACTGTTTGTTGTACCTAACAAAACGGTATTTGTTGCTATGAAAATTAAAGGTGCAATTATGAATACTATGTTTAAAGAAACTTCTTGGTCAATCGGCTGGTTGATGAATATTAAAACAAATATGTAAAAACAATACTACATAACAACACAATTTTTATTTGAGCTTTCGAAAATTAAGCTACCTTCTTCAGAAATGACACAACAATTACAACATATTAAAAGATTGTTTTTTAAAAATTACATTTGTACATGGTCAAAAATACATCGCAAAAAAAAATAAAAGTTACCCAAAGCTCAAATAAAAATTGTGTTGTGCCGATTGACCAAGAAGTTTCTTTAAACATATATGAAATCACGGCTAAGGAAAAATCTCCGAAATAAATTTAAAAAATTATGAATACTACAATTATGCATATAAAATGGCAAATTAATTTTGTTTCTTGTAAGAAACGTAACTCTTGGCTATACTAGAAGATTTCCATCCTCCATGCCTCTGCTTCAATCCTAGAATATCCACCCCTTTGTTGGCCAACAATGTTGCTGATGTACGTCGAAATGAATGGCCGGTGTAGCTAGCTGGATTTGATAATTTTAAATATTCTGCAATTTTGAACGGCCACCTTCCAATTGTTCCTTTCCCCGCTATTTGGTTTCTACATTTTACCATTGTGGAAAGCCAGAAACAGACGTTCGGATTTAGCATTGCAAACTCCACACTCCAATCAATATCCACTCAATATCATTGCCACTTTAATATGAATATGCACCATTAACATACTTTTTGAAAATAGGTAAGTATATCTAATTTACCTACATTATGAATAAGAAATGTTTGATCTGAAGCTTCAACTAAAAACCGGTTCATGTCAGAGAATAATTGGAGTCGTCGCTTCGCTCCTCCTCCTAACAATTGTCTTCGAACGGTAAATTTAATCTCATTTCTTTAATACTTTGTCATGGCTCCATTGACTTCAATAAGTTTCTGTAATTTTTGTGGCATTGAGAAAATCAGTCGCTGTGTATATTCTGGTGTAATCTGTTGCCATGCATCAGTAATTCTTTGCCTAAGCTGGTTCACATTTTGGGGTCGAAAATCGTGTTTATATATTTCTTTGACAAGTGTTTAATTCTAAGACACACAGTATAAATTGAAGCAGGAAAATTTATTTGTTCCCGTGCACTAATTGCTGTTTCGAATGGATTCTCAAGCAGGAAATTTAGTAAATTTGTGTCTCCCTGTTGAGTCGAAACATTATTGCGCCATCCAGATCCTTGCCTCCTGGCAATTGATTCAAATTCAATAAGTTTTATCTTTGCTGACAGCACCGTGATTTTACTAATTTGTAATTCGGCAGCTATAGTCCTTATTGGAACACTCAAATTCGACATGTTTTGGCTTTAAATTAACCCATGTCACTTTTGACATTTGTTTCCATTTTATCAATCAAGTTTACATTAGGAGAAATTCCTATGTCCCAAGATTTTTTGCTAACCGACCGTACATTACCTCCCTTGAACTTTAGTTATGAACAATCTTATTTCGTCCCAGTTGTTCTCCGTTTCGATCATTGCTTCCTATCCCATCCTCTAATTCCATCCTCTCTTTATTCCTTTTGCCACTCTGCAAAACTGAATCTCTTAAAGTATGATCAAAATTTCATCTATGCTATCATCAGTGCTGATCGTTTCCCTTTGGAAAGAAAGATTCTCCGTTGTTTGTACGCTACAATGGAAATCAATGGGATTCCGGCAATCGCTTGCACATACCACACACTCTGGCACTGTTTCATAGCCGCCCATTGCCATTAGGAAAGTTCGCCTTTAAAGTTTCTCCATCGCGGCTTTGTGTTTTTTTTTTTGTATTTAAAGCTCTAATAACAGGTAGTATTACGTAGAGGACTTGTGATTGAATTATCGTATGCAGCATTTCTCTGTTTCGACTCTCAAGGCCCCCCATATTTGGCAGAATATTTTGTAAGGGTGCTAGACTAGATTCGGCCTGCCCTGAAATGTACTTTAGCGAGGCCCAAAAGCTACGTTTCTCTCCAAATTGACACCCAAGTATTTTAATTGTGTTTTAGGATAACCTGAGACATGTTCATCTTAGGTCTAAGTTGTCTTAAATGATTAAAATTAAAATTCTCCAAAATTTTATCAAAAAAAGTATAATTTTGTTTCAATTGCAACAATTATAAAAACCAATACAAACATAGCCGGTGTTGGAAACGCCAAAATTCCGAAGACATAAGAATACATTAAAAAAAAAAAGAAAATTAAACCTAAACAAAAACTTTCTTTTGCTTAGGTTTATTCGCTTTAGCCGATAATTGTCTTCCCTTCAGCAATTCTCGATTCGCATATTTCATTTCCTCGTGCTTCCTCTGCCCCAAATCGATCTCGCTACTAGACTTATACGATTGGACGTGAACGTGTAGCTGTGAGGACTGCGAAGAGGTAGGTTTTGCGGATTTCACCACCGTTTCCAATTCTTCTAAGGTTAAATGCATTTCGATGAGGTTATTTTGAGCTTCGCAAGCGTTAACATTCTTAAACGGTATTTTGATATAAACTGCATCTTTATTAGATTTTGCCGTACTCTTAGCTTGAGTCCAGATCTTGTTTAAAACGCGAGATTGATCGGTGCTCTTATTTCGAGCCAGATTCTTCAGGAAATCTAATTTATCTGAAATATTTAAAAAAATTAATTTTCGATTAGATTAGGTTTAGATTCTTACATATTAAAGATTCCTTCTTCTCTAAAGCTAAACTTTCCTGTTTATCGGGAATCGTTTTATTCTTCATCCGCATTATTTTCTCTTGTGAGGTACTAGATTCCTCACTCCAATGTTTAATTTTAGGACTAACGTATTTGATATCTACGGCTTCGCTGCTCGGAACAACTTCCTTTTTATAGCGGAAACCCCCTTTATTAAGATTCTCTTTGATGACAGAACGAGGTGTTTCCAAATCGTTGGGTATCTTAAATTTTGCCTCCAATTGGTGCTCTTTCTCACGCGGCAACCCAGATTCTAAAATCTTATTATTCTTAAACTTCTGCAAGAGGTAATTCATCGATGCTTGAGATTCGGTTGTTATACTATGAGTAGCGTAAGTGTTGAAGTATTTCTCTTCCAGCTGAGGTGGTGCAGATTTATCTTTATTCTTCTCCTTTTGCGCTTCGATATTTTTCTTAAACGTGGAATCATCGAGTGTTTTCTTCAAATCGAACGGATAATGCGATTTCGGTGTTAGATTCCTGTAGTTGCTGAATTTATTAACGTGACTGGGTAATTGAGGTTCACGTACTGGTTTGCTACAAATCGAACTATCGTCTTTAATCGAATCCGGGGTGGGGGATAATTGGCCGGTACCTTGATGTAAATGATTGAAGCGATTCTCTGGAAATTTCGTATCGTTAGGGACGTTATCTAGGAAAATGGTTTTGTCATCTTTTTCAACTCTAATACCTCCGTTGGTCGTGTAAGCTGGGCTTTGTTTCTCGGGTTTTTCTAAAGTTGGAGCTTGTTTCTCCGATTCCATCCGATTCTGACCATCGCATTTATCACTTACGAGTTTATCGTCAAGTAATTGCATAATTTTATCCTTCAAATCACAACCTGGTTTCATCACTTCTTGCCCCCATAACCAATAAGGGTAATCCAAATCGAATTTTTCAGCTTCTTTCGGAGATTTCGATTTATCCCCTTTATTAGTTTTTGCAGAGTTATCGATCCATTTCGGGTAATCTTCCAGGACCGTATGGACTTGATAATATTTCCTTGAATCATCCTCTTTCCTCCTCCTATCTGAATTCGCTGAATTCGTATTCCTCTGATAAGATTGCTCAGCTAAATTCTTCGCTGAATACTGAGTGGCATTATTTTTTAATTTCGAAGAATTTACTAAAGGGAATTTGATGTTGTTGTATTGGGTTAAAACTCTGTGCAAGATATGTTTTAGATATTCTCGGGGAACTGCTGTTTGCTCCTGTATAGCGATACGTTTCTCCAAACTTTTAATTCTAGCGTTAATTTCGCGAAGCAATTGCAGCTGATCCAACGATCTCTTCTTCTTGAGGTCGCAAACCTTCCGGTGTTTCGCTTGATCCCGCCTGGTAGCACTGGCTTCTCTCGATTGAGGAGATGCGCTTCGTTGAGTGTCTTCTAAAGGTGGGAAAGGTGCAACAGGTCCTTTCTGGGATTGCACTAAAACACCGACGACGCCGCAATGTTGACACATGCAAGGTGTCCCTGGTTTGCCGTTATCTCGATGTTTGTTCTGGCAAGGTAATGTTTGTCGTATCTTATCGAAAGTGTTAAGAGTGGCGTAAACATGTTTGGCGTTCTCACCAATTTTATCGTTTTTCTCTAAATTGGTGTTTTCTTGAGATTCTTGCTGGTTCTTATTGTTAGTTGTATCCTGCTCATTCTTATTTTTAGAATAACGATGCTTTAGTTTCTCCTTAAAATTACCATCAATTATACAGCCACCTTTCGATTTCTCACCATAATTCGTTTCATTCTGATACCTATTATGCTGCTCGACTAAAGATATAAAATCCCTCACTTCATCTTTATTCAAAGCTACCGTCGTCTCGTGAGTGGTATCCGAATCTGACGGTCTTATGATAGTGACGTCCAGAAGATCCGAACTGTGTCCATCCGGATTAGTTAACACGTGTTTAAGACTCTCGTTGATCTCGACCTCCAAAGCTAATTCGACATTATCCTTCGATGATTTCCGACTGTCGTTCACGTCTAGATATTTGCAGATGTGCGATAAGGGGTTATCGCTTTTACGTTGCTGATGCTGCCGTCGTTGGTAGCCGCCGAAACCTTTCTCGCTCGAACTAGATGAGTCTAAGCGGCATTTGTTGCTCTTACTCATAATCTCAACTCGGAATTTCTTCGACTTACTAACATCATTGGAAATTTGATGCGCATTCACATTTCGAAAATTAGGATATGTTTTGAGGTGACGTTGAATTTTTTTTTGTTGACAGTTCGAACTGGCGTTTGAGCTGTCCAATCTGTATGCGTCAGTTTTAATTACTGTGCGGTCAAACGTCAATTTTTGCATGTTTATTGAATGGAGCGTTATCAATCAACAATTTGATGAAATAATACGATTTCTCCGCAAATCGTTAGGAAATTTTGACATTCCAGATAAAATTTTTTAAAGAAAAAGTCAACATTTCTTAACTGTAAGAAAATGATATTTCGTTACAGTTGTTAGTGTTCTACATAAATGATTGAAAACACGTTGTTTATGTATAAGGAATTAATCTATATTTCGAAAACCTCAATGCATTGCAGAATACATTTATTGAGCACAATACAATTATTGAAAATTGGAGGAACATTATTAGAACTATGAGAAACATTTCGGACAATATGCGAAGTAGTAGGGTTATTTTGTTAAAGATTTTTTACTGTGAAAATTTTATTTGCCACCTCAACCTTATTGTTAAAAGATTCTTAGATATATCCTTCAGCAACGTTGGATGACATCCATCCGCCATGCCTCTTTAAACTTGTTGCAGAAGACCGACGAAAGCAGTGACCAGTATATTTATATAGTCTACAGAAAGTATGACATTACAACATTTTCCGAGAAAGAACTCGTGTTTTTACTCTTGCGATAGTCCATAGTCATTGCCAATTGGCAAAATCGGGATAGGGGTGCTATTCTTGAATTTTGCCAAACGTTTATATGCATATTCGTACTTTCCTCTTGATTTCTTTGGCAATAATTCTAATGAAGCAGTATTCACCGCCTCAACCAGCTCTGGAGGAGTCCCAGATATGGAAAATTCATCATCACACCAGCAATTAAATTTATATGCGTCAAGTTTGACAATTCAAGATTAATACGTTTCCATAGTAATCCAAATAGCTTCATTTATTCGTCAAGAATACTCAGAAAATTTGTCAGAAGTGCACACGATCATGTAAGTGCGAAGTTAGAGAGGAAGACAATCGATGCTACTGAGCGGGCCGACATACTTTGTGGTACAGTAAATAATTATGTCTTCCACTTTTTCTTCTGACATTTTGCAAGCTGTTTTTCCTAAGCATTTTCAATGTAAATGCAAATTGTCAGAAGTGCACCTTAACATGTTGTATTTGCAAAATTTTTCGCATTTTCATCCTCTTCTGACAACCCTTTCTCTTCCACCTACCCTTCTGACAATTGTTTTCCTATTTTAGTAGGTAAACTGTGTGCCTACGGGACCAGTCAATCGACGTGGGCACGCTGTATAAGCTGTAGTTTTGACAGCTAAAACCTGTGTAAAACCAGCAAATTGTCATAATTATGACAGTTTGACAGGTTTTAGCTGTCAAAACTACAGCTTATACAGCGTGTCCACGTCGATTGACTGGTCCCGTAGGCACACAGTTTACCTACTTATTTTCTATCATTATTTACTATTTGTAGAAACAAATTTCATCCATGCACCTTTTCGGTTTTTTAGAAATAAAGATTGACAGTTTTGGCCACCCCCACACGCCCACGTCATGTAGCCAGCTCTTGGGCTAGTCTCAGAGTCGGCTACATGTCGGTATGAAAAGGTGCAACGAAAGTCTCACCTGAAAAAGGTAGTATTAGCAACGACAAATACATAGTGCAATCGTCAAAAGGCGCTGTGGAAGACGTGGGCGTGTGGGGGTGGCGAAAACTGTCAATCTTCATTTCTAAAAAACCGAAAAGGTGCACGGATGAAATTTGTTTGTACAAATAGTAAATAATGATAGAAAATAAGAAAACAATTGTCAGAAGGGTAGGTGGAAGAGAAAGAGTTGTCAGAAGAGGATGAAAATGCGAAAAATTTTGCAAATACAACATGTCAAGGTGCACTTCTGACAATTTGCAGCACGATGTCCTTAATAAAAATGCTGAATAACACAGGACCCAGCACGGAGTGCTGAAGCACGCCGCTGCTCACAAGCACGCAATGTGACCTCGCTGGCTGGATCTGACCATTGGAGTTCCTAAATCGTATAGTCACAAATTGTAACCAAGACCGCAGCTTGCTCATTAGTTTATGGTGGTGAACACAGTCAAAAGCTTTCTGTAGATCACAAAAAATGCCTACTGGTGATTGCCGACGTTCTACTTATATGCTCGAGCACATGACCATAAAACTCTACTATCTAATGCTGTGGATGTAGATTTGCCCGCTCTAAAATCGTGCTGACACTTTGTAACGATTTCGTACTTTTTAAAACGGAGTTGAGTCTATCTAGCATGCAATCTTCAAGAATTTTTAAAATAAAAGATGTTAAAGCCACTGGCCTATAATAAGACATATCGGAGACATCACCTTTCTTATGTATAAGAATAACAGAGGCAATCTTAAGCACATCAGGAAATATCCCCTCTTTCAACGAAATGTCATCCAAGTATGTTAAAATGTGTGTGTGTTAATTTTTCAACAATTTCAGACACTTCATCTGATGTAAAAGCAAAGAGAAACATTGTATGTGGATTGGTTGGTATTTTGTTGGACATATCTCTGTCAGGCCAAATGTCGCCATGAGATTAATAAATGTTTGCTGTCCATTGGATACAGTTTTCAAGTTAATATTGAAATCTCCGCATATGAAGAATATTTGATCCTGCATGAAAAGTTCATCCAGGAGACAAGATAATACATAAATGAAAAAAAGAATCAACATTAGATTGTGGTTGCATGTATAAATTAATGATAGTGAATTTCTTAGAATTAATTAAACATTGAGCACCGCAAACTTCGAAATTATCTTCAGATTTGTATGTATCAATTCTTATCTCCTTCGCTGCCAACCCCGTTCTAGCAAAGATACAGCTTCCGCTTCCCAATCGCGATGTTTTACCAAAATGGCTAACCAAAACATAATTTTCTAAATGAACATTTTCCCAACGAACCGTAGGTATTTAACCAAACTATTACTCGGTAAACAATATACATACTATTGATTTACCGCTATATATACAGGGTGGGCCACTTAAAATGATGCACTGAAATTATGGCCAAATTAAATAAGAAATTTAAAATCGGAGCAGGTAAAGTTATAGAAGTTTTAATAAAAATGTGGATTCATCATCATAACGTCACCGAAATTTTTGCATTTATTTAAATGTGGATTTTTAAAATTTCTTAAACAGCTAATTTTTTAATGTATAACTGTATAAAATAAGACCGATTTTAATAAGAAATGAAATCAACAACTTCTTGAAATTGCCGCCAATATTTCAAATTTTGAAGCGCGCAAATATTGTTATTTACCTGATGCATATTTGCGTAAAACGCAAAATTTGAATTGGGCTCTAGATATATGTCATTAAATGTCACTTGGCAACTAACAAACGTTCAAAATTAATTATTCGTTTTGTACCTTTTGTAGATTTCATAGTTTACCATTCATATTTTAAATTTATCAAGATACACTTTAAGATAAGCAAATGGCAGAATAGTGATTTAAGTCAAATCTGACAAATGTCATACACATTAACATGCGTTACGTAAAATATCGGTAAACTAAGCTTGAAACTTCGATACCGCGAAATTTAAATAATCAAATTTTATTCGTTATAATTGCAAATATAGTTGGATAAAATATTTAATGAGTGATTGTGATGTAGAGTGACAGAAAACATAGATGTGCTATTTAATAAAATGCATATTGATTTCGGCGTGACGTCATCATGAATGTTATAAAATTTACATTGTTATTAAAATGTGCTCCTCATCGACCTTTATACGTCTACCTGGTTGGATTTTAAAATTTTTATTTAGTTTGGCCGTATTTCTAGTGCATCATTTTAAGTGGCCCATCCTTTATATAAATTGTCACATTTTTTTATTGCATACATAACATGAATCCTGTATGAGTCATACATTTTACGTAAATACCATCATTTGCCAAGGAATTCATTTCATATAAAGTTTTACAAGTTCATCAAACGATTAAGTTCGTATCATCTGATTCATTTTATTAAAGTAGACCTATATAGTTATTGTGTCCCGAAGACACGTCATTGAAATTTAAATAGAAAAATAGATTAAAAATATAATTCATATTTCAACGACGAAATTATTTTCGAATTCAGTAATCTAAGAGGAGTATTTCAAGGAGATCATCGACGGCGACACATCCCATCCTATAATGGCAAATTAAGGAGTTCCATTTTTATATTTTGATCTTGACCACTATGCGTTGTTCGCGCCGCCGCCGCCCCGGATATTTTTGGAAAATTTCCTTAGGCTAGTAGCACATTACACACATTTACATTTGGACTTATTCATAGGCGTTACGGGCAAATCGTTTTAACTTACAGCGATGCCAAATTTATCCCATATCTTGTACGTTTCGTTTTCCCATTGAAAAACTGAACGATAGTAGCGCCATCTGCTTATATAAAACCGCCCGTCTCAAATACACTGGGTCCCATTTCTTGTGTTTAAGTCCTAGAAGTCGAAGTTCGTGTCGAATTTAATACAACACCCACATAAAATGGTATGTTAGTTATTTTATTTAATGTTAGTTATTTTGCAAGTTTTTAAATTTAATTTTTTTTTCATTTAAATAATTTTTTTTTCTCTTAAATTCTAGGCGGATCTCAGTGCCAAGGATATTGAAAGTAAGTGTTTAATCGCATTATAATCTTATACTCCCGATTTTATCCATCAGCTGTTACTTAATGGTTACATCTCTTACGATAAACTCCACATTTAAGTTGAGGAGCGTTAAATGAAATACTATCACAGTGCTCTATTTTTAAACCAAAAGCTTATATGGTGCGGTGTGTTATTTCTTTGCCTCTGAAAATAATTTCGTATTCTCAAAACTATATTTATACCTAGAGCACGCTACGAGTAAAATGCGGTAGTTCTCGTCTGCCCTAATTAATACATTGCTTCGAAATAAACATATTTGTTTTGTCTCTAGGGAATAATGTTAAAGTTAGTGGCCGTGGATAATATTTTTTTTGTCTTTTTAAATTTAGAATAATTATATTATTTTGTTTAAATAATAATAAATTCTAATCAAGGATTTATTACACAAAACAACAACCTTGGACTGAAGAATTCATATCTATTTTTGTGAATTTTTGGTGATTCATTTAAAATATGAGGCTAAAAAAATTTTTAAATTTAATTTAACAATAGTTTTTTTATCCAATGAGATATGCTGAAGTTCTGAAGTAATCTTGAAGCATTTTGTGAGGCTTCTGTTTGTGATTTTGGTGAGAATGGCTTGTTAGAATTATTACACAAACGAAACGGAATTTTAAAACAAAAATTTGTCGTTGTATCATTCTGGTTTTGGTTCTCACAGATGTACATATCTTGCTGTTGATATTATCCTTTTCTTTGCTTAGTATAATTTTAGTTTTATGCAACCAGACCTATGTACACGTATACTTCAATACCTCTATAGGATTTACCATGTACATTTTTTCTGGTTTCAAATAAATAAATAAATATGGTTAAATATAAATTATGAACCAGAATAAAACTGTTTTTATAACCATTATACAATTATAATTTTCTGCGATCTTTTTCTTGCAAAATCTTCCTTCTTTCATTGATTAATTTTGCCTGATATTTTTTCTCAATTTCATCGAAAATAAGAGTTACGTTTTAATACAATAGGACTAGGAAAGATAAAATGTCTAATGCAACTCTTAACGAGATAAATCTGGTTTAGATTTTATTTTTATTGTGTTAGTTCTAGTTTCTTCCAGGCATCTTGATCGATCGACAAGATCAGTGATAACCATTTTCTTCTGTTTTATTTATTACAAGCTATACAAAAAAGAATTGTTGAGTCTGGGGGGTCAGATCATTTTTCCTATATATTTTTGAGGTTGCTGAATCCATATCCGAGATTAAAAAAATCCACCAGCAAGTCGGCGTTTCAGCATGATCTTATTATCCAATAACCGTAAAAAATTCTCTAGATCTAAGCTATTCAATACTGTGGCGTGATTAGTTGAATCGGTTATTAGAGAAACCATTAGTCCATATTTTAACGAAATTTTGTTAATTAGTAAAATTAATTTGCATCGAGAAAGCACATTTGCCTCTAGCTTACAGTACAGGAATTGGTTTAAATATCGAATACGTTTTGAAACTGATTTATTTATTACACAGTTATAAAAAAAAAAATCAGTCTGGGAGGGTGGAGGAGGGAAGGTCACATCATATTTGATTCGGTCATTCGAGAAACCACATAAGTCCACGAAACTGTTTTATTTTACATTTATTGCAGTTTCAGTTATTGTTTTACTTATTTACTGTAGTTAATACATCCATAAAAAGAATGATCGTACTGTTTGACAGATTGTCTGTACATATGACATTATTCTGTTTTTCTTAATGAATTCAAAATTTTATTTATTGAAAACCTACTGCTAAAATGAAGTAATTGTTACACATGAATGTATATGTATAAATAAACAATGAAAATTACTCAATATCACTAATTTGATCTTCTCAGTCGACAACTGGCCAGGAAAATATCTCTTCATAGAACTCTTTTGCTCCTTCTACGTTCAAATCCAAAACGGAGATGAATTGTTGGATACTATTTAAGTTCTCCCTCTTTCTATGCAATTTTATATGTGGGTAGGCAACATTGTCCGGAAAATGATTAATTTTATTGGTAATAGAAAGGTTAAAGGTATATTGTATGCACCCATCAATAAAATCTTGAGCAACCACCAATCCAAACAAATTGCATAAACTGAGATATATTAAAGGAGACTTTTCGATCTTTAGGTGCATGCCGTCCATAAGAATCCATTGATAATGCATTTCTTTTGTAGTACTTCAGCCACCAAAATTAATAGTCCTTTATTAAGAAGCTATTTTCATCAGAAATTAGGTGTACTGTAAATTTTCGTTTAGAACTTGAAGTGGTAATCCAATTCCACATACTCCTTTAGTGTATAAATTTCGTATTATTTTCTTTATAATTGCAAAATTTCGATCGCATGGCATAGAAGGATGTCCACGTATAAGCAAAGTCTTATGATAGTGTAGTTTTTATTCTGGTCTTCGCAATCATCCGAAAATATATGGAAATGTTTAATACTGTGAGGCACATATGACTTTATGTAATCCATAATGAAGGAGCAAACTTAATTTGGTCCATTTTTACCCATACCCTAAACGTATACATAAAAATATCCCCAGCCAGATTTTAGATCATGGATGTTAAAAACGGACACTGTCATTTCTTAGGTATACAGTGCACATGTACTTCAAATACATCATATGTCCTGGACGTCAAAATGTATTCGACATTTAAACCACTTATCCCCATATCTACTGTAAGCTAGAGACAAATGTGGTTTCTCGATACAAAAGTGCGTTAAGGCACACATATTTCATTTTACTAATTAAGAATTTGTTGAATCCGTATTCCAGGTCAAAAAAAAACACGAATAAGTCAGGGTTTCAGCATGATCTCATTATCCAATAACTGTAAAATACTCAGTAAAAAAACAATCAGTTAACTTCAAACCATTCAAACCCCACAACGTTTTAATCCCTTAACATAATAATAAAATAAAATTTTTTTATAATCTATGCAATCAAACATTGAAACGTTTTGATTTAACCTGTAAACAAAAAGATAATTAGTTCAGGTTTATAACTCGATTTCTTTACGATACATACAGAGATTCCTCTTTTAATTTTCCTTAATTTTTTCTTGCAAAGTTCTGAAAATTTTTCCCTTTAAATCTTGTGTGTATTCGACAAAACTAATATATTCTCTTCTTCCCTCATTATCTTGGTTTCTCTTTTCCAAAACGCACAATTTTTCTCACAAATTTAATTTTTATTTTTAGACCTTTTTATCTTCCCCTAAACTTCCTTCTTCAATTGATTACCTTCGTAAAGAAAACAGCTTTTGTAACCATTTTGTACTTATGATAAGCTAAGTTGTGTGCAAGAAACAAAATTTTTAAGTCATAATTGGTGAAGATTTTGAAGGGGTAGTGGTTGTTTTTCTCCACAACTTCTACGCCACTGGAAAAAGTACGGTTTTGACACGCCCATTTGAACCGCCAATGTTTTCTACACAAAAAAGGTACTGTTGGTCATGAGCTCTAAACTTGACCGTTTTTAAGAAAAATCAACTTTTATGTTGAAAAACATGGTCAATTTTTTGAAATAAAAGTTTTATTTTACTAAAGTATTAGAACAAGTAAGGAAAGCAAACGTTAACAACATAAAAGTTGATTTTTCTCGAAAACAGTCATCTTTAGAGCTCATGACCAACAGTACCTTTTTTGTGTAGAAAACATTGGCGGTTCAAATGGGTGGGTCAAAACCGTATTTTTTCCAGTGGCGTAGAAGTTGTGGAGAAAAACAACCACTACCCCTTCAAAATCTTCACCAATTTTTTTTAAATTTTTGGACAAGCTATCACATCCTGAAGTCCTGCGCATATATTATGAAACATCCTGTATAATTTATGGAAGTACAAAAGTGTATGTTTTGATATAGGACATCAATTTCGTTTACCTTAAATTGATCCGATCTGTTTGTTTTCCTGGTATAATATGGTTACGTCGATTGAACAGCTTTTTCATCTAAAAAAGAAAAACCACGCTGTTCTAAAAATCATCTGGACATACTACGTCTTTTAAAGCAAATTGTAGCCTTTCTTTTTTATTGACACATCCGTTATTTTGACTCTTGAATTCTCAGCCCAGATTGTCGTTTCAAAAAGGTTTCTTCCAAGAAAACTCATTAATTCAGTATCTAATTTTTGATTGATATGATCCCCGTTTTGTGCCTATAATTCCATTTCTACTTTCATAATTTCATAATCAATTTTCTATATGTTTACAGAATCATTTGTGGGAGTTGTAGTTTATCTAATTTTAATAAATGGTACTTTCAATGTGTTCATGTATGCATTTCTATAGTAACAAGTGAAATAATCTGATCATATTATAATCAATCTATCATTGAATTTGTCAATTCAGACTAGTGATGGAGTAGATATCAAGATGTATTATTATACAACTGCCCCAAAGTCTTCGATACTCCAGCACAATCGCCGGATTTAGATCTCATTGAGAACCTTGTGACTAACTTTATATAAAACAACCGTTTTGCTCAATGACGCTCCTAAAGACGTCGTGATATTGAATGGAACTGGAATGTGTATTCAGGTGTAATTTCTTCCTAACAGTTTTCGATTGGTTGCCACAACAAACTGTTCTAATTTTTTGAGGTCTAGAATTGGGATTTTAAATTTTCTTGACCATACTATCTCAGGCATTCTTAACGAGGTTCATTTCTTAAATTAGAGTTTTGATACGACAAGAAGTTGTTCTATGCAATGCAAGAAATGCAATTTCGACATTTCTTCTTAATCTTGCTTTATTGGCCCATTTCTGCTTAATTCTCAGGATAATATTTTTATCCGAACTAAACTCTTGAACAACTTAGCGGATACTAAATAGTTTCCAGACATATTAATCAAACTAGAGCATTTTTTTGAAAATTTGACATCGCGACTCAGGCTCCGATTAAAATTACTTTCAATGACAGCTACTAGGAATGGTAAAAAAAAATTCTATAAATTATATATTAGTGAAATATTATAACAACGAGCTAAATGCTAACCATTCCCTAACACAATTCTAGAAATGTGCAGCTGACAATGGTCATGTTGAGAAAGAGGACATAAGTATTATGTTTTGACGTAGATTTCTACAAATGCTCCTCAGCTGAATTCCAAGACCATATCATCATCGACAATCCTTCTCTCTTTGCTACTGAATTTGTATATCTTCGGTAAAGATCACATTTCTCCAATAATCATTGTTCCCTGTTTAAGAAATTAAAGGCAAATTCTATCCACTTTTCTTTGGACGTGTCTGTTGAAAACGATTTCCTGGTAACAGTTTTTTAAATCCTTCTTCGAGCTATTCAAACACTTCCTAGAAAGTTAGTTCTTTCCCAAGCTGCTACAGCCATCGCAAATGGAATTTCTCCCACATCCTGTTCAAGATTTTTGAGACGACATGACCTCCTGATCCTCCTAAACGATCCACTATATCCGTCTCTAACCATCTCACCGTCTAATTTTGAGTTGCATGACACAAGATTATTAATTATACTGTTATAAACATTATTACAGATAAAAAAAGAATATTTTGTATGACTAATTGATGCTTTCTTTCTTTAATTCAAGGAGCAACATTCGTCTTTGAAATCTACGACTTCGTTGGAGATGGCACCATCGATGCCGTCAATTTGGGCGATTGCTTACGCGCCCTTAACCAAAACCCAACATTAGCAACAGTAGAAAAATTGGGCGGCACAAAGAAGAAGAGTAAGTTTAATCAAAAAAAAAATTGAATTAAATTTAATTTTATCTAAATAACAGATGAAAAGAAACTTAAATTGGACGAATTCCTACCAATCTACAGCCAGGTAAAGAAGGATAAGGAGCAGGGTACCTTCGAAGATTTCCTCGAAGCTCTCAAATTATACGACAAAGAAGAGAATGGCACGATGATGTCCGCTGAATTGTCAAACATGTTCCTCGCTTTAGGTAAAGCTCTTTTAATTTAATTTAATTTAATATAAATTTTAAACGCGGTGATAAATTCGAAATAAATCTAAATCTCGCCCAGATCGTATGTATAGTATGTATGTAGGTGAGGTATGTATATACGATGATTTGGCAACGTCGACTGAAATCGTAAAATGCCGGTTCTATTTTCGTTCTGAAATCTCTTACGTCCGTTAGAGTTGCGTCAGCAAAAATTTTAATTGTGTTTTGTTTTTTTTTTTCTTAGGTGAAAAATTGACAGAATCAGAAACTGAGGAACTTCTGAAGGACTGCATGGAACCAGAAGATGAAGAAGGATTCACCCCATACGAACGTAAGTTTGTATTTATAATTTCTTTTTTGAATCCTAAAATTTGAAGAATTTGAAAGCAGATTTTAGTAGCACTAGTCACAGAAATAAAAGTAATTTTTGTACACATTCACTCCATCACTAGTGAACACATGTATTGTCCCTTAGTGTTAGTCTCACTGTTGTGTACCGTTTTTACAGCCTTCCTCAAAAAACTTATGGCGTAAGAAGTATCTACCTAGTTTTAAATAAATTTTGTAAGTACAAATGTATGTTTTTACTTTTCTTATTCGTTGTGCAAGCGAGAAAGATATATAGGCCAGCAAGAATGGAGATGTGATTAATCACTACGCATTTTTACGCATACCAGCTTCTTCAATATTGTTGCTTCGCTCTAAAACAGTGTCACAGAATGCATCAGCAATAAAATCAGCAAAAACAAAGGCAGAGCTTTTATTTTTCTTTTTTTTTTTTAATAATATAAATTTATTATCTTATATATGTTTTATTTTAAAACAAAATAATTTAGGATAATTTTAAATTAATTTATTTTTTTTGTTTACAGTTACTTGAAAAAAAATCAACAACAAATTTGGTTAATACACAAGAATGGATTTTTGACAATATGGCTTTACGACCGCAAAAACTTTCCAACATGATCTGAGTATTATGGACCGAGGAACATCAACAATATGGGGACCTACCAATATTTATTTATTTAAAAAAATATATACATACGAAAAGAATCCAAATGTAATATGTCCATGTTTATATTATTTATTATTTAATTAATATTATTTTTTTCTGATATTCTGCATTATACAATAAATTAAATAAAATTATTTTGTTTCAAATTTGAGCTTTTATTTTGTCAACCACATATGATTTCAAGCAGATAATCATGGCAGAAAAGGCTATTGTTGAAGTAGTTTAGATGTTTTCTCATATTTAGTATTAAACGGATTGCCATTTTCTGCAACAAAAATATTTTATTTATCTCAGGTGATTGATTCCAAAACATTATTCCCTATCTAACACGAGAATAAAAGGACACAGTTTTCAAGTCGGGAATGTCTAAAAGTTTCTTCAGATTGAGAAGACCATAACATGCATAATAATTCATTGGAATTATGAACGTGTGTTTATTATTGGCATTCGTAGGTTTATATTGCAAATGAGCATAGTAGTCATTGAAACCATTTGGAATATTTAGTAAATTTTCGTTGTCTGGTAATTTATTGTTTGCAACCTTGCCTAATAACTGTTCATTAACAATGCTCCACATTTCCCTGTTCTTATTAGGGGCTTGAGAAATTCTGTTATGGTAATTGTCTCTTTTAGTACTTTCCAAAAGAGTTTTGTGCATGTTTTGGTAATGCGTCTACAGGGGTTTAAATTCTAATCGATATTGAGATATTGTTTGCAGTAAACTAACATGAAATTGCATGCCTTCTACTAAGTGAAGGATTTAATTGACGTGATTAGGCCTTTTGAACCTCGGATTCATATTCAGCGATATGGTTAACATGGTCGGACCTGCAGACTCAAGAAAGGTTTTCTTTTTGTGAGTGGCTGTGTTATTGATGGATTGGTTAAGATTTAGAAAATATATCCTAGATTTTGAACATTTTTTTCTATTGCTACAAGGTGGTAGTTGACTTCTCACTGGCTTTAGACAATAATTTTTCAATTCGAAAGAGCGTTATGACTCTAGCAGTAAATGACCACTTGATTGTATAAAAAAAAAACCTACCAACCCTCGTAAAAAAATTGTCTTAGGCATCTACTCACAAGCAGCCATTGAATATGGTATGCTAAAGCCTACTTAATTGCAACAATTCATGGACTTGGTGACGCTTTTTTATCAGCGTTTTCAGTTTTATTTTGGTGTCCGATATTAGATAGTTAGGAGAAAAACTGACCTATTACTAATCACAAACTCTCACAGCAAAAAGTACCCCCATAATTAAAAAATGATGATCTCTAAAAGACAATTTTGTGGTACAGGAATGAGCTCACAATTTCTGCTGCAACTGTAAAATCTTAATAAACCCTCTCATAATAATTATTTTTTAAATTAAAAACTGATAAGCAAGGATATAAACAGGTTTTATTACTTTAATAACGTCACATTTCGACCTGATTCTTTCTTTTTATGTTTTACAACATACATTATTTATTTACAGATTTTATTCAAGCAATCCGAAACAACAGTTTCATCCGCATTATCAGCCATGATATGGCGAAAATAATTACAAAATAACAACTAGATGCTACGAGAAAGATACATTGCAATATAAGAAGTCTTAACATAAAATCTAACATCCTGTTATCTTGAAGTAGAAATCTATCAATAGCGACTAATTTATCTCCTTCAAATTATTTAGTAGTGCTGCTTTCGAAGTTCTTAGATTACATGAAAACATGCCATGATCAGTTCTGTGTCGCCATTGACTGAAAAAAGTACTTACTAGACTCCGCGATACTTTCGAATCTAAATATAAATCATGTGAGTAACAGCCCAATCACATACTGAAGTGTTCTTTTACTAAAATCGACATGTGATATTGTTATTTTCAAAGTGTGGTAGATATCAATCTTTTTTTATAAACACTATTTAAATATTTATATTTCTTTTAATGTAATAATTTATCATTAATAATAATTAGTTAATTACAACACAAGTATTTAATACGGAGATTTAGTATTTAAATTAAACTTGGCAACAGATCATTAAATACACGCGTTGGTATTCAACAGTTACGAGTGTTTGTGTTTGCAGGATGCCAGAGCTCTATTATGTAAAAAATTTGATGTAATATACAGAGTATGTTTAAATTTTCTGTTTCATTACTTGAAGAATTATCAGAAGAAATTCTGCCCTATCTGATGATAAATCTTGTTTAAATATATAATTTTTCATGTTGAGGACTTGGAGTGCTTGTTTCCCAACGTGGTTTAATTGAGTTCGTTGGAAAACTGTTTTTTTAAGAAGTGATAATTATTTTGTGCCACAAGGTCATAGTTTTGAAAGTAGAAATTCTGAATTTCACTTTCCCCTCTTTTAATATTATTTAAAAACGGAGCTACTACAATAGACTGCTACAGAAACAAGATATTACAAGAAATATAAACAACTGAAGATTATCAATTGGTGTGGACTCATTCTGGAGGAAATTTTTCTACTTCTTAGAATGACTATGTTTACTTTTGGGAACAAAAACAAGTTGAGTGTAATCTGGTCTATAGATAGTCTTCTACAAATTCCAATACTTCAGAAGATGATGAATCGATGAGTATTCTATTTTTTGGCAATAATGAAGAACTAATGTTCGATGACGGATTGTTTAAATTAGAAGGTTTTATACCATCTAAGATCTAAGCATCTTTCAAAGTATTAATTAGTTTAGTAGTATATTTTTTTGTCTTCACGGAAGTTAACGAAAATTTTGGCATATCTGCTTATAGAAAAAAGGTCAAAATCTATTCACAGATAATTGATGCATGAGCTCAAGCTTGCCAGAATATCTTCATGAACATAAAACTCATTTATGTGGTATAGAAACAGAACATTTTTCAATTCAACGGGAGTTTTTGTGAACAGTTGGAAGGAACGGCAATGGGTAACGCCTTGTCGCCCTTTTTGGCTAACCGTTTCATGAACCATTTTGAAAATGACTTCGAATCTGAGAGCGAATACTTTCCTAGGGTTTGGTTGAGGTATGTGGATGATATTTTCGCTATATTTGACACTAAAAAATGTAATATTGACGATTTTCTCGATAGATTAAATAATCGGTTAGAAACCATAAAGTTCACTTGTGAAAGAGAAGACAACGGTCAGCTACCCTTTCGAGATACTTTAGTAATTAGAAATAACAATAGATTAGAGTTTGACATGTATAGAAAGGAAACCAGTACACTTCACTACATTCCTTCAGATTCCCATCATTGTGTTCAACACAAAATGGCAAGCCTGAAATTTTTGGTCCACAGACTTCTCACTTTTCCCTTGAACAAGGCAAGGTATGAGAAAGAGCTTAAAATTATAAAAGATGCGGCGAAGTGTAATGGTTTTCAGCCTCAGCATATCTATAAGTTAATTAGGAAGTTTAATTATAAGAAAACTGTGAAAGAATCTACGACTTTTCGAGAGGATGTTAAAGCTTCACCCGTTGTGAGCCTCCCTTACGCTCCCTTTATCACTAAAGGTTTGAGTAAAATCTTCAAAGAGCAGATCTCAGAATAGTTTACAGTTCTGGGACTAGTTTACGAAGTCTCATCGGTAACCCTAAAGATAAAATACAACCTCTAGAAAAGTCAGGTATTTACGAAATCAATTGGAAAGATTGTAATCAAAAATATATTGGGCAAACCAGGAGAGCAGTCTCAACTAGATTCAAAGAGCATATGGCTAATCTTAGATTTAATAGAATTGAGAAATCGAGCGTTGCCCAACACATTTTTGAAACAGATCACAACATCGATCATACGAATGTTAAATTAATTAGACAAATAAACAATTGTAAGTTTGTAAATGTTTTCGAAAGTTTAGAAATATATAAAAATAAGTCATGTGTAATGAACTGTGACAACGGACCTATACCGCATTCGTCATATCGGATTGACCGTGCATAACGCGTCGGTGTTTTAGTTAAAACTTGTTTGGTGTTTAGTGGGTTAAAGTGTTTAGTATTCTACTTCTGCACCAAGAGATCCAGTGAAGAACTTTGGTATAGTTTTCAATCCAAAAAGTACATCAAAATTAAGCGGCGAAAATGGAACAAAGTCAAGTCATGAATTAATATACATACATATAAGGTGGTGGTTTTTAGACCATGGTAAAGATTTAACCAACCTGAGGACCTTCACTTGTCTATCTATCCATTTCCTAGTCTGTATAGGGCAAACAATCGAAAGAACCTATTGGCGCAGCCTTAGCGAAATTAGATAAAGCCATGAAGAAGAGAAAAATGTCACAAAGAAACAAGAAATCAGAGCCTGTAAGAGGTTACAATGAAATTATGAGTTCTATTAACAAAATTATTAACTTTTTTTAATAGATGATAGTCCAAAAAAACATAGGAGACCTTCCGAAAATGTTTGGATTCGCTGAGTTGGTCATCATTTTCCCGAACTAATGTTAGCTGTTAAAATATTTTTCGAGTTCGCATTAGTTATTAAAATAGGGCAATCGAACATAAAATTATGTATATAAATAATGACCTGTATGAATAATGACCTGCATGGATAATAATCTGTATAAATAATAACAAAAATGACAAATGTCACTACATTTTGACACTTGATGACGTTACTCACTTATTGAAAGCAGAAAAATAGTTTAATTTTAAAAAGTTATTCACAGTTTCAAAAAGAATTTCAAACTGTTTCGTTGAATACGCAATGATTTTCAAACAAAATTGACCATAACCTCTAAAATACTCGGTATAACTCATTGAGACCTTATATCGAAGGATTGAGGAAGATATGCTTAATCTAAATTTGAAATAATATATAGTGTGTCTCATTTATGGAAATGTATGTTTGGTTCACCTTAGCGATATTAAACACCCTGTATATATGAAAATAATTTAAAAATATGTAGCTTAAGACTGTCTATAACGTTTTGTGATATCTTTAATATTAATGGATATATTGAGCTTTGACGCTCTAATGCCTCACCCTGTATATATATGTACACTTCAAAACATACTTCGGTGTCACAATATCATCGTTTTGATAATAGGAATTTTCTCTTCTCCTCTTTTAATGTTATTTGACAAAAGAGTCACAAAAGATTGTTACGTAAAGGAGATATTTTGGTTTAATATTTTGTTGTAAAAAATTGAAATGTTCAACGTTAAATGGTTATGGCAGTCATTTTTTTTTATTCTCTAGATTATCTTCTACAAACTCTAATATCTTGTAAGGCAGTGAGTTAAGACAGGTATCAATTTCTGTTACGTCTATTCCATTTTTTTAATAAAGAATAATGAAAAACAAAATTTGAGCGATGATTTGATAATTCAAAACAAAATTTAACAAAAGTTTTATACCATTTAAAAGTCAGTGCATTGACGAATCATTTTATTGTTGCTCAAAGGCCACCATTCGATCATAGGTAGATATTATTGTATTAAATTTTATAATATAAGTTGATAAACGTTTAAGCATCTTTGAGACAGTGGTTAGTTAACTCAAAGTTGGGACAAAGTCATGATTTAATATAGAGATGAGATGGTGGTTCTACTCGAAGCTGACATTTAGATCCTGGCAAAAATCGAACCATTCTGACCACTGAGCCACACTTTCTGGTTAATCTACTTTGGACAAAAAATATCTAAAGGACCTATTGACCCAGCTTTAACAAAAGATGAAATTATAAAGAAAATTTCTTAATGGGAAGATGGGTTGTGTTGACACAATTGACATGTTCCTCACATCCTATATACAAAATGAAGATTGATAATCGTAGGTATGTGTTTAACCGATTTCCAACATGAACTTATGAAACCTATGGATTATTTTGGTTTAATTGGACACCACACTAAATCATATCTCTGCAGTTAGTTATAATTTTTTACGGGGCCATCATCTGGTTTTAGCCCTAATTTTGTTTTTAGAACTTTCAAATTCGATCTTAAGTATGCTTTACATTTATCATTAAAGCAATTTATCAGAAAAGAAAATTAAAAGTGACGTCCTCGTTAGTATAATAGTTTTTAATTTGATTTTCAAAAAAAAAAACTGGACATGAATACCATAGTTTAGATAAAGCCTTGGTTAGGAAATCATAGTTGTAACAAGCTAGTTTGTAACGTTTAAAGGAATTGTCTAGTGATGACAAAGATTGCTACAAAACCTTTCTAAGAATGAAGGAAAGTCTGGTTTAACTTCTTCTCCTAAAAAAAGAACTGAAATCACGGACGACAAATCACGAAAACTGTGTTCAAAAATGTCAATCGAATCAAAACTCGCAATTTCATTTTTTGTTTTGAAACTGAAGTTTGATCATTGGATATTTTATTGTGACTAATATAGTCTAAACAGGTTTTAATTTATAACAATTCTTGTTCATGTAAAATGTCCTTTACAGTGGTTTCTATAGTTTGAGCAGGCATGAATTAAAAACTTTTTTTTTCTGAACTTAACCAACATTCAGATTCCACTCTAAAATTAAGAGTTTGATGATCTACCCACTGATTTAATCAAGTCACCCTAAGACCCTAAGTAGTAATTGGATCCACCACATTGAACGACAAAAAAATTACTAGCATTTCGACAGAGTTACTTACAGGAAGCCGACTAATTGGTAAAAAGTCTTCAACTACTATTTTCTTGGTACACATCATTGCAAAATAAGTTTCTTTCTTATAGGTTTTCTTGGATATCAAACAGTGTTTGGTTTCATGCTTTGGATCACACTTACGACAAGAACTAATTTGCCTAATTTGACTATTTGATCAACTTTTTAACGATTTTTGAATTAATTAAGATTAATGTTACTGTACTTATTTGGCAGTAAACAAAAAACCTATTTAATTATTCTTATTATAATTTATAGTTCAGTTAAAAGCCCTTACAAGTTAGATATACATAATACGACTTCTAGATCGGAGCCAAGATTCTGATATACGCTCGATGCCTTTACAATACGTAACTTCCTCTTACACTTGAATTACTCACAAGAAGTTGCGGCAAAGAGAGATCCCAAGGTGGGGAAAACTGCAATACCCCCTCTTACGCTCTATAATTAATTAAACTAATTTAAACTGTGATATAAAAAGACTGGCCGATCTTGGCTATTACTTTTTTGATCTAAGTACATTTTGGCAGTCTCCGTTGAACGTTAGAGAGAAATAATGGTAAGTGCTTTCCCCCCGGTGGTACCCTATCTCTTTCATAAGTTTGACTGCTATGATTTTTGCGAATATAATGTTTAAAATATTTATTTTTATTTGTTACAGGCGGGCGAATTAAAACAAATCGAAATTGAAAGTAAGTTTAATAATAATAACCCCTTTCCGATTTAATTTATCTATCAGAATTGTTGATGATAATAATAATAATAACGTATAAAATACCCCACATTTTAAGCTCTATTTTAAATCCTCACTATCCCTCTTACACTTTATAGCAACTTGGTAATTTAAAGCCATACCATAGTTCTAAAAATAACCGTAACACTTTTAAAGGATATACGCATCAACATAGCATAAATTCGACGTGTCTTAATATAGATTAAATCCGCATGCAGAATTGCGATCTAAGATGCTTTTGCGATTTTTAATTTTAGAAATTGAATTCGCCATCGAGATGTTTACGGATGCACTCACAGGAAAATTGGATGCGATGAATTTAGGAGATGTGCTCAGGGTGTGTGGTCTAAATCCGAGTTTAGATTCCTTAGAGAAGCTGGGAGCCACGAAAAAAGCAGGTAATCTATTTATTTCGAGATCTAATATGACGTAATTTGAGATTCCGATAGTTTTGGAACAGTTTTTTATTTTATTTTAAACCGTTGTATGACGTTTATGACTCTTAGTGTATTCCCCTAATCATGTAACAAGCCTGCATCGTATTTAAAAGTTCTTCTTCAGTTTCTAATGTTCTGACTAGAAGTTTAGTTGCCAATTTTGGCAGATTTTTTTCGAAGTTTGTCATTTAAACACTTGTAAAAATCCTAAATTACAAATATAATTGAAAAGTTGAAAATAATTTAGAAAAGGATTGATTGTTTTGCCCGAGAAATCCCATTTATCTTAAAAATAAAAACTTTCTAAAGTTGCAAAAGTTACATAAACAGTAATTACAAATCTAATCTTTGTGGTTTCTTAATTATACGATTTGATCTTCGTAAAGGTTGTATTATTTCCAAACGGCTTCGAAATCTGAATTGTTTGAGATTCCTCTTAATACATTCTTAACCGTCTGTACATATCGTTTGGCAATGCAATCCCTGGGAGGATGATAATTTTTGATGAATCCCATTTCCCTTTAAAATGCTTCTAAATTGGTATGAAGTAAATTGTACTCCCTTGTCGCTCACAAACGTTGTAGGTAATCCAAACGTAGAACGGTTTTTGGTGGGTTATTTTCATGTTGATGGCATTGTAGGCAATTCTGTACTAAATCTTCAATATCACTGTCTATTGACGGCCACCAACAATAGCTTCTAGCCAAAGACTTCATTTTCACTATTCGAAAATGGGAAACATGATTGTTGATGCTATTGTTTAAGAAAAATTCAGTCAAGTTTACATGGAATCTATCTCCCGAAAGAATATATTTTTCTGATTTTAGCGGAGATATAATTTCCATTAATTACTTGTCCTTGGTTGTATGAATCTGCAAATCTCGAATAGTAACGGGTAATGTGCTGGTTTGCTGAATTTGAAAACAGTCTGCTTCATCTATTTTTGTCGATGAGCGTTCAGTTACCGGCAATCTTGAAATTCCGAAAAAGTGTTTTAACAGAAAGAAAACAGAAGACAGCTTAAATCTAAATTAATTCTATTTGATACAAAACTTTTAATTATTTCACGTTAACTATTTCCGGTTTCGTAAATGTGGCATTCAAATTTTCAAGGCAAACGTTAATAGAAGCTAGTTTCTAACGATATCATCGACAGAATATTATAATGTCTAATGTTAGAGGGGAAGCAACAGCTGTGACAATGTTAACTAAACGTAAAAAAGATGATCGTAGATCTAGTGGTGTTAGCAACCAATGGAAAAATCCTTTTATTAAAAGGAAATAAGACTCATTTATCTAAACCTTAAGCTTTCGATTTTTATTAAAATCTTCTTCTTGTTCAGAACCTACATTGTAATTAGCGGATATTTTAGTAGTAAGGTGTTGGCATTCTTGGAATTGTAGAAGGTTCTGTAGCTATATTCATACAGAAGCCATCCCCACCCCCTCCATTTTAAAGTACTATACAAGATAATAGGGAACAGGACATATATTAATAATTATCCGCAAATTTTATTTCTGTGTTATGTCGCTTCATAAAACTGCTCGATTAAAATTTTCCACAATTTCAAACGAAAATATAAACGCGCCATTTTTCGGTCATTAGTCTAAAACCATGGGAATATTTTATTATTAACAGTTGGGGACAGTGTGACAGGTTAATTATACTGCTGGCTACCGAG
Source organism: Holotrichia oblita (assembly GCA_023690525.1). NCBI lineage: Eukaryota > Metazoa > Arthropoda > Insecta > Coleoptera > Scarabaeidae > Holotrichia > Holotrichia oblita. Next base: position 184,611 of record CM043020.1, on the reverse strand, counting down.
TTACTATAAATGTTTGAAGTAAATATTTAGTTCGGCAAGCCTGAAACATTTTTAGGTTAGAATTACTTATTTGAATCAATATTAATCACTATTACCATGTCAAATTATTGACACATTTGACTTTAAAAATCAGGCATGTCAACATAAAGTTTTAGCAAAATTGACAACACTGCGATAGTTTTAAATTGTACTTCAAATTGTGGCAGCTGTCAGTGACAAACCTAAATTATTTTGATTATTTATTCAACATGTTCGAGTTGCAACGCAAAAAGTTTTTAATCGAAAGTTATTTCAAAACAGGTCGAAAATTAGATAAATAATGTCATGATTGTCCTCATAGATCAGTAGATAAACTATGTGCCTATGAGCACAGTCACTCGACGTGGACACGCTGTATAAGCTGTAGTTTTGACAGCTAAAACCTGTGTCACACCAGCAAATTGTCATAATTGTCACACTGTCAGCTGTATACTTATAATAAGCTAAGTTGTGTGAGAGAAAATCTTTTTTTAAGTCATAATTGGTGAAGGTTTTGAAGGAGTAGTGGTTGTTTTACTTCCCAACTTCTACCCCACTGGAAAAAGTACGATTTTGAGACGCCCATTTGAACCGCCAACATTTTCTACGCACAAAAGGTACTGTTCGTCATGAGCTCTAAATTGACCGTTTTCGAGAAAAATCAACTTTTATGTTGAAAAACATGGTAAATTTTTTTAAATAAAAGTACTAAAACATTAGAACAAGTAAGAAAAGCAAACGTTAACAACATAAAAGTTGATTTTTCTCGAAAACGGTCAACTTTAGAGCTCATGACCAACAGTGCCCTTTTTGTGTAGACAACATTGGCGGTTCAAACGGTCGTCTCAAAATCGTACTTTTTTTCCAGTGGCGTAGAAGTTGGGGAGCAAAACAACCATTACTCCTTCAAAATCTTCACCAATTATGACTTAAAATTTTTTTTTTCGAACACAACTTAGCTTATTATAAGTAGAAAATGGTTGCAAAAGCTGTTTTTTTTACGATAAACGGTTCCGGAGATATTTCCAAAAAACGAATTTTTTTAAATTAAATTTCAACATCCTGTATCTCGAAAATGGTGCATTTTAGAGGGTAAGTTGATGGGAACTTTTTTTTCAAATTTTTGGACAAGCTATCACATCTTGAAGTCCTGCGCATATATTATGAAACACCCTGTATAAACATAGTCAACCGCGCACATCGTGTTCTTTATCCAAAATATTGGACCTACGCTTTCCTCCGAGAAACAACCCCAAATTATGATCGAGCCTTCGTTGTGCTTTACCGATTTTTGTGTACTGTGAATCAAATTCTGTATTCGGAAGTCGTCTTACATATTGCCTACCATTAGAACCAAACATATTAAAGAAGAAAAGAATGTTTTCTGGCAAACGCACGTCTATTATTTTTATTTTTGGGACTCAGTAGCGGTACTTTTCTAGGAGTTGTGGTTGAAAGTCTGGCTTTTGTCAATCTGTACAAAATAGTTCGGCTTGATACATCCAAATTTAGATCGGTTTTTAGTTCGTTTGAAGATAGAAAAAGGTTGACTTTGCAATAACCTATTAAACGCTTTTGATCTCTATGGGTCATTTTACGTTTTTCTACCTCGTGTATCGGGTTTATTTGTACTGTGAAGGGCAGTGCACAGATTCTTTTTTGAACATGTCATCATCAGTAATCTATACAATCATTTTAAGCTGGTTACTATGCCTTGCAAAGTCAATGACAAAATTTAAAAATATACTATTTACCTTTTAAAGTGCAAAAATGTCACGAAACACTTCGTCGTTTCTATTTTTATTGGTACCGACACAATTCCAAGAAATGTATTTTAATAGTGTCAATATTGTTGATTTAACAATTTTGAATAAGTCGTTTCTATTATTTCTTCCAACAGTGTAGATAAATCGACATTAATGACATTTCTAAATAATGCCAGCTTTAAATTTGTTCTCATTTACTGTAATGTCAATATTTTGACATATGACCGGATGTACGATTAACCCGGATGTACAATTTGTGGAATAAATATTATTTGTCTTAGGTGAGAAAATGCTAACAATGGATGATATAACAAAGGCGTATATTGAATCCAAAAAGGACATTAAAAATCAAGGATGTTACGAGGATTTCGTTGAATGTCTGAAACTGTACGATAAAGAAGAAAACGGCAAAATGATAGCCGCAGAACTGTCGCACTCGTTACTTAGTTTAGGTAAGTTCTGCCGCCCTAATAATTTGCTCTCGTTATTATTCTGTATTAAATTAAATTTTTAGGTGAAAAACTCACAGACGATCAGGTAGATCGCTTATTCACGGACTGTTTACCAGAAGAAGATGATGACGGCATGATTGAATACGATAGTATGTATTATTATATATTTTTAAACTATTATTTATCAATTACAAACTATAGGCCCCTATTTTCGTCAACTTTATTCTTGACACGTGTGAATATTGGGCTGCCTATCCTTCCTACCATCGAAACTGTGTTCTAAATTGATTCTAAAATGATGTTACGTACATTTATAAATTTGATTGATGAATTTTAAATGCATGTACACGATTCGAATATGTGATAGAATATATACCACATGTTGTATGTTTTTGTTTGTAGATACCCACCCCAACTTGTGTTTGTATATTTTTCCGCCACCTGTAACTTAGTTCCAATATAAATTCTGGTGTATTTCGTAATTTTTTGTAGTCTATAGATTACACCCAACACGTGTGTAAGTAGCATATGAGAACCGCAAGCTGAACACGCTCTATTTACCGCTAAATAACCAAGCTTTAGTGTTGGTGCTTTTATTTATTTTTTTTCTATATTAAAATAATTATATTTATATATTTAGAACTGCAATCTCTAATATCATATAATGCCAGGTTTCAGCAAATGTTACTAATTTAAATAGGACCCTCGTTTATTTAAATTGTTCTAATTTGATCTTGGTTTGCAGTATTCTTGAGAAAGATGTGCGAAAAACCGGCACCGGCATCAGAATAAGGATGATACTTAAGAATCTCGAAGGCACAAATGATTCTTCACACCAATTATGTGTTTTATTATTTAAGCTTTGAAACTAAAATAAAGATTTAATTAAGGAATCGCTTTTGTGTATTTATTTATTTGATACTACTTAATAATAATATAGTTGAAGCAATAGACAGCAATATATAAATATAACATTGTTATTAGAAATTATTAGAAATCATTAAGATTTCCGCTGATTTGTGGATTTTTGGAAAGATGGAGAACCCGATGCCAAGACCAGCAACATGGGGAGCCCCCCATCTATCTTCCAGGTCGAAATAATTGCCATCCAGGCTTATGTAGAGAGCATTTCAAACTGTCAGTAGGTAAACGAATCGGTAAAAATTTTATCTGATAGTCAGGCTGCCTTTAGAGCACTACACGATGTCAGGTTTGATTCTGAGGTGAAGCAAGTGGAGTGTCAAGCCACTCTAGAATCAGAGGCAATAAAATGGCTGACAAGCTAGCAAGATGTTCCAGCAAACGATCATTCATAGATCCAGAATCGACGTGTGGGAGTTCTTATGGTAGCATCTAAGCCTTTTATCAGATCTGAACTCGCTGCTAGGCATTGTTCTTACTGGAATGCACTTGCACTGTAAAACCGGTCACTGTGTGTTGAATAAACACATGCATCGCTTGGGTATAATAAATTCTCTCCTGTGTAGAAACTGTGGGAGTCCATCTCCTTGCTGATTGTCGAACAGGGGATAAAGAGAGGCGGATATACTTTTGAGGTCGATCGATTAAATGATCCCGGAGTAAGTCAATTAATTCTTGACCAGGTTGCAGATGTTTTTGTCCGGGTGCAACCTGGTTAAGAGGACTAGAAACGGCATGGTGGTATAATAGGTCTTTCTTTTGGCTGAGTTTCTCTTTTGGGGTCGTCTCACCCGTGTAATCGAAAACAAAAAGGTCTGCATCTTGCATCTGATTAGGCTTGATCTCGACGGATGACCTAAAATCGAAATTTGGAGAGTCACAACGACAGGACCACAACTTTACATGTGATAAAGTTTCACATTCTGTAATTCTGCAAATAATACGAAGCTTAAAGAACTGTATATAAACAATGTTAAATATTTTCTAGATCTATGAAAGTCATCTTCAAAATCGCAACCTCAAGGTTATGGCCTGGCCAGATAGCAGACCTGATTTTAACCTCATGAAACATGCGCGATTTATATCCCCAAAAAAGATCGAAAAACTGTCGAAGGTTGTAGACGAAGCTGATAGGAGATATCGCTTCAATGTCTCAAACATTGTAGCAGTTCGTTAAAGATTGTTTATTTATTTTTAGTTCTGGATTAGCATTAGTCTTTCAAGAAGTAATTTTGTAAATAGCTTTGCAACTACACTGCTATCTTAAGCTAAAAGTTGTTTGAAAGAAAAATCTAATATATGAATTGATAAGTGTCTGAAGTTAAAACAGGAGAACAGGAGATTGTAGTACATATAAAGATACATATAAACCTGTGCGTTGGAGAGTCTGCGTCGTCAACCGCGGTGGGAGGCGATCTGTATTCTCTCTGATAGTTAGGCAGCCCTAAAGGCTCTAGCATCTTATTATATAACCTCCAAACTAGTATGGCAATGTCTGCAAAACCTAACTATTCTGGCCAGACATAACAAGGTTACCTTGGTCTGAGTACCAGGGCATAAGAGTATAGCAGGCAATGAAAATGCTAACCAACTAACCTGTTTGAGTAAAACACAATCAAGGCAGGAATAACACAATAGGTCCACTGAGCCACAGTGTTAGAGATAACTAAAAACTGCCCTGCCTTGATATTAATCAACCAATCAATCAATGCAGTAAAGAAGAAGAGAAATATAAATAACCAGTTTTGGAAAATGAAAAATTCTTTTCAAAATATGAACTGAACATTGCTTTGTCATACTTTTGATCTTTTGTTCGTTGCCAATTACAATTCATTAAAAGAAACAATTTTTATTGGTAGGATAATCGCCTTTAATGAGTCCTTCGTCCTAATAGGAATAAAAGAGAAAAAAAAAAAACCGTTGTCTGTAACACTGAATGAACAATTAGCTAACAATTGTTAGTTACAACACAAGTTAGTTAACATTGTTCGCGAGCATTTGTTCGCAGAAATGTTAACGAACACGGATTGTCCACACTAGCGCAACAAAACGCCAGTAACAACTATGTCAAGCAGTGAGGAAATCATTATTTTGGGTGGCGCTGCTGCCGTTGTCCTCAGCACAGAAGCAGCGAGAAGAAAAAGAAGATGGTGGGTTAGAACGCTACTAAGTATCCGAACAGAAGGTCGTCTCTTACGTGATTTACAAATGGAAGATGGCAGTGGTATTAAAAATTTTATTAGAATGTCACCTTCGGATTTTGACGTCTTAATAAATTTGATTGGGTCGAAAGTTTCACGTCAAGACGCTAATTTAAGAAAGAGTATTTCAGGAACGAACATGAATATCAATATTTTATTTTTTACAACAGCAACGACCTAAGGGAGAACTATCACGTTCTATATTCCTACTAACATTAGATTCTTTTGAAGTTTACCACCAGTAGGTGGTTGTTAGAGTCAACGCTAAAGCTCGTGAGACCACTGTTAGCTAACAATGTTCGTGCCAGTGTGGACTCGGCATAAGATAGATTTACTGAATACTTTAAATATTTTTTTATCGACTAAGAGATGATGGCAAGATAATTGCTCATGTCAAACAAAAACTGGGCGTTCTTTATTCTTTTTCTTATAAAAAGAATAAAGTTAAATTCTTATGAGATATATTTATTAATTAAAGAAAGTTAAATTATCCTTGTGACATGGTGTGGGGTTTTCCAAAGGTACTACCAAGTCATACTAATACGAGGGTGGTCCGACCTAACAAAGACACAAAACATTTTTCTCCTTGTAAGAGTATACAGTTTTCCCAGCGATGCATCCATCTTTTCAACCCCTTCAAATAGTCCTCGTCGCCTTTCTCTGCAAAATAACTGTTTGCGAAGGTGATGACCTCCTTATTTGATGAAAATCTCTGTCCTCCGAGCGCAATTTTTCGATTAGGAAACAAAAAGAAGTTGGTTTGGGATAGATCTGGTGAGTAAGGAGGGTAATTAAGCAGTTCAAACCGGAATTCATGGATGGAGTTGTGCCTTGGTAAAACCATTTTTTCTGCAATTTGGACGTTTTTCAGCAATTTCTGCCTTTAGCTTGTCAAGTAATGATGCTCCTGTAATGGTATTTTTCCTGTTTGGAGATAATCGATTAAGATAACTCTATGACTATCTCAAAAATCGGTCACCATCACTTTCCCAGCCGAAACCAACAGTTTGCGCTTCTTTGGAGCCGATTCTCCCTTCGCAGTCCACTCTATTGGCTGTATTTTTGTTTCGGGAGCTTAAACTGCACCAACAGTGCGTTGAAACTGTTCATTCAAACATGTTTTTGGTCTAACGTAAACAAGCCCGACTCATAACGTAGAGATAGCTTTTTTATGCCTAAATCTTGTGACAAACTCATTTTTTAGGCACATTCTTAAGCTCTATTATCTCTCTTATTTTAATTCGGCGATCGCTCAGCACTATTTAGTGAACTTTAGCGATGTTATCGTTAATGATTATAGTTTTTGGACGTCCCGAATCTTCATCGTCTCCCAAGCTTGTACGACCACGTTTAAATTCTGCTGCCCCAAAGTTTCACTGTGATAAATGATGGTGGCAGAGCCCCTTTATACAGCGTCCAACTCATCTTGAATTTGCATTGGCGTATTGAGTTTCAAAAATTTTGGTAATTTTATGTTAGAATCCTTGCAAATTTGGCTGCAGTTTTGTCAAAATTATAAATCGAAATTGGGTACTATTTTTATCTACTACTATATGCTTTGTAAAAGAAGGTTTGCTAAACAGAAAAATAAAACTATTATTATATTGGTTTCAATCAATTAACGTTTATGATCCGTGGATAATTGTTAACAAACCCACGTCTAGTATATTCGCAAAATTATGTCATCGATGAAGTATTTCGATCTACGATTGCTGTGTGAACGTTCCTATTAAGGTTTTTTAATTCTCCCTAATCGTAACAATAAAATAAAAATAAGGTTACTTCGATCTTGATATGCACCCGTATCAATAACAGTACGTTTACCCTGTTCAGCCAAAAGTGTATACACAAGGAAGCTTCGGGGAGGGAAAAATCGATAAGAAGGAAACAGCGCCTTTAACACTTCTAAAACGCAACAGCCCACACTTTCTCCCGTTTATTCTTACAGACCTTGACATACACGCAAGACTTAAATTATTAATTATATCGGATGAGTCAAGGAAAGGTCGATTTCTGACGAAGATATACAGCAATAAATAATGAAGTTTATAATGTCGTAAAAATCGTAATGGAATGATTCAATTTCGATTGGATCAAATTGCCAATCGAAATAATTCTTCCTAAATCATTTATATAATTTATTTTCGCGATGAGGTAATACTTACTACTGTAAAAAAAATTGATGTAAGTAGTATGTACATAGGTGTGTGTTAATTCTTCGATGTATAATAAAAATTTTTCACGTTTAAGTTAATCCTGCACGAATTTCTTTCTCTTTCTTAATTATAATTATTGATCACTCCTGCGACAAACAAATCAAACAATCATAATTAAATCCTGCGTTTGAGTTTCCCCGATTAGATCCGAGTACGCAGGCGCACATCTAAACCTAATCGTTTTTCGAGATTATATCGAGCGATCCTAGCAGAACAACAGAAAGAGGCTGCGACAAATAGCATCTCTCCCGCGCAAAAACAACGCACACAGCCCAACCAGATATCACTTTAGATTCGCGAGCATTCGACGGGGAAAAGCTCGTTTGTCGGTGCTTTCAACGCGATTTTTAAAGGTAGCTTTCGATAATCCGTCTATTTTACCCGAACATAAAAAAAGAGCGCACAAAATTATACGATTTTAATATTAATTAATAAATAAAATATTTAAAAAAAGCAGTGTTTATAGTGGTGCTTATTGTGTATTATATAAATTTTGAGACGTACATCAGGAGATATTTGCTTTATTTTTGAGCGAAAAAAAGGAAGATTAAGATGACTGAATTGCGCACTAACGGAACCATTCCACCTGAAAAACAAGCTAGGGAAACTGGTGGACCTAATCCAGGTTAGTATCTGTTAAAATTATTATTTAAAGCACATTTTACGATCGGTTACGAGTTTTATTTACATCAAACAGGTGACTTTGCACTTATATTCATATAAAATGAATGAATAAGTGTTTAGCTTCATTTGCGCAATAGAAGTGACATCATTTTATATACAAGTGCATTTAAAATTTTTTTTTCAATATTCGGCGGATTCTTTTGTTGTACCTAATTGTTAATTACACGCATGTAATAGTATAAAATTGTATTTTGTTTGTGTGAGATTAAATGATTAGATAAAAACTGAAGTGTATTAAAGTATTAAATGTACAGCTAGGTTAGATAAACAATGAGATAATAACAAGAATTTCCTTAAATAATGATAAACTATGTTATCTCTGTTCAATTATATTAATTATGTATTTATAAATATGAGTTATGTCATTTCTAAATCATATTTTTGACTTAATTGCATAAACAAGCCAGGTCAATTTTTTGTTTGGTCAAAATAAGTTGATTGCCTGCTTTTTAATACTCTGCGAGGATTCATCAAGTTCAGGAGTTGGTTTTGTATCGATGAAGCTGTACCTTATGAAGACTTCGAACCTAAACTTATATTTCTGAAAGAATTAGACAAAAACTAACCCATGTTTCTGGAGCTCGATTTTAAAGAGAAATCGATTGGTGTAATCCATATTTTTATATCTTCTTTAATTTAAACCATACAGAGTGTTTTATAAAATATGCAATTCTTAAAAACCTTTAAGCCCTTTATTTGTGAAAATGCTTTATTTATATAAAAATTTTATTAGGGCACTTTTTGGCGCAGAATTTGAAATATTATCAAGACTTGTGTTTTTTATATGGAACACCCTATATATTTTTACAGTATTTAAAAGCACATAAAATTGCCTTTAAAATGATATACCACACTTGATATTTTATTTAAACAGTTTTTACATTATTTGATTTTGTGTTTGCAATTTCGCAGTATTTTAAGATGGCTATGGATGCTAATTAAAAGTACATGTTAAAGTGTTTTATAGAAGCAGGTGAAAATGAGGATGCTGCATTTAACATTTACCAAGATCGATATCCCGAAAGACAACCACTATTCAGAGACATTTTCTCCAGATTAAAGAAAAATACATAAATTATATCCTAAGAGAAAAATTCTGTGCAACTTAGAATTACAATTGCAACTGGTTAGCAGACCGAGACATCTAACGGAGCTGACAATCCAAGAATTGTCCGAGTTAGATCGGTATCTACTGTAGCGACCTTGCCTACGAGAGGTGAGAGGTCATGGAGTTGGAATTAGTATACATGTCGGTGGTATTATATGATTAAGATTGAGGAGCGAGTTGTGATGAAATTAGGTTTTGCATTTGAAAGATCGCTGACGAGATCGGATAGATCGAAACCAGGAACGCAGGAACAATATACTATGAGCATCTATTACAGACATTTTGTTGTTAGTAATAACTTTGGTTATAAAATAGGAAATGTAGTTTTGATCTGTTGGTGCTAGTTAGCTCTCCCTTGCATAAAGAAAGTTGCTTCATTGCGTTTAAAAGTACAACTAGATCGAAATAATTCTAAGTCTATACGAGCCTTTGAAGATCGTCCAAAATCATCATCATCGAGATCTTCATTTGTAGGTAACCATTGATGATGGAATGACTTAAAGTTGCTTTTGAAGCAGTCACAAGTGTTAATTTTTTTCCCCTGACCACTGTTTTGGTTCTTTTGACTACAACTTTATTACATTCCATTACTTCACCATAATATCATAATCTGCATTCCAGTTTTGAGATCCTGCACTCTTCTTTTAGCAATCTTCATGGATATTGAACTTTCTGGAGAGAGTTAGAGGAATGTTGGACCCTTGAGCTCTGTTTTGAAAAATTGTCAATAAAATTGGCCTTCTGAAAAATCAGTTTCATGAAAATATATACAATATAGACATTTTAAAAGTTAATTCGAGAAAAATGTCTAAAGCTTTCTATTTCAGAAAAGTTTGGGCATGAGATAGGAAGCTCTAGACATTGTATGAATTATTTTTGCTTGTACTGTACTTACTGAACTTGATCACCAAATATAAATTGCGTAAAACATGTGTGTTAACATGCGACTTTGTATTTGAAAAGTTGCAAAAAAATATTGGATAAAGGATGAAGGCAAGAAATCAAAGGCTAGAACAATTTTTCATTGAAATTAAACAAGGAGGCTTGAAATAGAAATTGGATTAACCTCAAACTGTACTAATTTGTGGAGTACCTAACAACGCAATCAGAAAAAAGCTGCTTCAGAATGATAGAGATGGTAAACTCTCGAAATCTCGAAGAACCAATACAACTGTGTCTGGTTATAAAATCGTGCAGAATTAGAAGCGAACAAAAGCAAGGATAAACAACGCCAATAAATGAATGTCCTTCATATATTAAACACTGCAAAATCTGCAAAGAAACGTAACATTTTGGAGACTATTAAAAACGAATTGAATGCTTCCTGTTCTAGAGTGTACTGAAGGGATTTAACAGTTGCAGAGGGTGGATCCAGATTCTCAATTTTTCGAATAGAATAAATGACAGTTGTCTTATTGGTAACAATGAAGAGCTTGAACTAGGCAGGTCATTTCTTTAATAAATCTTCTTTGGATACTGTTGCTGTATTGTCATCCTCAGAAAAGTCGCATGAATTTAACAGTTGCAAAGGGTGGATCCAGATCGTCAATTTTCCAACCTAGTGAATGCCTTCGTTTTATTAGTACCAAACTTAACAATCAAGCGGATTCCAAACTTAAAAAGTCATTTCTTTAATAAATCTTCTTTGAGATTTCTTTAATAAATCTTCTTTTGGTAACAATTTTGAACCAACTTCCTAGTCCACAATAACCTCAAATTTTCGGATTCTTCCTCCGTCCACAATGAAGAGCTTGAACTAGGCAGATCATTTATTTAATAAATCTTCTTTGGATACTATTGCTGTGTCGTCATCCTCAGAAAAGCCGCATCAATTTAACTGTTGCAGAGGGTGGATCCAGCTTTCAATCTTTCCCAATAGAATGAATGATAGTTGTCTTATTGGTAACAAACTTAACCACCAGTGGATTCTTCTTCAGCCCACAATGAAGAGCTTGAACTAGGCATGTCATTTCTTTAATAAATCTTCTTTAAGTACTACTGCTGTGTCGTCATCCTCAGAAAAACAGCATGAATTTAACAGTTGTAGAGGATGGATCCAAATTTTCAATTTTTCCAACGTAGTGAATGACTTGTCTTACTGGTAGCAAACTTAACCATTGAATCAGTGGATTCTTCCTCAGCCCACAATAAAGAGCTTGAATTAAGTAGATCATTTCTTTAATAAATCTTCTTTGGGTATTGTTAGTGTGTCTCTGTGTCTTACTGGTAACAAACTTAACCATTGAACCAGTGGATTCTTCCTCAGTCCATAATGGAGAACTTGAGCTAAGCAGGTCATTTCTTTAATAAATCTTCTTTGAGGATTGTTATTGTGTCGTCATCCTCAGAAAAGCCGCATGAATTTAACAGTTGCAGAGGGTGGATCCAGATTTTCAAATTTTCCTTCTTATTGGTAACAAATTTAATCACCAGTAGATTCTTCCTCAGTCCACAATGAAGAGCTTGAACTAGGCAGGTCACTTCTTTAATAAATCCTCTTCGGATACTGTGGGTTGTTGTGTCGTCATCCTCAGAAAAGCAGCATGAATTTAACAGTGGCAGAGGGTGGATTCAGATTTTCAATTTTGCCAATAGAGTAAATGACAGTTGTCTTATTGGTACCAAACTTACCCACCAATTGATTCTTCTTCAGTCCATAATGGAGAGCTTGAGTTAAAGTTGGAAGACGTAATTTCTCCTTCTTTTTCTTGAAAATTTTCATTTTCCTTTCCTTATGCTTCTGGTCCAACTCCAACTACTTTTCCGATGTACCTTTCAGCGTTATTTTTCTTCGGACCAATTGCTTTAGTCTCACTATCTGGGGAGTTTTAATGGACGCAATTTACCGCTGCAATTGGGGTGAAAATACCAAAAATAATTCCTTTAACTTTCCTTGCAAAGATCCGAGGTTTCTATTGAAACGTGGCTTTCATAATTGTAGACCAATAGTAGGATAGGTCATCAGTTTCAATTATTTTTTAAATATCTAACAGTTCATGTTGGTGTTGTAATTGTTAAATCCCTTTTCTAGAAATTTGAGCTTTTCGAAAGTCTATAAAAAAATTATGTAGAATTGTATTAACATGCAATTTGATTAACTGCATTCTTTTATATCAGGAACGGTCTATATTTACAGAAATAATTCAAGTTACAATAGTATAGATACAATCCTTACTTTTATTCCTTTTCCTATCGTTTTCCTGTCTACAACTTAAATTTATAATAGCGATTTTACTTGGAAGAACTCAGTATTTAAGGGGTAACATTTAGCGGTTTTTAACCGGCTCACGAACGGAATTTGATATCGGTTTATAGCAGTGGCAGCCGGTACTATGCATTTATCGAAAAACGATGTTTTTTTTATTATTAATTCTGCGCCATTACAGAAAATTGCAACCGATGGATTGATTTTTATAACCACGTGATGAACCTAGACTACATATTTGAATTTATCTGAATTTTCCTCATTGGACGGGATTGTGTATGTAGGTGTCCCTCTTGAACTTAGCCGCCCATGGATGATTAAACTAATTTATAAAATCCATTACCGTATACGGATGAACAAATTGTACTGACTGGTACATACCGTGGCTATTAAAGCTGATAATTTTGGACTATACATGATCGAAAAATGTTAAATATTGACTGGTATTGGGCATCGCTGCACTATTTGTCAACCAGCCTTAGTGAAATGCGGTTTCCTCCATCGGAAGAGATTCTCTTAAATTAATTAATAAGTATAAACAAGTTTAGTTTTTTTTCTCGTAACGTTTGGATGATGATGTAAGTTTTTACTTGTGTTGTAACCTGTTTTGCATAATAGTATGTGTGTTAGTAAGGTTTTAAAAATAGAACGGTATCATAATTGTGGAAAGGTAAGATTGTATCTTTTTAAAGCAGTAATGATGCGTTTAAGGAAACTTTGCTAAACCGGTTTAATATTACCGTTTCTGATTTGTGTGGTATTTACAATTGTTCCTGGTTGTAAAGTTTGTGTTTAATATAGATTTATTTTTAATTAATTAGTGTTAAATTTAAAGTTTCCAATTTTTTTTTCAAAACAAAAAGTAATCTTTCGGTAACTCTGGTCTTATCGACCGATAAAGTGCGTTTTTTTGCTCTCTTGTGGGAATGTTTTTCGAGAGAAAATCCGTTGTTTTGATCGTAGACATTAGAAGCATAACAAAAATGTTACCAACCTTTGAAAAGTCACTCTTCCATCAAACCGTCCTCGTGTGCTAACCTCAATTATTGTCATCACTTTTAAGGTGTGACAAATTTAAAAGAATTAGGCTGTTCAATTTTCCTTTAAATAGTGACCAATCAATCTTATAGCTATACAGTAAAAGTTGTACTGAAATGATGAGTCAAAGAATGATTCTAAATAATAATAATTTCACGACAAAACATCGTAGCTCCTATTGTTAATCTCCTTTTCCTCTTGGGCTTTTAATCCTTTATTTTCGTTTTCTTCAGCTCTTTTTTCTACTTCTCCTAACATATTCGGGTTGCATCACAACCATTTTTCTCCAAATTTGCTGGCAGCAAAAGGGATCTTTTATACCGTTTCTTGTACAATATCTTTGCACAGAAAACAGAAGATTATTTTTACTAATAGGGAATCTTATTTCCGAAGAATCAATTATCCAAAATTCCGATTTAATTTCCATTTCCTGAAAGATTTTTTTTCCCCTAAAGACTTGTCTTCGAAAATCTTGTCCTTTAATATAGTTCTCAAAATATTATAGATGTCGCTTGCAGTTTCCTAATTGTTCTCCACTATAGTGAAAGAATTTCATCGTCTTCATCTTTTTGCCCTTGGTATTCTAAATTAGTTCTTCACTGGATCTCTTGGTGCAAAAGTAGAACACTAAACACTAAAAACTTTTAACTAAACACTTCAAGGAGGTTTGTGTCACATCCTTGGACATCTTAAAAGCTTTCTAAAGAAATACCATCGTATGGACAACAGCAATATACTGCCAATCTTAAAAAAAATCCAAAAAAACTGACGCAAACTATAGACAGTTTAAAGTGTAAAGTTTCTAAAAAAACAAAACGGTGGTTCATTCATTTATAACTTGTGATGATGGTTTTCTAAAGAAAACCTAAAAGCCATATAAGAGCTTATGTACCTGCAACAGTGAGAAAGTGAACAAAAAATCTCGTACTCGCACCCCAAAAGTAACACAATCAAGAAAGTTGCTTTTTCATCCATCAAGTCTAAATCTCTGGTGGAGCTCAACAGAAGAGATCTCAGCACCATCACGGCTTTACAAACTGGTTATGGTCCTGTTAGGTACCACATGAAGAAGATATAAAGAACTATAGCCCCCTAGAGATCAATTTATTAATCAAAGATTTAGGAAGTGCTCTATCAAAAGAGCTTCTACATTTAGAACTTCAATGTTTAGACTTTGTCGACGTTATTATTTGGCGCCCAACGTGAGGCTTAACAAATATATGGTCAATGCTGGGATTGAGGGGCCCACACAACATGTAATATATGCTGACCTTGTTTGGGATAAAATAAGAACTTAGTCTTAACCATTCTCTCTCTGCGGTTTTATTATTATATTCTATTGTTTTGTTGCAAACTGACAATTTGAGTTGTTATGTAAGTAGAATTAATATCAATTTTGATTTTATGATGCTTTTAATTGGTTCCAAAGAGTTTCCTAATTGTTCTCCACTATAGTGAAAGAATTTCATCGTCTTCATCTTTTTGCCCTTGGTATTTTGGAGTTACCTATCTAAATTAGTTCTTCACTGGATCTCTTGGTGCAAAAGTAGAACACTAAACACTTCAACCAACTAAACACCTCAAGGAGGTTTGTGTCACATCCTTGGACTTCTTAAAAGCTTTCTAAAGAAATACCATAGTATAGACAACAGCAATATACTGCCAATCTTAAAAAAAAATCCAAAAAAACTTGTGAAAGATTACAACTCTCACGTGGGTTGTATGGATCAATTGAACATGTTGTTTACATTTTACAAAGGCCAAATTTGGGCTTCAACATCGTAAATGTTTTTATAGTCCGTCTAATTGATATTATGTTCTTTATTGTTGCCAATTGCTGTATTTTCGGTATTTTTTTCTAATCAAAACATGACCAATACTTAATTCTGACACTTATTTATCGTTATATATTTCGATCAGCCTTTGAAATTAATGGTTGTATATCTTTAGATTTGAAGGTAACATTTTAATGTGATGTTTAACTTGAGCCGACACCATCTCGTGCTTTATTATTCCTTTAAATTCATCAATCTTGTTTCTGTCATATCGAGACTTAACCTGTAACATCTTTTTAACAGGTTCTCCATGCAGGTGTTGGAACCTTTGTGGTTTGTTTCGGATCATTGTCGTGCTGTAATGGCATGGTCCAGTCGACGTGAGCTTTGGCAAAGCCAAACCTGGTTGGTCTGTTTTTTAGATGAAATAAAAAGCTTTCATTCAGATTATGGACTGATTAACCCAGCTTCAACTCCTCGTCTACCAATCGTCCTCGTTAATTGGTAAATTTAATTGGTTGTTTTAATTGATTAGAAGAAACAAGCAATAAAACTTGCAACATTTCAACCGGATATAAACATGGCTCTATTAAGAGATTGAAAAAGATAATAAGAGATGGAATATTGCCATTAAATCCGTAGTATTGAGACAGGATTTTTTGTGCTGACTGCTACAAAGAAACATAACATTTTTGTGCATTTTGAAATAAACTTTGACGAAGTAAGATGTGCACCTTGCAGTACTGGAAAATCTTAAACGTAAGGTGTTTTTTTTTGTTTTAATTAGACACAGACATCTTTCAAAACTGTCACATAATAATTAATTATGATATTAGATAGATTAACTTGAATTAATAGCTGGACGATTAATTTCTTCCGATACAATCTTTTATAGTAATTAATTCGTACTTTTATCTCTTAGTTTATATTGAATCTGTGACATTTCCTTAATAAGCCATTTCTCACGATCAATTCAGCGTTACAACTTACTTAATAGTCAATTATATTACGTACACAAAGATATTAATTACTTTCTATTGGATATTTTCCGTCTTGTTCTTGGATATTGACATTTCAGATGCATATTTATAACTTAATTAAATTAATGTCCACAATTTATATTTAATTTTTTTAAACTGTTCTGTTAAATAGGTCGTTAGAATCATATATATAAACGAGAGTATGTATGTAATACACTCAATGTTCTAACCTTGTTCATTAACTTCGAACTGTGAGTCCTCTAATAAATATTTATTTACTAGCCGTTGTGTACTTATATATATAGACGACATAGCATTAATATTTAAATGGCACTAACAAGGTTGCTTATTACATTATACAGTTAGGGTCAAATATTACAAGCTATTGGAATCAATAATATTATAATTTAATTTCAATTTTATAGAAGAGATAACCTTATCTCCGGATTTATTTTTAGCATTTTAATGGTATTACCTCACCTAAAAATGATAAAATCATTTAGCACGAGAATAAACTTCATTAATCACACTCACATATAACACAGACCGTAAAAGATACCACGTGAAAAATTAATTAGCTCGTCACATAGAAGACAGTAATAGAATACATTTTTTTGTTACGGTCCAAGGTCGATGTTGGGATGCTGCACCCTAAAAAAAATAGTTTATAGTTATTAAACGATCCAAGAAGATATTAAATCGTATTAAACCACGCCTGCAACTATTCAGGCAACCAATTTAAGTTATATATTTGAGATGATTACATGTAAGAGCATGTATACAAGTATTATTTGACCCGTATCAAGATGACATGCGATTTCTATTGCGTTTAGTTCTTTTTAAATCATTTCTGAATTCTATAAATCAATGTGAGAGGATATTAGAACATCTTGATTGATTGTTAGATATTTTTTTCCAAGATTAATATCTAGATAACAAGTTATTTCACTAACGTTCTATAGAAAGTATCAAATTGGTTTTGTAAATGTTATATAATAGAAAAAAAGGTTAGATAGTGATTTAATTATTCGTAGCCATTTAGGAAATATGTGTGAAAATGTTATGTCATCTATTTTAGGCGTCAAAAATAACAGATTAATATGCAGAAATTTTGTATGCATTCTCTCGTTAATAAAAGAAACGAAAACAACCTTTGATTATTATAAAAATAAAACAAAAAACTGCAAAGTAATGACCGTGTACTCCGAAAATACTCCAAACTGACTCAACAACAACGTACAGTATTTTGAAACCAGGTGGTTATTTTTATTTTTCGGCGTACTCTACGAATGTAAATAAATTGGGAAATTTTTGGCAAAGGAAAATCCGTTGGTTGAATTAAGCAGGCGGAAGTAACCTTTCAAGTTCACCGCTCTTATTCCTTAGGTAAACGGCATTTAGATGGAGTAATCGATAACTTTTTACAAGCCAAGCCTGTAGAAGTCTAGAGCGTGTTAGGTCGTGGTAGAAGAGTTGTAGAACTGGTGTTGTATAGATGTCGCTAATAGTATAGTTTTTGTTTATTATTTATGTGATATTTTTATTTAAATGAAACTGTCATTACCATTTAATTCGAAAATTTATTAAGATGAAACTCTTGGTTAAATTAGCGAAGGAGATTCATTTTGTTTTTATATAGTCTTTTTTATTTTTAGGTCAAAACATTTTTTGGAAGTCTGATTCGTTAGGTACCTGTTTGTTAAAGATAAAAAACGGGTACAATCAGTTGAATTGAAAATAAGTAGCAATTTTTAGCTCGTTATGGCAGCTTTATTAGATATCAGTTGTTCATTTGAAAATCTGATTGTCTTCATAGCCAATATAGAGATAAATCTGAGGTTATCACAATCTTGAAACTGTCTGCTTACTCTCATTTCGCTGACCCAAAGGAAAACAGTCACACTGATGTGGGTACCAGGTCAATGGAGGTGTGAGAGCAACGAAACTGCTGATGGTTTTCCAAATAAAGAGCTTACCTCCAACAGTGAGAAAGTAAACAAAAAATCTCGTACTGTGCTAACACCTCAAAACTAAGACAATCAAGAAAGTGGCTTTTTCAGCCATCAGGGCTAAATCTCTGCTGGAGCTCAACAGAAGAGACTTCAGCACCATCACGGCTTTACTAACACTGGTTATGGTCCTGTTAGGTACCACATGAAGAAGATATAATAATAATAATAATAATAATCGAGAGGAAGTACTTCGACCGTACTACGTTAGGAAGAATCAAATTTCGTAAAAAACGGGACTTCGGTCTGTCGGATTCTATCAGGATATATTCACCACTTACGGAGCTACTGCTTGCAAGCTCTGCAAATCATGGGCCAACGAAAACCGTAAGCTGGCTAATATGTCAAGTAGGAGGATTTTTCTGTTGCGTCGCAGACGAAATAATATTTTACCAGACCACGTGAACAACGGCCGGAAGAATATACGAAACTTACTATACACTCCGAACGGACAACTTAAAAAAAAACAATACAGACCGAAGTCCCGTTTTTTACGAAATTTGATTCTTCCTAATAATAATAATAATAATAATAATAATAATAATAATAATTTTTTTAATGTGTGGTGGGTGCTTAGTTGCAGTAACTCCCTAAGCTGTATCACTTGCCTGGCTATCACTGCAACTCTTGCGGTGTAGTTTAGTGTGTGTAAGTTGTGTTTAAATGGCTTTGTGACAGCATCATATCGCCTTTTATGATGCCGCGCTGTTAATCATTTTGCTCCCAACAGCGAATGGGGAGAACAGAGAATTGAACCCCGGCACCTATCGTCCTCTCACAACAATAGTCAGCCGCCTAACCACTGCGGCCATCGACCCGTTAAAATAATAATAATAATAATAATAATAGATCTTTATTAATCCAACAGCCTAAGGCCCAATAATAGGATCAATTACAAAAGCGTGTACACTAAAAAAAGAAACAGAAAAGTAAGAAGAAAAATAAATAGGGTATAACTTCCTCCAATCACATGTTCGCCACCCTCGCCAGGATGTAGGTCGGCACTCTTCTCATGATGTTGGTTCTTGCGAAGGGGACTCGAAATGTGGTCTAGTAACTGAAATTAATTCTCGGTACAAGAAAGTCCATACTACCCAATAGGAAGGGAAAATCGATCTTATTGTCCAAGAGCTTATTTATAAATGTCCTACATATTGTGTCCCTTCTGTCGCACAAGGATGCCATACCATACCGGGCCAGGAGAACATCCTGAGATACCTCTTTCGGAGTAGATTCCATCCAGTCTAAATGATAGGTACTTCAGGAACCGTAGATGAATACGGTCCAGAGCCATGGACTCTGAAGCATACACAGGATACCAAACAAGAGCAGCGTATTCTACTTTACTTAATACAAAGGCAAAATAGAAGGATTTAAGTAGATTTACGTCATTGAAATACTTTGAGATACGCATCACAAAGCCCAGACATTTGAAAGCAGCGGTGCATGTATTGGAGAAATGTGACTTAAAAGTAAGAGCTGAATCAAATAGTACTCCTAGATCCCTGAGTACCAATCTTTAAAAAATGCCCATTGATATGGTATGAGGCATTGGAGGCCGTGGAGGAGCGTGAGTAAGTGTTAATACAACACTTGTCTATATTCAACTTTAATTTGGAATCTTCACACCATTTCACCAACGTGTCAAGGTTGTGCTGAAGCGTAATTGAGTCATCGTCAAAAGTAATTTCCGAATAAATTTTTATGTCATCAGCAAACGCAAGTATAGGACAATCAATTTTGAATAGTAAGTCGTTAAGGAAAAGAACAAACAACAAGGAGCCTAAGTTTGACCCTTGAGGATACTCCAGATGTGGGGACAAAGACATTTGAATGATAACCATTGTACGCCACGTAACATGACCGTTGACATAAGTAAGATCGTACAAGATCTATGAAGATATGAAGAACTATAGCCCTCAAAAAAAAAAATCCTAGACTTCTTCAGAAGTCTGGAGATCAATTGATCAATCAATGATTTAGGAGGTGCTTTATCAAAAGAGCTTCTACATTTAGAACTTCAACGTTTAGACTTTGTCTACGTTATTATTTGGCGACCAACGTGAAACTTAACAAATAAATGGTCAGTGCTGTGATTGAGGAGCGAAATAAAATGAATAACTTGGAGGGGAAGGGGAGGTGGGTGGCTTATTGCCTCGCACAACATGTAATATATGCTGACCTTGTTTGGGATAAAATAAGAGCCTAACTTGATTTTGATCAGTTCAAGCCCAGATATGTGAAGACTTCTACATAGTCTTAACCATTCTCTCTCTGCGGTTTTATTATTATGTTCTATTTTTTTGTTGCAAACTGACAATTTAACTTGTTATGTAAATAGAATTAATAACAATTTTGATTTCAGTATCTCATGTCGGCAACTTTAATAAATACTTCACATTTTCCCGGTTGTCAATACGAAAGCTTAATTTAATAACATTTAAACTGAATTAAATTATTATAAATGGCACTGAAATGATCAATAACAGTTAATGGGAGACAAAAGAAATGGTCTTTCTTTGGGGGAAAAGCCCAGATAAACACAAGCGAGGAAATTTATTAACTCCTCGCTAAACAGCAATAAAAAAATCTACTTGAGCTCAGCAAGTCAGAGTTAAACACTCTTACGATGGCCGAAGTTAATCATGACACTTGTCGATTCTGCTAACTAGGAATTGAAACAGCCGAAGACATAGTTTGCGAGTGCCCTAAACAGATCAAAAGCCTTGGCACCGAAACTAGTCCTGAGATTCGTCGAGAATATTGGGATAGAAGGGTATTGATGAAATAGGTTAATCACAATCGATAAATTGATCGCAGTAAGGAACATGAACGACCCTCTAACAATACAATACAAATCAATCAAACGTTTTTACTGCAGTTTTGATAAGATATTCCTTAAACTAATTCTGACACCTGTCAAATCACTAAAGCAGTAAATCGTCGACGATTTTGACGAAACTGTTAAGTCGATGGTCGTACATAATGGATAAAGTCAAGTTTTTCAGAACGTTATGATTATTTATTATGATGATTGTTTCGTGAAATGGGCCACAAACTCTACAAGTTAACCTTATATATATATAAATCCTAATTTTATCCCTAATATACTACTCAATCCAGGACCTTGCGCACTGCAATAAAGTTTTATTTATTATACAGTTTTCCTCAATGTCAGGACTTCCCTACATCACTTATATACAAACGTATTTACATTTCATATATTTATATACGTACTACATACAACTGCGACATCAATACTTAAAATGTTTGCAAGCGAAACACCACAACTAAACCAGAGCACGCGATATTTATTTTTTTTTGTTGAAATATGTCACCGTAAACTTAAGTTACACGCCATTTTACTCCTTTAACTTTAGAAAATACAAGATATATGTTTGTAGTAGTCGAATCGGAATAATATTCCCAAAATATTTACAATATAAATCTATTAATTATCCACACCCAAAACAATATTTGCGTATCAACTCTTTGACACAGATGACAAAAGAAGTAATTATAAAATTAGCTCGAATCATCGGATCGTCAGAACTAAAATAGACGACACCGAAAACACGATTCGAGCAAGTAGATTTTAAGACTGCTGACAAGTATAATTGTGTAACGACGAGTTGATTATAAGATGCCGTCAATTCGGATGAGGTAATTGTAAAGGATACCTAATAAATATACCAAGGTCGTATGTTTATAAGATGGAAATGCTGTGTAATTTCTCCCATTGTAATTTTACTCTTACAATATTATAATCAAGCTTTGTTTCCTACGTAGTCTATAAATTAAGCTGCAAAGATTGTAATAACCTCAAAATTTAAGCGAATTTGGTTGACATTTCACTGTGGTTTGACAGTTTATGTAAAGTCAATTTGTACACGTCGCGTCGGTCGAAAAATCAATATGGAACAAAGAGCGAATATTAAATTCTATTTTAAATTAGGTGAAAGTGGTGTAGAAACGTACAACACGCTAAAAAATATGTACGGGGATGAATGCAAACTGGAATGTTGCTTCTTGCAATTTTCCTCCTCCGTGTTTTATTAGCTCCAAGCGTTCAAATAAGTTTTGCCTCTAGTAGGCCATTCCTTTAAAAACGTATGTTTATTAATAATTTAAATTTGCATTAGTTGTCAATTTGACAGATGCATAGTTGACAAAAATTGCTTTGTAATTTAAAATTGATTTAACACGGTTTTTACTATACAACACAAATCGTTCTTGGTAGAATCTTATTTTCGAAACGGACGTAAGATTGACGGACAATGGCAGTATTCTCTTCAAGATTGTTTAGAAGAATTTAGAAATGAGTTCCCTAACTTCATCTTTGATTATGACAGTTTTCGGCACACAGTGACACATTCCGTTACGGTTTTCAGAGAAACAGGGAGTGGTAAACAGAAAGAAGGCGCAGGTCGGGCGAAAAAGCGTACAGAAGAGCTATAGTTAATAATGTAAGAGAAATTATAAATAATGCACCAAGAACTTCCGTACGAGCATTATCACAATAAGTGGGTGTATCAATTGGCACATGTCATACAATTTTGAAAATATCGCATGACCTGTTATCAAGAAATCAAGGAAATCGACTATCCCAGAAGAATAAATTAGTCAGTGGTTCTTAAATAATTTTGATAATGACATTCTTGACAAAACTTTTGTTTCTGATGAGTCATGGTTTTATCTGAATGGATATGTTAACTCACAAAATATGAGGATGTGGACTAATGAGAAACCACATAATTTTTTTGTTGAAACCACACTCTATCCGCAGAAAATTGATGTATGGTGTGCGATTAGTCGAAGGAGAATTATTGGCCCTATTTTTTTTAACGGAACCTTAACAGGAGAAAGGTATCGACAAGAAATTATTATGCCATTTATCGAACAGCTTGACGATGAAGAAATAACACAGGGTTACTTTCAACAAGACGGAGCTAGAGCACACACAGCAGGCGAAACAGTTAATATGCTGCAGCAATTTTTTCAAAATCGGTTGATAAGTTTAAACACTGAACATGAATTTCCACCAAGATCTTGTGACATTACCCCATGTGATTTCTTTTTATGGCCATTCTTAAAGAACTCAATTTATCGAGTACAGATACCTGATCCTTGCAGACCTTCAAATCAGAATTGCTGAAAGAATTAATGGAATTGACAATGCGATACCTACTACAAAACGTTTTTTCCTCCATTAGAAGAAGATGTGAGAAATGTTTCGAACAAGGTGGTGGACACTTTGAACAATTCTTATAAAATTGTGCCTGTTTGTTGGAAATAAACATATTTCATTCTGTTAAAAATGTTCGTTTTATTATTTTGACATTTGTCATTTAATTCAAATGTCTCATCTCATAATCAACAAAATTTCTATTAAAATTTAAATAACAAGCTAAGACATAATTATAATTTCCAAGGGGTACTTTGAGGTAGTTCCTGCTTAGCCAATTTGCATATGCAGATGATCCTCCCCACGGAGGTCGATTTAAACATACATCTAACGAAGAACAGTCTAAAATTCTATTGCAATATATAAAAGCAGTGGACAAAAGAGGATTCAGTCTTCCTAGAATCAGCCTAAGAAAACTTGCTAATGATTTTGCTGAAAAGAATCACATAGAGCATAGATTTATAAGAATTAGCTGTTCTAGTTTATGTCAAAGTACAAGCTCAGCTCCTAGGAAGCTGCCAAAGCTCCTAAGTCCAACTGGAAACAGGCGTGTCTTAAAAATTGTCAATGCTGAACGAGGGAAAAATACAACTGCAGCTATGAGTGCCACTGGTTAATTCATTCCACCTTTTTTGGTGTGTTGGTCGTGTTCGTTATGAGAGAGGAACTGTTATATAAAACTCCACCAGATTCTGACGGGACAGCTCAAAAAAATCGGTGGATGTCCAGTGAAATTTTTCTAAAATATTTTACTAAACATGCCAAACCTTCACCAGAAGATCCAATTCTACTTATTGTAGACAATCACTTTTCTCATATTTCTCTAGATGGTATTAACTTTTGTCGAGAAAATGGAATTGTGATGTTGGGTTTACCATCCCACACCTCACACCGTTTACAACCTCTGGATGTTGGATTCTTCGGTCCAAAACGTAAAAACCTGTGATTCCCTTTTGGTCAACAATCCTGGAAAACAAATTGGTGATAAAAATATTGGCCAGCTCTTCTCTCAGGCATATTTCAAAGCGGAACCGTATGATCCATCAGTATTTATTGATGACGACTTTGCAGAGAATTGGTGTTAGAAGAACAAAATCCTACAACTTCTCAACATGCTTCAAAGAATGACTCGTCCGATGATGATGATGCTCCACTGGCTAATTTACGTCACTCGAATACAATTTTTGAGCCTCCTTCAACTCCTACCAAAGAGCTTCAAGCAAATCAAACTGCAGAGGATTCAACTCTAAATAAAGTGACCTATATGAATCAGGATTCTCCGTCCAGTATCAGACTACTTTCCAAAGTTAAAAGAAATTAGAAACGTTAAAGCACCCCTATAAAACAGCAGTTAGAAGAAAAACACAACGAACTGAAGAAAAAGGATGCCAAAAAACGAAAAGTTTCTACATCAAAGGAATTAACGTCAACAAAGTGTAAAAGAAAATGTGCAAATGTTGGAAGTCTTGGAATCGCAGAGGATGTACAGGATGTATCATGCCCTGGATGTGAAGAAGCATCTGTTGACCCTCCAACAGATGAGTGGATTCAGTACATGTTTCAGTTGGTGGCATGAGGCCTGTTCTGACTATTCCAGTAAAGGACGCTTTAAGTGTGATTTATGTTAAGTTCCCAAAAACTTTTTTTTTGTAAGATTTTGGATTTTGTTTTTAAATAAGCAAATACTGTGTTTTGCTCCTTAGATCGTGGTGAAGATAGTGTTAATTTTCTTACTTAATATTAGACTTGTACTTATATTCTATGATTACTTCCTCGATTGTCGGTTCTTCGATTATTGAACTTTCTTCTTCCAATTCAATTGTTAAGTCTTCTTTATCATAAGACCAGAAATTCCTTAAAGTACTCCTTCCATATATTTTTATATTCCTCTTCGCTTTGGGCTAGATTTCCTTCTTTGTTCCTTACATTTGTTTTTCCTCTCATCTTCAATTTCCTTCATTTTACCATTCATCCATTCCCGTTTGGTTCTTCTTATTAGTTTATTCGCTTGGTTTCTCAGTAAGCATTTTTATCGCTTCTTTCTCCGGTAAGTATCAATTTTAGTCTAGCACTTGATTTTTTCGTAGACAACTCTATACGAATAAAATAACTTGAACCAAATTTTAACATAATTTTATATTTAATAAAGCAAAGTATGTACACGAATAGCGTGATTTGCACGCCAAATTACTTAGAACACACCTCAGTTTTAATTAAATTGTACGGAGACGAACCTCTAACTGGGTGTTTACCGGAATAAAATCTCGACACGACAAAGTTAATACCGTTGTCCTCCTTTATTTATACAAAATAATTACATAATTCATGGAAATTACCCCTATTAAAGTCGAGAACTAAATATTATGCATAATTTCGCAATGTTGTGCATCGTGTTCAGTACTATTACGTTTAGCTGCAAGTTATCGCGTCTTCGGTGAAAAGAGCACGTTCTCCTGTTACGTCTAATTATACTAAATATCCATTATCCGTGCTTGTATTTATAAGTTTTAGATATCCGAGTAGGTTTGTATATAATTAATAATTTAGACGGTGGAAGCTGCTTTCCGTGTCGCGTTACTATTAAGACAATGTTGTGGTTTTCATGCTCAAATACGCTTTCAGGATATTTGATTACGGGCGTAAATAATGTCAGTCAACACTTTCTCACGTTGAGATATTTTTTAATTTTTGAACGTTTAAATTTATTTTTGGATGGAAAATTTTTTTAATACAGCTTTAATACAAGCTTAATGAGTCTACGCAAAAATTTCTACAGTTAAAACGTGTTGCCCTGTCGGAGCAGGGGATCGATTTCGTAAAGTAACCAACTAGAGAAGGGTGAGAGATGGAGACCCACCGCTGGATCGCGAACAATTCGAAGCGCGCAAAACATTACGTGATGAGTACATATGAAATGCTAAATCATATAAATGTTACCCTTAAACAGTATTCGAGACGTCTAAGCGAGATCTATTTTTGAGAGTTTGCATGTCGCACATTAAATAGTCAAGAAAGATTTTGCGGTGGTGCGAATATATATTTAAAGTTAAGGCCGTCTTACAATACCCTATTTATTAGATAGTTTATTTGTTTATAAATATATAATATAACTTTAAAATATAAATGTATCTACTGAATTAGCCATTGCAGCAGCGAAAGACAGAACGAAATTGAATTATATAATAAAAAAAAATCTAACAATTTAAATTCATTTTCAATGTCACCAAAACAAATCTATCCATAGAATTGTTAAAAAATGTTTACATCACAATTAGATTCACGCCTACAGTCATGGCGTCTAAACCTAGGTTTCGGATTCTCGGTTTCCACGCTTCTGACCTTCACGTCTGCGGATGGTAGTACCTTTTAAGGTTTATCTGTTCAGGCTTTTTGATTCGGTTTTGTTTTCGTTTTTGTGACTCCATAATCTGAATCGTATGAGTAAAAGGAAGACTAAGTCGACCCAACGCAGTGTCGCAGTACGTGGATAAGTCATTTGTACAAAACTTGGTGTCCTCCCATTAGCTCCACCACAACTTTACGATTTAAGATTTTCTTGTGAGGTTTCCTTCTCTCAGCCCAGACAGTTAAGCCATGGCCTCCCAACTCCCTGAATGTGCAAGACACAGCCTGGCTACCTAATATGGCATCCTTTATCTCCATGACACGACAGCTGACAGTTTATTGTATTGTTGTTGGAGGGTCATTCATGTTCCTCACTGCGATCAATTGATCCATTGTAATTACCCATCACTAGCCTTCTATTTCAATATTCTCGACGAATCTCTGGACTAATTTAGGTGCAAAGGCTTTGATCTTTTCAGGTGTTAAGGTCGCCTGTCCTAGATGCTCAAACCTTTGCCAACCTAATGCTTCGCACTCGCAAAGCATGTGCTCGGCAGTTTCTAGTTCGCAGAATCGATCTTGGTCAACTTTGCCCATCTTTTTAAAATGGTATTTTAGAGGGCAGTGGCCAGTCCGAAGGCCGGTGAGAATCATTAACTCTCATTAGCTGAGATCAAGTAGTTTTTTTTTAATTGCTGTTTAGTGAGGAGTAAATAAATTTCTCTCTTTCCCATTTTTGAACTTCCTTCTTGCGATAACAGGTTAACCACAGTGAAAGCAGGCCAATTTATCGGCAGGCAAGTCTAGATCCAATATGTTCAACATTGAACAGAAGCACCTCGTGTAGGATGTGGTTCTCCGCCACACACATTGGTCTTGATTAATATATTAACACTCTACAGCTCTGATTATGACAGGATCCGAGGAAAAAGCATACAAGATACTTTCTCAAGTCCATCGTGTCCTTGTTTCCAAATATCAGAATGACTATTGAGGCAAGTGCTAGTAATTAGTAGAAAGGGTAGGAAGAAAATGATAAATAAATAAGAATGAAAGGAAGTGGTGAGAACAAAAGCTAGAACGCTACGGCTTAATTTAGTTGATTGTTGTTATTGAAGTCTTCAGCTCATCGAACTTTAACGAATCAGCTAAGTGAAGAAGAAATAAGATATATAACGAGGAGCAGAAGACAACAACATCAGTTAAACATATCCTCTCAAGATATAAAATATGTTTGTATTGGAGCATTATTTTGTAGATAAACCAAAGAAACTGGGCAATAAAATTGAAAAATATGTTAAAAATAATCTAAAGACAGCAGAGGGGGTGCTACGTGTGAAATATGTCATTAAAACTTCAACTGGAGGTTGGAAAGTTCCCATAGATAGAAGAGGGGGTGATAGAGTGCCACAAATAACAATATTTAAGCGGCAGAGTAGAACGAATTTTATTGTATTCTGAATTGAATATTGCATCTTAAAGTTAAACTGTATTCATTTAGAAATATGCTTGTATGGATGTTGGAGTTGAATTTTCAAGACTGATGTGTGATTAAAATGCCTACAGATTTAAGGAGAAAACGACAACAATTATCAATCCAGTAGAAAAAGGACAAATAATGTCAAAATAGGAATCTTAACTAACTCTAACTTCTACAATTTCACGTTAATTGTTGGACATTCAAAATTAAAAACCTCAAAAAGAAGCTTCAACATTATTTTAAATAAGGTAGTTTTGGCTATTTTTAGACTCTAAACAGTTCTAATTTTTATGCGTAGTAGGTGAAAGTAGTACGGTTAGTAGGCGATTCATTTCTTTCTTCTGACTGTCTATTTCCCCAAACAAAGACAAAAATTAAATAGTGTACGATAGTAATTGATCTAAAAACGTACATTATTAAAGATTATATTGCATAATATGGTATCCCATTTATGCTTATCACTGCATGTCTCTTGATAGAACACACAAATGATACGTCATGAAATGTAACCGCTATCTGCCAGAAGGGATTGTCACTGTTTGTAAATTATCCGAAAACTGGTTCATGTAATGCCAGAAATATGCATTTCGACAGCTGGCACCTACACGTCGCTAATGATTTTAATTTCCCGTCACCCTCTCCCCCTCCCTCCCTAGTGCTTGGACAGAATGTCACGAAACAGGATGGATAAATGCTAATTTTTTTCAATATAAAGATGTATCTTTCGGGTATTGCCGTGGTTGTTGTAGCAAACTTGACGTTTCGCTGATCATACTGTCAGCTTCTTCATCAGAAGTTCTCTAAAGACTGATGTTGATGTCTTCTGCTCCTCGTTATATACCCAGATCCCTGGTCACTACACTACTACATAGAGCGGAAATGATTAGTCATGCTACCAACAAAATCAAGAAAATTCAACATGTGATAGATGCACTCCAGAAGAACGGCTACAAACCGCAGGAGATTCTGAGATTAGCCGGAGCCAAAAAGAAACAGAAGGATGACTCAGAAATAAATGTGCAGATGTTTTGCAAAATTTGTTCTCCAAAGGAATGTAGAATCCAGATACTTTTAAGAAGAAACTCGTAAATCGTATTAAATGAATCCTGGAAGAGTTATTATATTTTGACAAGTGGCTTCTCTGTTTAGAGGGCTCTGTAAAGATTTTGAGACAACTGAAATATGGTCGATTAATATAGACGTGTTCACAGATGCAGATTCTGTTCCATCTACACTAATGGACATTAATTTAGTAGAAGATACCATACAAATTGTGTCGAAAAATTAATCTGCTGTAATGTTTGGCAGCTATTTTCCGTATTGAAGATTGGAATATATCTTTCTTTTCCCAAGACTTCTTTTCAAAGTTTCCAAAAATTCAACTTAACAATAAAAGAAATTCTATTAAAAGGAATGGGTTAACATCCATCTTGACTTATTTTCCTTACAAAAATTAACTTGAGCCAGATATTGAAGGTAAAACAAAGGAAGAAAGCTTACAAGAAAAAAGTTAAAAGGAAATCAAAAGTTATCAAAATCGTTGCTTAATAATAATCCTATTAAATCTATTAAAAAAGCAGAATGAATGAACAGTTGTGCGTAAATATCTATATCTAAATTTTGCTAAATTGTCAGTTGGCAGGTCAGTCGTGCTGGTGCTGTCTCCAAAGCGTAAGAGGTGTTCTGGACACGTTTTGGTTCGTTTAATGAGTTGGATTTTGCAGTTTTCGTGGATTTTGATTTCAGTTTTTTCTGTTTCTATTGTGGTTCTAGTTCAATGCCTTTCTGTTAAGTTAATTTTTTTCCACCGAAGATGTTCTTTATTGAAGATTGGTGGTAATGTTGCGGTTGTGCCAATGAAGAATAAATTCGGCATTCAGCGTCCACTACATCAATTGAAAACAGTTTGTGGAGCTGAATCTGATATTCCAGGGTCTTCTAGGTTTAATTGTTAATGGTTAATGGAAATTTTCTAAAAAAATGAGGACGTTTAATTTGTTTAAAGTATTGGCCATCCTTGGTCACACTTTATGTCCAGGTAGAGGTTTGGGGTAGAGTGTACAAGTCTGCTCTTTAAACTAACGTTTAGAATTTCGAGGCTATCATCAAGATCCGAGCAATATAAAGTTTTATTGCGTCAAAGTATGCCGAATCGAATATATTTTTTATATCGCAATAACTGTATTTGAATTCCAGATAGCAATAACAATTACATGGGTCTATTGTATACCCTCATACGTGTAAGATAAGATATCTTTAGTACGGAAGAGAAACATCTGCCTGTGTACGCCTGTCATGTATTAATGTGTGTACGTATTAATGTATCAATTAGTAATATAACTAATTATATACAACTTAAGCAATATTTAAAGGAACGAATTTGTAACCATTATTCAACTTTACAGAAATCGTATTAAATCTAACACACTTTTGCGTCGCATTTAAGCAAGCCCTAAATGCTCACACCTTAAAGAGCTCGATTCTTCCCTTTTGTTAAATCTATTAAAACCTACACACGCGTTAAAATTTTAGTACCTAGATAGACACAGTCGGCAATATGCATATACACACAAACACATATAATACATTATATAGGTGGTTGCTCCGCCACTGTATTTACCAATAGTAGATAAAATGGGTCGATTTTCTAGTCCGCGGCAGCGCACAAACCCTCGACGTACTTCAGTTTTAAGCTCACCAGTCGACCAGAGCAGTGTTTTGTCACGAAGCAAAAGTGTGTTAGCTACCGAAGGTGTCATAGGTATAAGGTAACACACACTCACTCACCAATACACAATACACATACAAGAAGTGCGCTTTTTACACACAAATATTATTAATGAAGAAAGTAGAGACACAGTAATCTTACACTTGTTCCCGTAAAGATTCGTTTAAAATTTAAAATTGGTAGGAATTGATTCGGTAGAGCTTTTGCGCCGCATTTTTTTATTTAGTTTACAATTTGATACCACTTTTGAATTTTAATCTTATATTTATAAATATATCTTAAATCTTATCTATCATATATAATTTAGGTAATTGCATAATAATAAATAAAACGTATATTCACGCGTAAGATCGTAATTTATAAAAGCTTGGAACGCCTCTTAGAGATACTTCACATTCTTGTATATTATCTTAGATCTACAGTATGTATTATTTATTTACATTGCATGAAATATATTTAGGCGTGTGCTATTTGGAAATGCCGCCCATTTTCTTTTTTTATTTTGTCCTAAATCGGTTGAAGGCTGTGTATATTGAACTGTTTATTCGATGAAATATCTATTTAACACGTTTGTGATTCTTGTATTGAGTTTTATCCAACTTTTCCATAATTGTCGTCATCCCCTTTTTGGGAAAAAAAGTATGATTCATTCGGAATTTCCACGTTTTATTTCATGAATTTATGAGGTAGCTTAATGATCGTACTAATATAGCTTTTAGTTTGAGATATCTAGAAAAGATTACTTGCATTAATTTGAAATATACGGGGTATTTAAAAAAGATTCTGACATATTAAAGTCATACCTTTTTATTTCAATTCTATACTCTCTAAATTTAAGAGCTTTCTCGGATTATACATTTTCATTCATACAATTTAAACTGTTTAGAAACTGCAAACTTTGATGAAACTCTGAACGAAAATTTTTTTTAAACTCCAGAAATAGTTATGGACAAAACATATTTGGTCATGATTTCTTTGGTTCGGAGTTTATGTAAAAATAACACATAGAGTTGCCTAGGTGGCTTTTTTTTAATGCAATTATGTATTGCCATTTCTTTCATCCAATTTTAAGGTATGTAGGTTTTTTGATCTCCAATAATTGTTTTACTATTCCTTGGACCTTAAATGAGAAAAATGTAATCTTAAAAAATAAGTTGAACGAAAATGGGTAACTTTTATTTCAATAATTAAAATCTACTTGAAACAATAATTAATAATTTATGCAATTATTTATAAAAATTAATAATAATGCTCCATATTAGATCCTTGGACTCTAATACAATCTTGGATACCTCGAATTAACATGCCTTAACACTTCAGCTTTGATTTGTTCGAAGTAATTCTTTCTAGTAGTTCCTCCCTGCTTTTTACCGGGATGGAATAAACCAAATTGGTTGAAATTGATGCTGATGCCTTGTAACAAATGTGTCACGGGGATTTTTATCAGCCCATACATGCAAATTATGCGAATTTATTACCCCATTTTTGGTAAATCCTGCTTCATCAGTGAAAACGATTTAACGGATAAAGTTCTGGTTAATCCCATGCTGTTGAAAATTGATTGATTGATTTAGAGCATGGAAAGGATGCAATAGTTGTTCCTTTTGAACATTAAAAACTGTAGATTTGCAACAATCATACTCAGCAGCAAGCTTTATTACACTTGTGGATGGATCTTCAGTCACGCCACCTAAAATGTTTTCCTCTAAACGAACAGTGCAGATTGCTCTTTGAACGCCAATTGTTATTAGTATTTCTTGCAAATGTGTCTGGAACAATTTAATAATGTTCGAATGGTAAGATTAACATAAATAGTTTTTATTTCTTACCAGTTTCTCTTAATCGCAGGTCAACACCTTCAAAGGTTTTCCTGTCCGGGACTTTACGGTTAGGAAAACGATCTGTATAGAGCCTCCTAGCTTCTAAAGCATTACACGAAGCTAGTATCTGCATACTCATTAAATGTGTATTCCATTTTTATTAAAATAAGCAACTAATGAAAGTAATAAACAGAATAGCAATAACAAATTAATCAAATACCTGTAACTACGAGGGAGCGTTTTTATATTCGCGGAATGGGGGATAAGGGGTGGAAATAAAAAAAATTAATTATTTTTCTTTTTCAATATATTCACCTGCAAGACGGATACATTTTTCACATCTTTTAATTAATTTATTTATACCCTAATAAAAAAATAATTTCTCTTTATCTGCAAAATACGCCGAAACTGCCTCCTTGACTTAATCATCGGCAGTAAATTTTTTACCCCGCAGCTCTTTTTTCATTTTCGGAAACAGGTAATAATCACTCGGGGCCAGGTCTGGGCTGTAGGGTGGGTGATTCACAATTTCGAAGCCCACCTTATGCAGGGCAGCTAACGCAACGCGGCTCTTGTGGACGGGCGCGTTGTCGTGCAAAACAGCACACCTTTCGTCAATTTTCTTCTTTTAGTCGCTCTAATATTGAAGCGTAATATTCTCCGGTTATAGAAACACCTTTATCTTTATAATCAATCAACAATATTCCTTCCGAGTCCCAAAATACCGTTGCCATGAGTTTCCCAGCTGATTGTGACACTTTAAATTTCTTGGGAGGTGCTGTGCCCTTTTTATGCCACTGCATGGAGTCTTGTTTGGACTCAGGTTCATAATGATGAACCCAAGTTTCGTCTCCAGTAACAATTTCGACTCAATACACCATCCTTGTCTTCATTACAGAGGTCCAAAAATGCACGCGAACACTCTACGCGCTGTTGTTTTTGCGGCGGCGTGAGCATTCTCGGCACCCATCTTGCGCTGACCTTAGACATGCCGAGATGATCGTGTAGGATTTTAAAAATTGTTGTATCGGATACTCCAACCATTTCTGCGAGTTGTTTCTTCTTTAGTCGAGCATCTTCGAGTACAATTTTTTCAACTTTTTGGATAAATGCTGGCGTGGTCACCTCAATGCTCCTGCCCGGCCTCGGGTCGTCTTCAAGGGATTCCCTTCCTTGTTTAAATAAACTATGCCACTTGTACACCATGGATTTTCCTGGACAAGAATCGCCGTAAACCATTGACATCTCATTTATTATGGTCGCGACTGATTTTCCTTGCCTGGTAAGGAACTTTATAACGGCACGATATTCGATTTTTTCCATATTTCACTTTTCACTCCTGATTATGTTACTTGGTTGACGATAGCTCGAAGACTAACTGTCTAATAACAATGAAACTTCGTATTTATACTAATTATGAGTCGCTGCACAGGCCACGCCCCCAATGCGCCTAATCACCCCCCTACAACCCGCTCATTCCGCGAATATAAAAACGCTCCCTCGTATAACAAATACAAACAAAATAACAAACCTTATTATTACGGAAATTGCATTTTCGAAATCATAATTTGACAGTTCTATCAATATGACGTACATATTTACATTAACTTTATCTTACTTTTTTTCTCGGAAACAGAGCATTTTATGGAAATCTATTAAGAGTACATTTTTCTCACTTGAGGTCCAAGGAATAGTAAAACACTTATTGGAGAGCAAAAGACCTACACACCTTAACATTGGATGAAAGAAAAGGCATGTTTAGGAGGGATATATAGACATACAGTGTTATTTTTACATAAACTTTACGTATCAGAGATATTGCCCACATATTCATGGACACCCTGCATATTTTAGAACAAACGAAACCAGATCAATAATCAAAAATATTTAAGAATACATGAACTGTTCAATCAATCATATCAAGTTTACAACTTGCCACGTAAGTTGTCAGTGAGCAATTACATATTAAATCAGCTCCGAAAAATTTGGAACAGTTTCGTTTTGATTTTATGTAGCTAAAACATGTTGAACAATTTTAATTTGGTGTCAAAACTGGTTACTTCATGTTCATGTAGAATATCCACAAAATGTTCAGAGGTTTGCTTGTCAACCCTACATACTGTTGTAGATGTTTGGCAACATATCTGGCTAGGTCGTAAGTCGAGGATCTACAGGTACTAACAATCGATCGTAGAGGGTTTCCAGTTTTGTGTATCCTCGGTAGTCCGTACAGTTTTCCTGGTCTGACGTTCGATTTTACCTGTAGGGTATCAGCTTAGCTTCTTGTAATGTTCAAGATCCAATAACGTGTTGATTTCCTCATTGTCGTCTGCCCTGGTCATTACTACTTTTGCGTTTCTGCATCCTCTTCTGCCTTGGAGATGTTTCTGGTTGGTGGTTTGACTTTGCACGTCTCGTGTCTTATTTGTTAAGCTTCTTCTGCTGGTAAAGTCTTTATTGCACATTCGACTTCGGTATCCTGTTAGGTGCAATAGCGAAATTTAGTCCTTTTTAATTCAGTCAGATAACGTCAAGTTTGTTACAACGCCCACGGCAACACTCGAAAGATACATCTTTAAAGAGATTTCATGTCTGAGTTGACGATTCCTGTTACCAACATTTATCAATATCCCATCCCATTAAAGACCACCACCTCTGCTTGGTTCGAATCATTATTCTGTATTGATTTAGTGAGTTGTTTGTGGCCACAGTTTGATAAAATAATAATAGTTAGAAGGGAAGTAAATAAGTTCAAGTTTTTAATGTTTTGGACTAAGGATTATATTGTTTTAGTGCTAGCTTCTTACTCTATCATTACCTTCTAATGAAGAATTTAATAAAATTCGAATAGTTAAGGTCAAGATTAATGAGTCTTATTTCTTTCTAAGAATTTACCATTGTCTGCTAACCCCACTAATTAGGATCATCTTAATTTTGCGTTTGGTTAAAATAATAATAATAAAACTAATAATTCATGACTGGCCATGACTGACTTAAGACGTTCGTTCTGCATTTGCTGTAGAATTTGGAAAATTACAGGAAACCAAATACAAACACCGAAAGAAAGCGCCTCCTTCCCTCGCAAGTATGTTGCCGTAACATTACTGTTTCGCACAGTTGTCCTTTAAATTAGACAGTTCCACCAAGATTCTGTGCACATAATTCTTCATGCACCTGAATAAATGTAACTACATAAATGATCAAGAGAGAATCTTGCATCTTTGTAGTGCAATCAGGATAATTAACTTTGCCCTACATCTTTGAGTATGCCAGGATGACTAAGTAATCCAATTAGATCAACTCTTTGACGCATTAGAACCCACAATTTAAATCCAAATCAGTTTGGTTCCCTTTCTATGACTAACTTGATAGAATATTTTTTATTGGGTTGGAAAGATTTCCATGTTATCATTGAGCATAAATATGGAAAAGAGATTTTACTTTATAATATCGATCATCGGCATTTGATGTCAAATATATGTTATCCTAACTCTTCTTGCCAGTACATTTTCTTTCAGGGTAGTCTGTGATATTCAGAAAACAGAAACATTTCTACAACTTCTATTACAGTGAAATTATGAGTACCTCCTTGTTCAGAAAGTTAAATTAAGTTGGTTTGCAATGGTTTCACTGTAAGAAATATGCTGCACACAAGGTCGTTATCCACTACAACATGAATAATGTCATAAACAATGTAGATTGGGTCCATATCTTTGCTGTAAAGCAAATATGTTTCCATTTAAGGTTTTTTTTTGGGTTAGAGGGCAACAGTAGAAGCTTAAAGGCAACTACTGGTGGTTACTACTGGGTTAACCACAACGTTAAGATAGGGTGTGCCAAAAGGAAGTTATAAGCAATACTTATGATTACCAATAAAGCACAGAACAAATATCTTACTTATTGATAACTTAATTGGAGTGTGCACAATTGACTCGGAAATTGACAGGTGCAATTTATAGCCTACACGTCACGATGATGTATTATAACAACTTCAAAAGTTTGTACAGGGTGGCCAACTAAGAATGTCGCTCGGCCATATCTCAGGAGCCGTTTACAGTACAGCTTTGGGAAAAAAATTTTACTAACTAAAGTTACCCCGAGAAATATCTGGAAATTATTTGGAAAAGCGTAGGATGACCGCTAGAGGGCGTAACTGATCACCGAAAATTTCAATTCTTATTTTACGCAAAATTTATCAACTTAAGGTCTATTATAAATATGAAAATCGGAATCTACTGAAAATTTTGCATATTCTACATCGGACAACTTTTTTGTATTTTGTCAAATAAGGAGAGGGGCGGAGGGGAAACTTTGTATTGAAAGAACGCTTATAACTTCGGTTCTGTCGAACCGAATTTTGCAAACTTAGTCTCGTTGAAAACAGCATTACTCCTTCAATGTAATCCGTACAAATTAGAACCAATCTAATAAGTGACATGCATGTTAGAGGGCGCTGCTTAAATTTTTTCGGAAATTTTGTTTTTTTCTCGAAAAAATTAAATGGAAACATACATTTTTGACAACAAATTAAAAAAGTAGGCTAAATTACCAATAAATCGGCGAAAACCGGGTATCGCTATCTTTTACCAATCCGAAGATATCCGCAGAAACGTGTCCGATGGTAAAAATTTCTTCTATAAATTTAAATTATTCTGCTTCCCGTCAACGGAATTTAGCAAATTTGGTCTTATTAGAAAGGATTTTCATTGGTCTATGTCTCGTAATTCAAACTGTTGAATATTGTTTTGTCCATTACCGCGAGAGGGCGTTAAAGAAATTCAAATACGTAAATTTTGTGACTTTTGAAAAGAACAGTACAAAGTTATATTTATGCTCATACTATAAAATAGTGAACTGAAAGCTTAAGATTTTAGTAAAAAGCACAACCGTATAATACAAATAAATAATGCAGAAAAACAACAAAAACTAAATCTTGATTCCAACTTTCACTCTACAACGAGTAGATAGAACTACAGTCTCTATTTCTGTCTTAGAAATACTTTGAACGATATTTCCAATTTCCACAACCAAGTTGCTACAAGCGGTAGATCGCGTTGCAAAAATAAGATATTTTTTCGACCTAACAAATAAAAATCCCACCAAATCAAATTTGGAGTCCTGGGTGGTCATGGAAATAGACTGGCGCAGCACATTCATCATTTTGAAAAGTATATTGTTGCAAATTGCAAGCGACATTTCTTCTATTCTGTTTTCTTTACCGTCCTCTAGCGGTGACAGAAATAAAGAAAATATTAAACAATTTAAATCACTAGCAGTAGGATTAGGAAAATCCATGATAGTCCATTTTTTTGGCCGTCAAGCATTCCACGCACTGTTCTTTTCAAAAATCATAAAATTTACGTATTTAAATTCCTTTATCGCCCTCTAGCGGCGACGGGCAAAATAAAATTAAACAGCTTCAATCACTACACATAGTACAATAAAAATCCTTTCTAATAAGACCAAATTTGCTAAATTTCGTTGACGGGAAGCAGAATAATTTAAATTTATAGAAGAAATTTTTACCATTTACACGTTTCTGAGGATATCTTCGGATTGGTAAAAGATAACGATACTCGGTTTTCGCTAATTTGTTGGTAATTTAGCCTACTTTTTTAATTTGTTGTCAAAAATGTACGTTTCCATTTAATATTTTCGATAAAAAGCAAAATTCCCCAAAAAAATTTAAACAGCGCCCTCTAGCATGCACGTCACTTATTAGATTGGTTCCAATTTATAAGCGTTAGATTGTAGGAGTAATCCTGTTTCCAACGAGACTAAGTTTGCAAAATTCGGTTCAACAGAACCGGAGTTATAAGCGTTCCTTCAATACAAAGTTTCCCCTCCTCCCTTTCCCTTATTTCACAGAATAGGAAAAAGTAGTTCGATGTAAAATATGCAAAATTTTCAGTAGATTCCGATTTTCATATTTCTAACGTACCTTAAGTTGGTAAATTTTGCGTAAAATTAGAATTTAATTTTTTTGTGGTCAGTTACGCCTCTTCATCCTACGCGCCTCTCTTTAGTCAGTAATATTTTCTTCCCAAAGCTGTGCTGTAAACCATTCGTGAGATATGGCCGAGCGACATTCTTAGTTGGCCACCCGGTACATAGAATAAAGCAATACATGCGTTAGTTAACTTGAAAAAAAGTGGAAGCATACAAAACTTAGCAATAGTATGTTGGCATTGCATTTTGACTCACCCTGTATAAACGCATTATTATTAAATATAAATAAATCACTAAATACATTCAATCAGGAGGCAGAGTCACTATCAAATATTGTTTAAACTGTAAAAAATAAACTGTAGTTTAAGGAAATACTTTGTGAACAAACTATTCCTTAAAGCAAATTTTTGAATAGGTACTTCTGAACACCATGTTCTTAAGACGCCGAAGAAGATCTTCAAACTATTGATTAAGATGTTTGACGTTTCTAAACATGAATTTATAAATTTGATTAACCCACATTGACTCAAACGACGTTGTTCTTTGATTGAATTGTATATCTTTCGTATTCGGTAATTATCTAATTTTTCCAAAACTATTATTTTTTCATAAATATATCATAGAATTAATTACAAAACAATATTTATCAGAAAAATCACTTACATATCGAATAACTTGTATAATTGGTAAGTTCTGACTACAACCAAGCACCTTTATCACTTACAATTAGATTAGTCTTTTAATTACATGTAATAGTAGTGTTCTTTTATTTCCTGATTCACGATTATAATTATTTGATAGCCAAAACAAACGAGATCATCTATTGGGTATTATCCAATCGCATGATCGTGAATCAGTAAACAAAAGAAATCGACTAGTACTGAGCATATTGTTTAGTCTAAACAAAGAAATCAAGTATTGCAGAATACTCAACCAAATCTAACCAACAAGAACCTTAAAAAGATCAAATCAAAACTCAATTTTGATAAATAAAGCAACAAACGAATTGTTGCCAACCCCCATGTTAGGGGCCAAATAGAACAATTTTTCGTTATGCCTTAGACATTTCAAATTGACTTCCAATTCCTACCAACAACTTTATTAACTTTATAAATATTTGAGAGCTTCTATCACTAAAAAATAAACGGTAAAATCGTGGAAATTTCGCGTAATCCAAGACTAAAATTAGATCAAATCTACTGCCAAAACATGAAACAATACCAATATAGGAGTCATTGCTCTAATATACCCTCAAAATTCGTCGAATTGTAATTTAAGTACGTTAAACAGAGAGGTAAACCACTAAAGCCAATTTAGTTGATGGGAATCCGATAATCAAAGTGCCTAGCAAGGATATATTGATTAATACCTCTGATATGCCTAAAATATTATGCAAACAGGATATTAATGAGGATAAACATAAACGAATTTCAGCGTTAGCTAGATCAAAATCGCCCATTACTTTTAATTGATTGCGATTAGTTTTAATTATAGATCCTATGGCGTTCAAACTAGGCTCTCTTATAAGGCTATATTTCATTTTGCTTTGTTAGACCATGACATCGTTAATTCGTTGGAATCTGCATATGTAGGTACTACGAAATAGTTATTGATCAGGATTATAGGTCATATTTGCATATTCACCTTCTCTCCTATCAAAATAAGTATGACTTTAATTCTATTTATAAACAAGATATTTTCGTTCTATATTTAGCCGAAGAAAGTTGTATGGAACGGCTGGTAAACATTGGGGGGAGGGGGTAGTGAGAGAACCATAAAATACGAAGCTATAAAAAGATAATGAGATAAGAATCGATAAAGAATGTATATTGATATTGTTAGAGTTATGTTACGAAGCTTGTCTAGGTCAAAATTGCGTACTAACCTGAATGCATGACAATCGTTGGATATCAATGTTAGACATGTAACCTCATTTATCATTTTATGTCGTGGAATCTCTTCTGAAAATCCAGTTGACGAGCAATCTAATAAATAATTCTAAAATTTCGCGTTCGAAGGACTTGTTTCTAAACTTCCCCCTCAAAGAAACCAACCAACTAACTAAGGCTTTTAACGGTTTACAAGGAATTTTGCTCTCAATTGAAAAAGTCTTCTTCAAACTTTTCAGACGAATAGGAACAAATCGATATTACATTCAACCAACTAATAAATAGAACGAGTATGAGTACTTGAGTACACCCATTAAAATTTAATATTCCTTTACGGAATCGGAAAGATAATTTTATTTAAATATGAATGGGGATTGTAGGCATTAATTTCCCTTTCAATTGACTTTGTGTAAGTGTTTCACAACTGACGTATACCTGTTTTATTCGATTGAATGTCCCAGTTCAGTACTGTAGGGTTAATAACAACTTAGGGAGTGAATCGATTAGAATAGAAAAAGCATCTGTCGATAATGTACTAATGAGTTCATTGACTACCTATAACGGACTGCTATGCAATGTGGTAATAAAAATTAATTTAAAATTATTTACAAAAGAGAGAATTAAAAGACCTAAGACAGAATTCTGTGGCAGTCTTTTTGATATAATAAAATTGGAAGTAATACAAATATCTCATCTGATCAATAACAGAATTTATAAAACTGAAATTATCTATTTTCGTCATATGTATAGCTGGCAGTTGTAGTTCTATATGTATAGTTAGAAATATGTACTTTCAAGATGCTACGTCGACTGAAATCAATAATTCTAGTGTTATTTATGGCTGTAATGTTGGTAATTTTATACTTATTTATTGATGTGAAATTTTAGGGTTCTTCCTTTAACGTAATACAGGACAATTTTGATTTAGTGATTAGATGAAATTGTTAGGAATCAAGGCTGAAACTTCAAACAACACATTTCAAAAATTCAAATAGAAACAAAAGAGTTTCTGACAAAATAAACAAAACATGAGATTAAAAAAAATCGTGGTTTTATCTTCAGGTGTTTTATCGACTGATTTAGGGTATTATGAACAAGAATCGGTACATTTAAAATTATCATTTTTTACTATTTTGAAATCAACCACTCTCGTAACCTGTTTTTAGAACCAGGTCAAAGACAGCTTACCTGGTTTTGACCTGGTTCTGAAAACAGCTTACGAGTGGTTGATTTCAGCTTTACAGCATGTCCGCTGACGACTGATGAGTCGTTAGTTATCATGAGTTATTGAGGTAGAAATGCCAACTTCACATTTTTGTTGTCGTTTCCATTTCTTCCGTTCATCTGTGTAAATCTTTTTTGCAATTTGCTACTAAATTTATATCAAGCACCCACGCATTATCTTCTGCATTTTCGGCCAAAACTCTAAGTTTTCTTTTTCGAAGATTTCATGGAATATTATGCTAACGACAATGGTGTGGTAAACTGATATTTAGCAATTATTTTGGTGCAAATGCAGTCCACTCTAAAGGAGGCATAATAAATGTGCTAGCAGGAACAAGACACATATAAATATTATTTTCTATAGCTCCTTGAATTATTCCAGGTGATTCGCCAAATTCTTCTTCAACTATCACGTCTTTTACTCAATCCCCAAAAGAACATTTCAGTAGTTTACTAGACGGTTGTTGACAATATAGTTTGTTTTTACTTTTAGGCTTATTGTCGTTTTCTGATGGTGTAGTAAAAAGAAATCCATTATTTTTTCCAATTATACAGCTTTAGTTACCTGTATTTCGCGTTGTATTAGTCCGATTGGGTTCCACTAAATGGCGTTAGAAAGATGAGATTTCGTACTAAAAAATCCTTTTTAACAGTTTTGTGATTCGTTAACTCAATTTTGTTTGAGCACGCGTCAAAGATGGACACTAGCAAAGAGAAAATACGCTACATTTTACAGTTTTATCGACAAAATATCGATAAAATAAATATCGACAAAATCATGGACATCGTCGAGTCCGACCGTCATGTAAGCACAGTTTCGATTGCCCAAGAGCTAAAGATTGCAACAAAAACTGTTTGGAACCATTTGAGGCTGGATATAAAAAGAAGCTCGAGATATGGGTGCCACATTAGTTAACGCAAAAGAACCTCCTGCACAGAATGCGAATCGCTGCTGAAGCGCAACAAAATCGACCCATTTCTGAAGCGGTTGGTGACTGGTGATGAAAAATGGATCACTTGACGACAATGTCAAGCAACTGGACTGACGGCCAGGAAGAGGGAATTATCTACTATGAGCTGCTAACCTACGGCAAAACTTTAAACTCGGAATTGTACTGTCAACAATTGAACCGTCTAAAGGAAGCAATCGCTCAGAAGCGGCCAGCTTTGGCCAATAGAAGAGGAATTGTGTTCCATCAGGACAATGCCAGGCCACACACATTGATTGTGACTCGCCAAAAGCTCCGAGAGTTTGGTTGGGAGGTTCTTATGCAACCACCTTATAGTCCAGACCTGGCACCAAGTTATTACCAGCTGTTGCTGTCCATGACGAACAATTCGCTTTAAAAGAGGTTTGTGAAAATCGGCTGTCTCAATTTTTTTGCCCATAGGGACGAGGGCTTCTATGAGAGAGGCATTATGAAATTATCTTCAAAATAGCAACAACTTATTGAATAAAACGGCGCATATTTGACCTAAATCGGATCATTCTATCTATGGTAATTAAAACCTTCAATTTCATGTAAAAATAATGGAATTCTTTTTACTACACCTTATTATTATAACCTATTATATTTATCTACAGAAGAACCATTACTCCTTGATACACAAATTAAATATGCTGTATTAATGGTGGAATAAAACGTGACTCAGTAGTAAGAGCTAACATTTGTGACAACTATGTATCTAGTTCTGTTTTCGTTCTTTCTTCCAATCCCCATTGGAAAAGCTTGCAGTTCTTTTAAAGAACTTTGTCAAGAGCAATGGAATGCTGGTACGGTTTGGAGTGGATATTGAAAAGATTAAATTCACATCTAGAATACCATTTGTTGATAATGAAATATCAGACTAATTATTTTTAGGCTTCGTTTAGTTCCCTTCTTTTTTAAACGTATATGATGTTTTTGTTCACTGTTGCACAAATTTCTTAAACTCTTATGAAAGCAAAGAGCGTGTATTATGGAACAATATCTGCAATTATAGACTACCCAATGATGTGAGAGATCACTGAGATACGGTATTAATTCTTCCAAGAGGACTAAACTATAATAATTTAGTCAGAAAATTCAATCATGATCGATCTATCATTCCCTATCGATGGCAAAGTGATTAAGAGCGCGGCACTATAAACGGAGAGATAATGTTGTAATAAGACCACTAAACACATTTACACACACAAATTACACGGCAAGAGTTGCATTACTTTGGAAAGCAATGTCTTCTCAACAGTAGCTCTAAGTATAAATAGCTTTCTTCAGAGTACAACGTTTATGTTGTATTTTATGAAAATTTAGAAGAAAAA
Organism: Holotrichia oblita; assembly: GCA_023690525.1. Classification (NCBI taxonomy): domain Eukaryota; kingdom Metazoa; phylum Arthropoda; class Insecta; order Coleoptera; family Scarabaeidae; genus Holotrichia; species Holotrichia oblita. Next base: position 140,316 of record CM043020.1, on the reverse strand, counting down.
ATATAAACATAAGTTTTCTAAAAACTTTTATAAAAGGAAACAAACTTGCGAACGTTTTCTATAAATGCCAAACAAATCTTAAACATTCATCTCTTCGACAATTGTCTTCAATTTTTCTGCCAAAAAAATTGCCAAAACAACAACGTCTAAAACTATTCCAATTCCAAGTCTTTGCTCCTGGTAATTTTATCGTAAGCTGCCGCTAATTCTTTAGTTTCATTAGGCTTTTCGACAGTTGAATTTTTTTTAATAAATAAGTTTTCCACAAACTGTTTGCACTTAACATCAATAACGTCCAATTACTCATTTTTTGTAGCTGTTTTGGTCGCCACAACCATCACAAAATAATTTTAGAGAAGTTATGTACATCATTAAGTAACAGCAAATAAAAAATCTAGATTCTCTAAGCTATTAGTTTTAGATTGTTACATAGATAGTAGATTGGACAACTCTACCTACAATATGAATTGTACAGCCTTATTTACTACATATAATTAAACATAATAAGTAGATAGTAGGCTATTTATATTTAACACTAGCAGTAAAAAGAAAGAAGTAGTTATAGTTTGTAGAGCCCAATTAATAGATTTTAAAACTGTAGATTTGAAGCATTTGCATTGCAAGGAAAAGAAAGAAATACTGAACTTATTTTTTCCCCGGTGCCATCCAGAGCGTTCATAAAACGCCTGCAAAATGTCTCAACAGCAAAATACTGTTATAAATGGTCCTGCTAGTGAAACTAGCCAATCTCCAACGAATACGGTAAGAAAATTGCAAACCTACGAATCGATGAAACTAAATTTGATTTTTATGTTAATCCCTGTTTACTTTCCCTCTTGATTATCCCCCTATTACCGAATTTTTTCGTTTAGCTTATATTTTTTGTAAATATATAAGAATACGATTTTGTCGACTGGTGGTGCCAGTCTGACATTAAGCACAAGGAAAGTATTGTAAATATTGCGAAACGATTATTTTTACCCCTTAAAATACTGAATACAATGCAACAACTTGGATGTTTTTACAAAATTAGTTTTAAACTTTTGAATTTGATGTTCGTCATATAAAATGTTTATGATCCCTAAAGACATGTCTTCAGTAATAATTTATGTTAGTTTGCGAAAGTTTCATGTTCTTGTTTATATGTGTTTTACTCCCGTTTAATATGATCTAATTTTAACTTTAACACAGTTAAACCTTACTACATCAAATTCTGGAAACCATAAATATAATAAAATCAATTAACGCTATAAACAGCTTCAAATCATACTTTAAATTTATCAGGTGAAAGGGTACACAACAACGTACGACCCTCAAAGACCACCGCTCGTTAGACTCGATAGCAAAACCAACCTCTCCCCAAGATTAGGTGGATATCCTAATCAGCAAGGAGGAGGCCAATTCAGACCCGGTCAACCAAGACCGCAATTCACCGGAAACCCTCAACAATTCGCGCCTAGGCCTCAATTGCAAAGGAATCCGAGTTCGGGGCAATTTAATTTAGCCCAAGCGCAAGGTGGAAGACCACTATCTCCGAATCCCACTCCAGGATTAAGACCGGTAACTCCTTATCCGAAAGGGGGACAACAACCTGTTACCTCACCACGTTCACCGACGAATTTGTATCAGCAGAAAACGTTTCCGGCTACTTCGCCGCAGTTCACTAAAGAACAAAACCTGGATACCACTTTAGAGCCGATCCAACAGATTAAAGATGGTCAGGAATATACGGTACAGTCATCGGATATTATCGAGGAAGAAGAACCGCGTAGCATATTAAATATAACTAATTTGGATGATCAGAAACATGGATCAGAAGATGAAAATGAAGTTGAAAATCAAGTTATCAAAGATGAACCTATCAGACCCGAATCGAGAAATCAGAAGAATTACGAAGACGAAATTGCTCCACCTACTACTCCGAAAAAGGAAGAGATTTCACATGATATTCAGGAGACAAGATTAAACAAACCGGAGGCTTTAAATCCTAACGATAGACTCGTCAACGAGGATCGGAAGAAGGTGGAAAGGAAGTCGCCAAGTCCGGAACCGCCGAAGACGCCGCGAAATCAGAAGATGACCTTGAATTTTGAGGAGCAAAATAGGCCCAAATCGCCGAAATTGCATTCTAATAAGAGTGAAGATAGGTCTCCTACGACGCCGGGAAGGAAGATACCTGTGGAGAAGCCTAAGACTCTAAAACCAGAAGTTAGAACTGTAAAAAGGAATGGATTGGTTAAATCGCCGACTAAATCAGGTGATTTTGGAATGTTTTGGGTTTTGCTTGTTTATGCTTTATTTATGTTTACGAGTTCTAATGCGTTTACGTTTTGTTTCAGAAGGTGATAACGACAGTGGCGTAGATGAGTCGACGCAAGGCAATGTAAGTAAAACTATTTACGTTTTTTTTTCTGTTGTGAAGGGATTATTTTGAAAAAAATATATATTTTGTTTAAAAAAAATGCAACACGAATTTTGAAATTGTGGAGATAATGATATAAATTATTTTTAATGTTTTGAGCCTTAACAAAATGATGCTCCTTGATGCGTCTTTTGTTGGCTGAACATTGTACCTCTACCACTTCACCAAAACAGGAATTCAATCAGTATCAATTCATGTTTCATTGAAGTCTTTCTTCAAGAAGCACTCCTTGTTAATGCAGCAGTAATATTTTCACGGCCAAGAGTACTAGTAGCATAGGAACAAGTCTAAAATATAGAACATTTTTCAGCCTTCTAATCTCTACTAGGAGCAGGTCAGCCTCCCCGTAGAACTTGATTGATTATTGATCTGTAGAGGTGGTGACTTGATCGCAACTTGGCACTCTTATTGATCTTTTAGGATGCGCTGAGTTCTCACCAACGGTGCAGGCTTATCAGAACCGAGTCCTCCCGGATTCTAGATGAATGGGTTCTCAGATCGATGGACACTCTCTGGAGTGGATCTGGTCAGCGTCCTAGCGTGGTTGTTACGAGTTGGGATATCTAAAGTAGAGCACTGTTCTGAAGCACTTCGAGTTTCTGAGTCTAAGATTTGGAGACACTAAAACGTGATATAAATAAATAACTTTTCCATTAGAGGACTAGATACAAGACAGACCTATCTGGACGTCGAACGTAGAAAGTGGTGCCTGAAGATGAGACTAAAATTTGGTGACCAGAAAAGCCTCTCACCACCTACAGAGATGTTGGTTGGACGTGAATTTTGCTTCCTACAAACCTTACGGCTACGCTTTTCGAGGCGTTGATGGAGAGTCACCACATGGTTGTCTTAGATCTTAGGTTGTGTTTTGGTAGATTTGTAGATCAGTTAAAACAGGAATTTAAAACATCGGTAAATCCATCTTACTAGCCTTCATCTTGCAAATTCTTAACAACTTAAATCAGTCGTTTCTTAAAACAAAAAAACCAATCAGTATTTGCCCCTCCCATTTTCTAAAGTGGTAATGCCTCTCATTAGATGAAGCGATAATCTTTTAAAAAGAAGCCTCGATTGCTTTTGAAAACGTAATGGAAAAGCTTTTAGTAAATCGTGAATTACAGGATTAGTAAAAAAAAGTTTTTCAAAACATGATGCAAAAGCTTCGCGATTCTTGTCACAATAATATGAGCATCACCATTAAATTTTTCCATGATTAGCTTGATGTTTTTCCACGAAATTCTTGGCCAAATGAGCGAAGAACAAGGAGAGGATTAAAAGTTGTGGATAGAGAAGGTGGAATACAAGCATGACAGCCGATTGCAGACATCTTTGCATCTGTCCACAACCAACACGGTCATCTTTCCACTTGGAAACAACCACCCTTCTTTTGTAATTATCTCCCTTCAAAATCCTTTTTTTGGCATCTTGAATCTCCCAACTATGTGAGTAACTCGATCAAGCCGAAAATAAGCATGGTTTGTATAATTTTGGCTGAGCCTCAGTTGCTTCACTTTTTCCAATATATATCCTTAGGTCTTGTGGTCTCGTCAATAGCTGTCATTTTATCCAGCGTCACATTTAACTGCTACTTATTCACCAGGAATTCTGATCTAATTTCCCCAATCCCATTCTGGGACTTGCTTGGAAGTCTACCTACAATTTCTTTACCTTTCTATTCATCAATGATCCGCAGGCAAAACTACATTAACACTTAGAAAATTCAATCTTTGGCTAAATTAGATTTTGTGTATTCCTTTTGATTGATCCTATTAATCCTTGTTGTTTTGGATCGATGTGTCTTAGCTATATGGATTTTTCTTTTTATTTCGAAGAATTGGAACTAGTTAGCAGGTGAATTGCATCCTGCCAAGGACTGGAGGTATAATAAGCGTCTGCGTATTGAACTATGAGCATTTACGAACGCCTTTATTGACGACCTCCAGGAAATATGTTTGATTTTTCAACAGGATATCGTAGATGAATCTGGAGTGGTAGAGTCACGGTAGTGAGAGATCGCTGCTTGTTTTTTTTTAATTCAACATCTACCGGCGTAAAAGGACGTTATTTTTATGGTAAAATTTACTTGAACCTTTAAGGGGAGGAGGGAGGGGTGACAAAATTTGTATTGAAAATAATATTTCTATGGTCAAGTCTACTCGAAACTTACTGTTCGACGTACTTAATGATCCATGTTTTTCGACGCTTTTTTTTCTAAATTCAACGCCTAAATGGGTGAAAAGGGGTGGTAAAGATTGTATGGTGACTCTTGCCACTAAAAATGTCTGCCTGGTTTCACCTGAGACCTGTTGGATTCTGAAAAGGTCCGCTAAAGAACGGTTCAGTAGCTTGTTGTCTTTTCCTCTTTCACCTTCTTCAAAATTATTATTTTATGGAGAAACTTTAGTTTTATTCAACCAATGCACATATATATACTCTGTCTTTTTTATATTGACCTCCAAACCCCACTTTTTGTATTCTTCTATCAGTTTGCGAGTCATATATTCCAAATCGTCATACTCCTGGGTCACTACAATTTGATCGTCGGCGAAACACAAGGTGTATAAAATGGTTTCGTTTAATAGAATTCCCATGTTTTGGCATTTTCTTTTCCATACTTTAAGGACTTGTTCTAAATAAATATTGAAGAGCGTTGGCGAAAAACAACAACCTTGTTTGAGACCGTTATTCATTTGAAACCCTTTTATCAGTTTTTGTTTTATTTTGACTTTTGCTTCGCTATTGCCGTACAACTCTTTAATTGCTTTAATTAACTGAACGCTTATGATTCTATTCTCCAAAGCCTTCCAAAGTAAATTAAGTGGTACGATGTCGTATGCTTTTTGTAAGTCTACGTTTAGTAAATGAAACTTTTGTTCATATGCCATTTTCTTTTCGATAACTTGAATTATACAGAAGAGATGATCTACAGTCGATCTACCTGCCCTGAATCCGCCCTGTTCTTCTGCCTCCAATATTTGTACTCCTTTTCCATTTTATTTCCTGCTATTTTGCCGTAGACTCTGCTACATTTTTCTTCTCACTAATCATTCTTCTTACCGTTGATTGTGGGCTCTTGTAATTTTGTTTGGCATTCTCTGTTTTTTGAGATAAGTAAATGTGATACAGTTTCTTCTTCTTTTCCTCTATTCCTCTTCCAATCTCAGCATCCCACCAATATGGTTTTCTCCTCTTCGATTTTTCTTCCACTAAACCTAGTGCTTCTTTTGCGGCTTGATGAACGCTTGAAGTAATGCAATCATACTCTGCATTTGGGCTTTCGCCTGAACGTGCATTAAGTTGTTCGTTAAGTCGTTTTCTATATAGGTTGTATCTATAGTGATCCATTTCTTCTAATCCTGTGTTCTCCAGCTGTTGTTGGTGAAGGTTTTAGCCTTGACAAGGAAAGAGAATTCTGGCTTCCATAAAATAGTGATCACTTCCGCATATTTACTTTGACGTCTTGGATTTTTATTTTTGTCTTTTGTTTAGTAATATAATAATAATATTAATAATATAATAATAATATAATAATTTTAAGATAAATAAATTTTAAAGATCAATTTGTCCAGACTCACAATAAATTCTTTAAAACATTTAGTTTCCCCCCCTCGTAATTTCTCTGCTTTTCTTTCTTTTTATTACAAATTCCTAATGGTGTATAGTTTGTTTGGTCTGACAATTAATTTTGAACCTTTCTATATTAAATTGAAACTGACATTTGACTTTTTTGTCTCTTAAATCAATCGTAAACAGTTCCAACTGATCATATTAACTTAACTCCCTTCTACAATTTCAAATTTATGCGTTCAGGTTCAGGACTTTCTATCACCCTAACATTTTCTTTTCCGGAGTTAATCAACAGTAATTTTAAGAGTTATTATTTTATTAAAGTTCTTTGCATGTTCTCTAAAGTTTGACGTGATTAACATTGAATAATTGGTGTGAAAGAGCCGCCTTGATGAGTTTGTTACGGACATGAAATAATCCCCATTATATCATATTAATCGGACTTGTCTTTTTCCTTTGCAATTATCTCTAATGATAATTCGCGGATAGCGTGATAGAAAACAACATTATCAGAAAAACAAAACACCAACAATCCCATTACATCAATCAAAAAACCGCATAATTTAAATCCACTCGCGTGTTATTTTAACAATCATCCTGAAAGTATGTATTTATTGCTTTCAGGATCAATCTAGTAATGGAGATCATAATTCACCGAGGAAATCATCATCGGGGAAGAATACAGCGCGACAGGCGGCAAGTTCACCGACGAAGATTCGTTCGCTTTCGAGAGGATCAAAGTCGCCGAATTTGAAAACGCCCGATTCACCGACACCCAGTATACAATCCGGTAACGATAAGAAAAGTAAGCGGATCATTTTTTTTTCGTTTCGAATTAACTGTATTTATATGAGAATTGGATGAATGTTTTAGAGGTTCCGATGAACAAGGTACACGTTGGTGCGGCGCCTTCGCCCAATATAAAGGAGGTCAAATCGAAGATAGGATCGCTACAGAACACCAGCTACAGACCAGGTGGGGGTAACGTTAAAATCGAGCACAAAAAAATCGACTTGTCGAAAACACACTCCAAAATCGCAGCTAAAAATGAAAATTATATTCCAGGCGGTGGTGAGAAAAAGGTACGTCCCCTCTAAGCCCATCTTAGGCTCTATACATTAACACTAAACCGTTCTATATGTGAGTGATTAGTCGAATATTATATTTTCACAATCACTGGTGATGTATATAAATTTATATCTTAAAGCACAATTCGCACATGATACCTTGTAAAAAAAAAATGAGAGCTTTATTATTATGTTTTTCTCCTATGTCTAATATTTTTAATTTAAATTAAAATTAATCTGTGGAATTTAGATAGAACACAGGAAATTACAATGGAATGTTTCGTCAAAAATCGGATCGCTCGATAACACAAGCCACAAACCGAAAGGAGGCGAGAAGAAAATAGAAACCATCAAGTTGGATTTCAAGGACAAGGCCAAGTCAAAAGTAGGTTCCAAAGATAATATCAAATACCAACCAGGTGGTGGTGATGTTAAGGTAAATACAATTCTTTAAATTTTGAGCCTCAATGCCTCTGAACAAAACAAAAAGTGTCGTTCTTGTTTCTTCAAGCATGTGCTGTGGAATGTTTTTTTTTTCGTTTATAATCTATAATAACGATAATGATACTATAATTAACATCACCTTTAAACTGACATGAGTTTGATTATTTTTAACTCTAATTACGACTTAAGATAGCATGCCTTTTCATGTCTTCTTGTTCGTTGTTTGTTCCTACCTGGTTGTTGTTGTTTTTAATTTATATCTAGTTTTTTTGGGTAACAAGATTTGTATGTTTCTTATAAATTTGTTTAGCCTGAAACTGAATTGGATTTGGTAAAACGCCCGGCTAATAAACCTAATGTAAGTCTCTGAATAACCTTCAAAAGACTCACGTCTGTCTTTATTGCATGCTATAGTTGTTGCTTCCTTTTTTTATTAACTCAAAAAAGAAAAGGTAGAACTTAAACGCGATGGGTCACTACTAAAGAATAAGATAAGGATGCTCTCTCACTATATATTATAAATTGTGTAGTTTCACGTAAATATTTATATCACAATCTTGTTTAATTTTAAATTTATACAATATTAATCGCAATTTTCAGATTGAAACGAAGAAGTTGGACATCAAAGCGAAGAGTAAGATTGGATCTTTGGATAATGTTAAACATAAACCAGGGGGTGGCGATAGGAAGATATTCGACGACAAAGAATATCTGAGGCAGAAATCTGGAGAACATAATTCCCTAAATGGTTCTCAGGTATGATTGTTTTAGATTGTAGAATATGTAGTACTTGATGGTGTCGTAGAATTTATAAATTAATATGCTCAAATGTTTATTTCAGGCAGCTGATTATATTTATACCTTTTACTAAAAAAATACATTTTTGCAAAATTTTAAAGGTAATTCTGTAATAAATTACCCCCTTTGGTTTGAATATTAAACTAATTAAAACTAATTCACAAAAGAGAATATACTGTTATTGATTAATTGTTATGAAATTTGCTATAAAATATTAACGTCAGTTTTTTCTTCTTCTATAGAATGTTTCCCAGAATCCTTAAATGTGTTGGATTGTTTTGTTAAACTGGTAAATCGTGAGAATTACATCTAAAATACACAGATTTACACTAAAATGCAAGGCTTAGGGGAATTAAAGAGACTGATAGACTGCATTTAAAAAGTTACTATTTAAATATAAATAATAGTCTTTCTAATTCCTATGATTCAGATAAAACTACTATATAGCTCATTTGCAAAATTAATCATCTTTTACAGAGATTGCTTCCATGCTAAAGACACCTCCACTGGTTAGATACTTTTGTCATGGGTGTCTTGTAATGTGATGGATTACAGAAAATAACTAACGATTATGTCATTGAAGTTTTGGAGTTGGACTTGTCCTTCTTTTATTTCTCTTTCTATCTATCTTCCTATAAAAATCTTTGCTTTTCTACTTTTGATATCAAAGCATCAAGTGTTTGTAGTCTCTTTGCATAATCCTTAGATTTTAAATAACCTCAGAAAAAGTAATCTGAAGGAGACAAATCCACAGCTTCTTGGAGGCCAAGATATCTTCTAAGTCAAGTCCATCGAAATTTGGCCATTGTCGGTATCGTTCATCATTCACTGTAACTGAATCTCCAACCTCATTTTAGAAAAAAATGGTCCAACGATACCACCATACCATAAACCACACCACACAGTTACCTTCAGGAGATGCTTCTCGTGAATCTGTTGTGGATTGTTTTCACACCAAAAAAAAAAACTGCAATTATGCTTATTTACGTAACCACTTAACCAAAAATGAGCTTCATCTGAAACGATAATTTTTCGACCAAATTGCGATCCCTTTCAAGTCGTTCTAAACTCGACGATGGTCCATTGGCTTAAGTTCTTCAGTCAAAACACTCTTATACGGGTGTGAATTTAAATTGTTTTGCAAAATTCGCCAAGTTGTTGGTTTTTTAAGTCCTAACACTTGAGCACGACGAGGAATTGATAAATTTGGATCTTCTGCAACACTAGCTCTTACAGCAGCAATAATCTCAACAGTTCTGGCATTTCGGCGTCTTACTGGTGTTTCTACATCATGAAGAGCAAAATTACTTTCAAATTTTTTAACGATGCGACGAATGACAAGCACAGAAGGGCGATTATTTAGACTAAAGTTTTCGTGAAGTGCACGAAAAGTGATTTTCGTAAAATTTTTGGACAATAACCAAACGTTTTTGGAACTAGTATTTAGCCATAATTAATTGTTATTTTGGTTCACCTCTACAACTTGTTACAATTAGATTCGACCTGCGTTTTTTTTTTTGGATTTTGAGAATCTCATTTCGGCGAGCTTTCTTTAAATTTGACGGTGCTGGAGTCTTCTTGTTGTTTCCCACCGCCAGAAGCAACTTTTTTGAAACTTTTTGCCTCTAGTTGTAGTAGTAGTAGTGCTGACATATTTATTGTAATTAATTGTAAAAGTATTTCGTTAGTTACCTAATAATTTTAGACATTACATAAAATGGTGATTAATTGTGCACTCTTACTGAACCGTTACTTAAAGAGGCTGCTTCAATTTAAACAGTTAATGTTCTGTATGTGCACGACTCTATCAGAAAATCTTCCTCAGGTGCTGGTAACTTTTACTTCTTAAGGTTATCTTCTACAAACATAAAACAGTTCAACACGAATTTTTGGAAAATAACTTCTAAAACAAGAACCAATTTTATGTCGAAAATGGTTTAAATCTAAGTGACGTTGTAATTTCCTCAGTTTGCCCTGAAACACAACAGTCATTTACCTTCGAATGATCCTCGATGCCCGACTAACTCTTCGCCAACATGTCACCAAAGTCATCAACAGCTTCGGTGCCGCCAGATGGGTTGTCTACCCTTTCTTTTATAACAAGATTTTTTTATCTATCTTCGCCCAATCCTCACCTATGAAGCCCTGTCTTGGGTAAGTGTTGCCAAAACCCATCTAAAAAGAATGGAAGCCCACTACAATAAAATACTGAAACTGATCCTACTGGTTTATCCGCAACACTCCCTTCTCCCCTCTCTTGGCACTCAAGACCTTGAAAAGCCGTTTAGAGGGTTCAACAAATCCTGGGTCATGAAACATACCATTAACATCCCACAACGCCGCAGCCACCAAGAGCTGCATTCATCAAGACGAAGAAAGGGGCTTAGCATCATATTTATAATCCGTGGTTGAGGTTGTGTCGATGCTTGAGGACGTGATTTTGATGTAAATGTCATTAGAAATCTGTCAAAATCGCATGCTCAAGCATCGAGACAACCTCAAGCATGAACTATAAATATGACCCTTAGGAGTTTCGTTCAGCTGTAGGGAGAGAGAGAGAGAGAGAGTTTCTTGATCAACTTTAATTGTGTTCTACTTTACTGAACCATCTTACAGGCTCTTAGAGGCCCGAATATGTCTCCCAAGTATGAAAGCCATAGCAGCATCATTAAATATTTCAAACAAAAATTCTTATCACTTGTGTCCTCAGAGGCTCCAAACAATCTTGATAGCAGTTTTCCTCTTGATAGTTACCATACTTCACACAGTGCAGGAGATGTGGTTTGTGGTCACCCCGCCTATACGATATGATGTCGCAGAATATGGCAAACGGTTTTGCATTTTTAGATGTTGATTTATTAAAATTCGTTCAAAGAAATTGAAGAATCAGCTGTGTCTCAAATTTGGCCAATCACAATTAAATACATGCAAAACATGACATCACGACATCGACATCAATTAGTCGTTAGTGCAACACATTTTAATATTTCTATTTTATTCTCTTCTATAAGACTATCCAGCATTAAAAAATTTCTTCTCCGTTGTTGTGGATACAAATTGAAGCCTAAGAAAAGCTAACAGAATAGCTTAGCCAGCTACATCAATGCTTTCAACGGATCGAAGTGAAAAGTACAATTTTGTTCAGATTTGATCAAACACATTCTTCTACAGAATTGAACTCCAAATCAATTCAATATCCTGACATCTTCTTGAAATAATTATGGAATAATTGTAGTTCATAGTTGTGAAAATGATATCAGTGGAAAAATGGAACTTTATTTTGAGGAGAATTATAGAAAAAGTTATTTAGAAAATTTTTTGCAAGTGAGCTATTACCACAAATTACACAAAAACCAACACTAAAATTAACCTTTTGTTTAACTTGAAATCACCCGAATAAAGCTGTAGATTTGCGCTGCTAACTCTAATTTTTTAGAATAATATTACCCACCCACTCAAAGCTTGTATATTTAACGCTAATTTAGCTATTAATTTAATAATATCACTATTATTATTATTGTTATTATTTTATTTTGCTACATATTTTTTGTTTTCTTTTTCTCTCTAATAGAATTCCTTACCTTCCCAAGAAGCTGCAGAGCCCGTTTCAGATGAAAACCTCAACAGGGAATAAACAACACACAGTCAATATATAACAGGTTATATTATTGACAGAACACCTACTTATCCATTTTTGAACTGGTTAAATAAAAATATTATTGTGATTTTTTGGATGAGAGATCTAATTTTATTGTTACCGTATTATTATAATAATATTATAACACTGTCTCACGATTTGATTATATTAAAATCTATATTGAATTGTTGATATTAATGTAATCAAGTTTGTAACAACTACAATTTTTTTCTTATGTTTTTGGGAACGGTCGATAAAGTAGCATGTTGCCAGATTTTATATATACATATATTTTGCTTGCACACAAAAAAACGTAATTTAATTCATCCTATTTTAGTAAATATTACAGATTATATTTGTTATTATTGTATTATTATTATTTTTTTTAATTTTTAACGTTACTGTAATATTATTAGTAAAGATTATCACGCCATCTGTTGGATAATTAATTCAATCACGTTGGTAATTTTTATACTCACCTATACTTTTAGTAGATTGAATCACAATGTGCTTTGATTGAGTAATATAATACCTTTACGAATATTGTCTTATATTTATTACGATTACTAAAAAAAATTATTAATAAATTGATGAAACGAGAATTAAATAGCTTATTCTACACGTACATCTTTTATTGTGTCGTACAAGCTGTTCTATTTTGATTTGTGTTTAGTAAAATAGGGACCATTTATCCCATTTGAAGATGATCATCGTTACTAAAAGGAACAGCTTGTATATAGACAAACTGAGATAAATTTTGTTTTTCTTTTGATATAAAAATAAAATATATTATGCATCATAAATCCATTTTTAATTAAATGTGTGATGGTAGAATCTAAGCAAATATAATTCCTATACAAGAAGGTTTGATATTATAATTATATACATGTACAAAAATAATTCGATTGTTATTAGAACAATATCAAACTATCTATAATAGAATCCAAACAAAAATGTTATCTTGGTGTGAAAAAAAAAACAAAAACATAGTATACCATCTATTAATAAACAAAAAAACAAATTCGTAATTTATATGGTTGTAAAGCATATAAATATATACACGATGCCCTTTTTTATTTTGATTTTTGATTTCTAATATGTGGACGTAAGCACATAAATATATACATTTATATAGAAATTGTAAGGGATATTTTGGTATGTAAGATAATGATTGAGATATTTGAAGTGGAAATTTTACAACCATATATTGTCCTATTGTCTGTATTAAACATTTATAAAAGAAACAAAAAGACGTAAATAAATGATTTCTATTAGTAATTTATTGTAGATTATTATTGCCACACCTGTATTTTTTTTAGATTTTTTTAGAACTGTAGTTTTAGTCTACACAGCTACAATTTACTATAATACGGCTTTAGAACTTGCTATAGCAGCGTAAGTATTGTTTTATTACAAATTATATATTTTTTTAATTAGTTAGTCACACGTAAAAATATCAATATTAGATAGATGATAGCAAATCTGTATTAGCTAGCATAGAATAGCAGCCACATTCTCAATTAAAAATTAAAAAAAAAATCTCCAAATATCTGAATGTTTCTTCTTCTTAAATCGTATTGTTACTGCGGATAAAACTTGGGTACGTTTCTACGACCCAGAAACAAAGCAATAATCGATAGAATGGAATTATTATTCGACCTTTGTGACTCCACTCTACGCAAAAAAAATTATGGAGAGAAGACGCAGAAAGTTGTCCAAAGTTGTTTTCTTTTTGCAGTACAATCGCATGTTGCCAAGCAAACAATTCCTGATTTCGGGTTCAATTACTTTCCTCACCTGAAAAAAAATTTAAAAGGTCGTAAATTGTCTTCGAACGAAGAGATGATAGAAGCTATGGAGGTCTGGTTTGCAGAGCAAGATAAAAATTTCTTTTTGAAAGGTTTTAGAGACGGTGTTGCAGATTGCAGAGATTATGTTGAATAACGGGCCAACGGGTCGATGGCCGCAGTGGTTAGCGGCTGACTATTGTTGTGAGAGAACGATAGGTGCCGGGGTTCAATTCTCTGGAGAGACGGTGGCATTTTTTCAGAGAGTTTAATCCCGGATCGACTTGCCATTCGCTGTTGGGAGCAAAGTGATTAACAGCGCGGCATCATAAAAGGCGATATGATGCTGTCACAAAGCCATTTGAACACAACTTTCACACACTAAACTACACCGCAAGAGTTGCAGTGATAGCCAGACAAGTAATACAGCTTACGGACTCACTGCAACTAAGCACCCACCACACATTAAAAAAAATATTTCGACTTTCAAATTTTGTTTGCTTCTATAGTAGGTTAAAAAAAATTCCATACCTCCTCGTAGTAAAACCTTAATTTTGGAAACCTTTGGTTGTCAGTTTTTAGTGTATAGTTGTCAAAATTTTCCTTTTTTGGGCAGCAAATTTTTACTAAACTTTAAGACCCACTTCTCCTAAATTTCATCTATTATACAGGGTCTTTCTTCAACTTTCAACTTTCTTAATTTAAATACTATGATATATTTGACTGATTTTTTGCCATAGGGTGTCTTAGTAAGTTTCGATGCAGAATTAAAAAAAATATACCATGATATTTAAATTAAGAAAGTTGACGTGAACTTCCGGTAAAACGGAAGTGGTACAATGGCACAAGCAGTTTTGCTGATGAGTCCAGATGATATCAGTTGTAATTACAAGTTTTCAGAAATGTTGAATTGCAAGAACATCAAAAATGTCTAACGAACCAGTTCTGTGAATCCACTGAAATGATTTTATCTCCTCAAAACTACATGTATTTTTCCATTTTCCAATTTCACCTTTTATTATTTTAGATATTGCTTCCAACCATAGCAGCAATTTGGTCTTTTTCAGTATTTTTTCTATCAAAATATGTTTGACCCTTCAAACGTTGGGATTTTATTAGGGAAATGATTACATACTTAAAGACATCCACCCACCCCATCTTTAAAAATGTGTTAAAAATATATTGCTAATTAAATCTGGTAAGAAGTAGAATCGCTTTCGACTCACATCGACATTTGGACGATACTATGTATTTTCTTAAACGCACCTAACTATGAAGTTCTTCACTGGATCACACTTCAACTCACTAAATACCAAAAACCTTTAACTAAACACCGATGTATTTCGGACAGTTTTAGTTTTATTATCGCCACGATAATGACATGGGTTGAAGTCTTTAGTGTTTTACCTAATTATCCGAATTTAATTGAAAGTTCTTTTTGCCTTAGAGCCGAAGCAAATTCTTTACCTTTGAGCATTAAAATTTGATTATCATTAGCGCAATCTGGTAAGTAGTTCATAAGTAGTAGGTCTTATATTAGGTCCTTGTGGAGTACCTAAAGTAATCTTAAGTTTCCCGAGAAAGAAACCTTTGTTGGTTTATAAATGTAAAATCTGTGACCTTGAATGTTAAAAAGAACACGATTATACCTGTAATACCATTACTTTGTCAGCTTTAAATATTAAATCACTTCAAGTAAATGTCCAAAGGGGTTCAAGAAACAAGTCAGGGACTTTAAAAAGAACGTGTTATTTTAGCAATCTTGTTTTTGATTCCTAAATAAGGTGGTGGTAACTTTTTTCTATTTTTGTTCAAATTTAAAAGTTATTTAATAATTCTTTCAAGTCATCATTCAAGAATTATCAACACCAGAAACACACTTTTATCTGTTTCTGGTTGTGCCAAAAACTGGTCTAATCATTATTCCATATTAAGTGAGGCTTTCCTAACGCATAATATCTAGTTATCGGAATCATAAACGATAAAAGGAGAGTATGGACAGACTAATTAGCTAATTAATTAAAATATTTATAATAAATTCTAACGAAATATAACAATTTTAAACTATATAGAATCTGTGCTTGAATTATCTAAAATATAGGAGCGTATTAAATAATTTTCCTTTGTAGCCTGAAACTCCAACTGTTGAGCATTATTCACCGGAAGTAAATCTAATCTCTCCAACCAAGGAACGAGTACGTCTTGTAGAAACTGTAACAGCATCGGCGACGCCGAAACCCGAAAGACGTCCATCGTCGAAATTGACCCGAACCAGCTCGTTGAGAAGCAGTAAGAAGTCGTGCTCACCACGCACAGCATGGCGTCTTTAAGAGAAAAATAATATAAAATTTAACAGTATTATATCGATATATTTCATCCTCTTGTTTCTAGATTCATAATTTTAAATATATGTACTCAAATTAATGATACGCACTAATATAAGGATTTATCTATCACAAAACATACACGTTTACAAGATAATTACAATTTGATATTTAATCGATAAATTTGCAAAAAAAAAATTATTAAATATAGCTTTAATATGATCACAAATTGCTCACTTATATAGTTTTAATTTAATTAAATAAGAATGGATCATTTTTTATGATATACAAGGTTTTAAAAGTTATCACTCGATACCAAAAAGTTGGGTTATTAAAAATAAAACTAATATATTTTAGTGATATTATCCGTTCAACATTTTTTCTTAATAATTATTCGGAAGTATAAAAAATAAGCCGTCACATCGCTATATACACTTATCCAAAAATTGTAAATTATATTTTCACATGTTGTTATACACATTATTCAAGAAATTATATTAAAGTATGTTAAATAATTCGTTTTTACTTTTCCTTACCTTATTTAACACTTTAGATTAAATTCATAATCATTTTGAACAAAATCAAGCAATGGCATCACAAGGCTCACTAAGCTTCAGCATGAAAAAAAATTGTTTCATGTTCTAAAGCTTGAAGTGATTCAGGATTTTCCCCTTACCTGTCAAGATCTTAAACGGATTCTTAAATCATACTTAGCTGGTAATAAAACAAGCTTTTTTAATAATATTCATGGAAAAGATTGTTATTGTTACCTCCATAAGTGATATATAAATCTGCCAGTTTATATACCGAGACTATATGGACAGAAGACAAACCAGAAAGGTTGGATTATCTTCACTCATCATATGAGTGATTTGAGGTTGCATTTGCTGATTGGTTCAATACTAAAATTACTACATAAACTCAGAAGGTTAAATGGAAACAAGTTGCCATCAGAGATCATTTGTTAACACATTTATTTCTTAATTCTTTCTTCCCGTTTAGTCTGACACAACAACAGTAACATTACTAAAAAAAAAAACTTTAGATGTAATAGTACCAAATATCTCTACGAGCCCTTACTTGATCACAGTCATTACAAAACTATAAACATTAGTATAGCAGATCAGACTTTTTTATACTCTAGCATGCACAAGAAAATAGATGAGAAAAGTAAAAAGCTTCGTTTTAGTTATGAGATTGAAGTGTCTCAAGAAAAGCTGATAAAATTTTTATGCAGAGTATTATGTCCTTTTTATCATTAATTAATCAAGTAGACCCCAGGGATTTTTACTTCCCTTAATAAAAAGTTAAAATAAAAAATTATGTGGTAGGCTATCTCCTCTTCCTCATTGCATAGTCTACAAATAGGTTCATCTTTAAAGAGGCCAAATCTGGGTAGGTATTTCCTTAGACAACCATGTTCTGTTACTCGGTTGTGAGCCAGCACATCTTCTGCTAATTGCCTTGATGGCTATCCGATTATCCGTTTTCTATGCATCTGCCCCTCAATGTTGTTGCAGTCTAACTACAATTAGTGCATTGAAAAAGTTCGAAAAAATACGAAAATTACCAAAACGCAAAAATGAGGTTTACATATCTAATGTTGTAATGCATATTATTTATATATCTATTTGTAAATTAAGTTTTGTTAAAAACTCGTTTTTAATTATTCTCATTTTACACATCTAGGTCTAATTTTTCTAGAATGTTAAGGTTCCTTTTAAAGGCGCTAACATTTCATATCCGCTAATTATTCATTAAATACTATGGTTTCTATCTAATGATGCAAGATTGCCTGTTTTTATAAGTACTTTTACGTCATTTTTTTCGTTACAAAATATATAAACAATGTGAAGAACTTTAAAATAATGCTAATACGATCCATTAAAGAATTCCTTACATTAATTACCATATTTATCATAATTTTACTAATCGTTTACGTTTATTATAAATGGGAATTATTTGCTATTACTAGAGGAGAGGGGGAAATAGTAATTACCTTCTTGTATTTGTCCGTATAGCTCCTATAGTCTCCAACCACAAACTTCTAACATCTTGACAGTGTTTTACAGGTTTCTCAGTTATCATATTCAATATTTCTCAAATTTATCACATATCAGATCTGATGAAATGTGCATGTGAAATGCATCCCCAGTTAGTTTACTAAAATAAATAATTTTTACACCTCATGTGAAGCAAATCTGCCTTGTTTGAACTTACTTATCATTGATGAAGGAATTACTATTGATGAGATAGAACATAAAACCTCGACAGTTAAAATCAATTGACCAAAAAAGTTTTACAAACCTATCACTGAGACTATATGATCAAACTCCTGAAGAGATTAAGCATATTCCATTCTCATGTGCCTGGAAAAAGAGAATTAAAGCGTGGATTTTTAGTAAACCCAGAAAATTTTTTCACGACATCATAACCGGAAGGGATACTTACCTGCTAATATAAACAGAAGAAATTGTTTACAACTTATTAGTATGACAATGTAATCGAAAGAGACACCAGCCAGAGAGACTGGCTATGAATTATTACCACTATATTGATGACACACACGAATTTTGACAGTACAGTAAATTACATACTCATAACAAAATACATACTTAGTGTTTTCTTGAGGTTTTCTCTCTTTGTTTATTATCATCTACACTGTTTATCTAATTGTTTTAAAGTTGAGATTATATTTATTTCTTTTCAAGGCTGTGAATTATACAGGGTTTGTCCGGAAAGTAATAGGACTGATTTTATTCCGCCGCGACTGTACTTCGGAGCGTGCGCGCACCGACTGGAATCGGTAGAGGGCGTTCCTAGCTAACGAACGAGCGGCTGGTCAGGTGTCTCCGAGCACCTGCAGAGTCAGGACAGGTTTTTTCGCGCGACGTGTTTCTGTGAATGGGGCAAGCCGAAAATGCAACGTTCGTTAGAGCAGAGGTACGATTCACAGAAACACGTCGCGCGAAAAAACCTGTCCTGGACTCTCCAGGTGCTCGGAGACACCTGACCAGCCGCTCGTTCGTTAGCTAGGAACGCCCTCTACCGATTCCAGTCGGTGCGCGCACGCTCCGAAGTACAGTCGCGGCGGAATAAAATCAGTCCTATTACTTTCCGGACAAACCCTGTATAATTCACAGCCTTGAAAAGAAATAAATATAATCTCAACTTTAAAACAATTAGATAAACAGTGTAGATGAAAATAAACAAAGAGAGAAAACCTCAAGAAAACACTAAGTATGTATTTTGCTCTTTCGATTACATTGTCATACTAATAAGTTGTAAACAATTTCTTCTGTTTATATTAGCAGGTAAGTATCCCTTCCGGTTATGATGTCGTGATAAAATTTTCTGGGTTTACTAAAAATCCACGCTTTAATTCTCTTTTTCCAGGCACATGAGAATGGAATATGCTTAATCTCTTCAGGAGTTTGATCATATAGTCTCAGTGATAGGTTGGTAAAACTTTTTTGGTCAATTGATTTTAACTGTCGAGGTTTTATGTTCTATCTCATCAATAGTAATTCCTTCATCAATGATAAGTAAGTTCAAACAAGGCAGATTTGCTTCACATGAGGTGTAAAATTACTGAGCTTTAGTAAACTAACTGGGGATGCATTATCACATATCAGATCTGATGAAACGTGAAAAATTTGAGAAATATTGAATATGATAACTGAGAAACCTGTAAAACACTGTCAAGATGTTAGAAGTTTGTGGTTGGAGACTATAGGAGCTATACGGACAAATACAAGAAGGTAATTACTATTTCCCCCTCTCCTCTAGTAATAGCAAATAATTCCCATTTATAATAAACGTAAACGATTAGTAAAATTATGATAAATATGGTAATGAATGTAAGGAATTCTTTAATGGATTGTATTAGCATTATTTTAAAGTTCTTCATATTGTTTATATATTTTGTAACGAAAAAAATGACGCAAAAGTACCTATAAAAACAGGCAATCTTGCATCATTAGATAAAAACCATAGTATTTAATGAATAATTAGCGGATATGAAATGTTAGCGCCTTTAAAAGGAACCTTAACATTCTAGAACAATTAGACCTAGATGTGTAAAATGAGAATAATTAAAAACGAGTTTTTAACTAAACTTAATTTACAAATAGATATAAATAATATGCATTACAACATTAGATATGTAAACCTCATTTTTGCGTTTTGGTAATTTTCGTATTTTTTCGAACTTTTTCAATGCACTAATTGTAGTTAGACTGCAACAACATTGAGGGGCAGATGCATAGAAAACGGATAATAGGATAGCCATCAAGGCAATTAGCAGAAGATGTGCTGGTTCACAACCGAGTAACAGAACATGGTTGTCTATAAGGAAATACATACCCAGATTTGGCTTCTTTAAAGATGAACCTGTTTGTAGACTATGCAATGAGGAAGAGGAGATAGCCTACCACATTATTTTTTATTTTAACTTTTTATTAAGGGAAGTAAAAATCCCTGGGGTCTATTGTATTAATTAATGATGAAAAGGACATAATACTCTGCACAAAAATTTTATCAGCTTTTCTTGAGACACTTCAATCTCATAACTAAAACGAAGCTTTTTACTTTTCTCATCTATTTTCTTGTGCACGCAGTTGCTAGAGTATAAAAGTCTGACCTGCTATACTTATGTTTATAGTTTTGTAATGACTGTGATCAAGTAAGGGCTCGTAGAGATATTTGGTACTATTACATCTAAAGTTTTTTTTA
Source organism: Holotrichia oblita (assembly GCA_023690525.1). Lineage (NCBI taxonomy): Eukaryota > Metazoa > Arthropoda > Insecta > Coleoptera > Scarabaeidae > Holotrichia > Holotrichia oblita. The sequence continues at coordinate 119,536 of CM043020.1, read as the reverse complement.
GTAATGTTACTGTTGTTGTGTCAGACTAAACGGGAAAAAAGAATTAAGAAATAAATGTGTTAACAAATGATCTCTGATGGCAACTTGTTTCCATTTAACCTTCTGAGTTTATGTAGTAATTTTAGTATTGAACCAATTAGCAAATGCAACCTCAAATCACTCATATGATGAGTGACGATGATCCCACCTTTCTGGTTTGTCTTCTGTCCATATAGTCTCGGTATATAAACTGGTAGAGTTATATATCACTTATGGAGGTAACAATAACAATCTTTTCCATGAATATTATTAAAAAAGCTTGTTTTATTACCAGCTAAGTATGATTTAAGAATCCGTTTAAGATCTTGACAGGTAAGGGGAAAATCCTGAATCACTTCAAGCTTTAGAACATGAAACAATTTTTTTTCATGCTGAAGCTTAGTGAGCCTTGTGATGCCATTGCTTGATTTTGTTCAAAATGATTATGAATTTAATCTAAAGTGTTAAATAAGGTAAGGAAAGTAAAAACGAATTAGTTAACATACTTTAATATAATTTCTTGAATAATGTGTATAACAACATGTGAAAATATAATTTACAATTTTTTGGATAAGTGTATAGCGATGTGACGGCTTATTTTTTATACTTCCGAATAATTATTAAGAAAAAATGTTGAACGGATAATATCACTAAAATATATTAGTTTTATTTTTAATAACCCAACTTTTTGGTATCGAGGATAACTTTTAAAACCTTGTATATCATAAAAAAATGATCCATTCTTATTTAATTAAATTAAAACTATATAAGTGAGCAATTTGTGATCATATTAAAGCTATATTTAATAATTTTTTTTTGCAAATTTATCGGTTAAATATCAAATTGTAATTATCTTGTAAACGTGTATGTTTTGTGATAGATAAATCCTTATATTAGTGCGTATCATTAATTTGAGTACATATATTTAAAATTATGAATCTAGAAACAAGAGGATGAAATATATCGATATAATACTGTTAAATTTTATTATTATTTTTCTCTTAAAGACGCCATGCTGTGCGTGGTGAGCACGACTTCTTACTGCTTCTCAACGAGCTGGTTCGGGTCAATTTCGACGATGGACGTCTTTCGGGTTTCGGCGTCGCCGATGCTGTTATAGTTTCTACAAGACGTACTCGTTCCTTGGTTGGAGAGATTAGATTTACTTCCGGTGAATAATGCTCAACAGTTGGAGTTTCAGGCTACAAAGGAAAATTATTTAATACCCACGTACATTTTAGATAATTCAAGCACAGATTCTATATAAGTTTAAAATTATTATATTTCGTTAGAATTTATTGTAAATATTTTAATTAATTAGCTAATTAGTCTGTCCATACTCTCCTTTTATCGTTTATGATTACGATAACTAGATATGATTATTATGCGTTAGGAAAGCCTCACTTAATATGGAATAATGATTAGACCAGTTTTTGGCACAACCAGAAACAGATAAAAGTGTGTTTCCAGTGTTGATAATTCCTCAAAAAAATTAGCAAAAGAACTATGCAAAAATAAAAGAAAGGGACTGGTACTAAAAGATCAGTTTTGCTTAATTTGGAAGAGTAGATCATGCTATAATGGCTACTGCTTGCATTAAAAAGCCCAGTTGTTACATAATGCTCATGTACAGATGAAGACATATTATGATCTACCAAGGGCTGCTCGAGTCATTATAGTTACATGATGAATGATATCTAGACCAATCCTTCTATCGTTTTCTAGTTTATTAAAGAAACTGTACTATTAATGCTTCTTTTATAATTCAAAAATAAAGACATGTGATGTGTTACTGCAAAAAGGTTTTGAAAAAATTAATGAAAATTATGCTTTCTATGTTTCAATGTCAAACTGGACTTGAAAGAATTATTAAATAAGTTTTAAATTTGAACAAAAATAGAAAAAAGTTACCACCACCTTATTTAGGAATCAAAAACAAGATTGCTAAAATAACACGTTCTTTTTCAAAGTCCCTGACTTGTTTCTTGAACCCCTTTGGACATTTACTTTAAGTGATTTAATATTTAAAGCTGACAAAGTAATGGTATTACAGGTATAATCGTGTTCTTTTTAACATTCAAGGTCACAGATTTTACATTTATAAACCAACAAAGGTTTCTTTCTCAGAAAACTTAAGATTATTACAGGTATTCCACAAGGGCCTAATATAAGACCTACTACTTATGAACTACTTACCAGATTGCGCTAATGATAATCAAATTTTAATGCTCGAAGGTAAGAAACAGATAAAGAATTTGCTTCGGCTCTGAGAGAGGAAGAACTTTCAATTACATTCGGATAATTAGGTAAAACACTAAAGACTTCAACCCATGTCATTATCGTGGCGATAATAAAACTGAAACTGTCCGAAATACATCGGTGTTTAGTTCAAGGTTTTTGGTATTTAGTGAGTTGAAGTGTGATCCAGTGAAGAACTTCATAGTTAGGTGCGTTTAAGAAAAGACATAGTATCGTCCAATGTCGATGTGAGTCGAAAGCGATTCTACTTCTTTACCAGATTTAATTAGCAATATATTTTTAACACATTTTTAAAGATGGGGTGGGTGGATGCTTTTAAGTATGTAATCATTTCCCTAATAAAATCCCAACGTTTGAAGGGTCAAACATATTTTGATAGAAAAAATACTGAAAAGACCAAATTGCTGCTATGGTTGGAAGCAATATCTAAAATAATAAAAGGTGAAATTGGAAAATGGAAAAATACATGTAGTTTTGAGGAGATAAAATCATTTCAGTGGATTCACAGAACTGGTTCGTTAGACATTTTTGATGTTCTTGCAATTCAACATTTCTGAAAACTTGTAATTACAACTGATATCATCTGGACTCATCAGCAAAACTGCTTGTGCCATTGTACCATATTTCAACTTTCTTAGTTAAATATCATGGTATATTTTTTTTAATTCTGCATCGAAACTTACTAAGACACCCTATGGCAAAAAATCAGTCAAATATACTATAGTATTTAAATTAAGAGAAAGTTGAAAGTTGAAGAAAGACCCTGTATAATAGATGAAATTTGAGAAGTGGTCTTAAAGTTTAGTAAAAATTTGCTGCCCAAAAGGAAAATTTTGACAACTATGCACTAAAAACTGACAACCAGAGGTTTCCAAATTAAGGTTTTACTACGAGGAGGTATGGAATTTTTTAACCTACTATAGAAGCAAACAAAAATTTGAAAGTCGAAATATTTTTTTTAATGTGTGGTGGGTGCTTAGTTGCAGTGACTCCGTAAGCTGTATTACTTGTCTAGCTATCACTGCAACTCTTGCGGTGTAGTTTAGTGTGTGAAAGTTGTGTTCAAATGGCTTTGTGACAGCATCATATCGCCTTTTATGATGCCGCGCTGTTAATCACTTTGCTCCCAACAGCGAATGGCAAGTCGATCCGGGATTAAACTCTCTGAAAAAATGCCACCGTCTCTCCAGAGAATTGAACCCCGGCACCTATCGTTCTCTCACAACAATAGTCAGCCGCCTAACCACTGCGGCCATCGACCCGTTGGCCCGTTATTCAACATAATCTCTGCAATCTGCAACACCGTCTCTAAAACCTTTCAAAAAGAAATTTTTATCTTGCTCTGCAAACCAGACCTCCATAGCTTCTATCATCTCTTCGTTGGAAAACAATTTACGACCTTTTAGATTTCTTTTCAGGTGAGGAAAGTAATTGAACCCGAAATCAGGAATTGTTTGCTTGTCAACATGCGATTGTACTGTAAAAACAAAACAACTTTGGACAACTTTCTGCGTCTTCTCTCCATAATTTTTTTTTGCGTAAAGTGGAGTCACAAAGGTCGAATAATAATTCTATTTCTATCGATTATTGCTTTATTTCTGGGTCGGAGAAACGTACCTAAGTTTTATCCGCAGTAACAATACGGCTTAAGGAGAAGAAACATTCAGATATTTGGGATTTTTTTTCTAAATTTTTAATTAAAAATGTGGCTGCTATTCTATGCTAGCTAATACAGATTTGCTATCATCTATCTAATATTGATATTTTTACGTGTAATTAACTAATAAAAAAAATATATAATTTAAAAAACAATACTTACGCTGCTATAGCAAGTTCTAAAGCCGTATTATAGTAAATTGTAGCTGTGTAGACTAAAACTACAGTTCTAAAAAAATCTAAAAAAAATACAGGTGTGGCAATAATAATCTACAATAAATTACTAATAGAAATCATTTATTTACGTCTTTTTGTTTCTTTTATAAATGTTTAATACAGACAATAGGACAATATATGGTTGTAAAATTCCCACTTCAAATATCTCAATCATTATCTTACATACAAAATATCCCTTACAATTTCTATGTAAATGTATATATTTATGTGCTTACGTCCACATATTAGAAATCAAAAAATCAAAATAAAAAAGGGTATCGTGTATATATTTATATGCTTTACAACCATATAAATTACGAATTTGTTTTTTTGTTTATTAATAGATGGTATACTATGTTTTTGTGTTTTTTTTTTTCACACCAAGATAACATTTTTGTTTGGATTCTATTATAGATAGTTTGATATTGTTCTAATAACAATCGAATTATTTTTGTACATGTATATAATTATAATATCAAACCTTCTTGTATAGGAATTATATTTGCTTTTAGATTCTACCATCACACATTTAATTAAAAATGGATTTATGATGCATAATATATTTTATTTTTATATCAAAAGAAACAAAATTTATCTCAGTTTGTCTATATACAAGCTGTTCCTTTTAGTAACGATGATGATCTTCAAATGGGATAAATGGTCCCTATTTTACTAAACACAAATCAAAATAGAACAGCTTGTACGACACAATAAAAGATGTACGTGTAGAATAAGCTATTTAATTCTCGTTTCATCAATTTATTAATAGTTTTTTTTAGTAATCGTAATAAATATAAGACAATATTCGTAAAGGTATTATATTACTCCAATCAAAGCACATTGTGATTCAATCTACTAAAAGTATAGGTGAGTATAAAAATTACCAACGTGATTGAATTAATTATCCAACAGATGGCGTGATAATCTTTACTAATAATATTACAGTAACGTTAAAAATTAAAAATAATAATAATACAATAATAACAAATATAATCTGTAATATTTACTAAAAATAGGATGAATTAAATTACGTTTTTTGTGTGCAAGCAAAATATATGTATATATAAATCTGGCAACATGCTACTTTATCGACCGTTCCCAAAAACATAAGAAAAAAATTGTAGTTGTTACAAACTTGATTACATTAATATCAACAATTCAATATAGATTTTAATATAATCAAATCGTGAGACAGTGTTATAATATTATTATAATAATACGGTAACAATAAAATTAGATCTCTCATCCAAAAAATCACAATAATATTTTTATTTAACCAGTTCAAAAAATGGATAAGTAGGTGTTCTGTCAATAATATAACCTGTTATATATTGACTGTGTGTTGTTTATTCCCTGTTGAGGTTTTCATCTGAAACGGGCTCTGCAGCTTCTTGGGAAGGTAAGGAATTCTATTAGAGAGAAAAGAAAACAAAAATATGTAGCAAAATAAAATAATAACAATAATAATAATAGTGATATTATTAAATTAATAGCTAAATTAGCGTTAAATATACAAGCTTTGAGTGGGTGGGTAATATTATTCTAAAAATTAGAGTTAGCAGCGCAAATCTACAGCTTTATTCGGGTGATTTCAAGTTAAACAAAAGGTTAATTTTAGTGTTGGTTTTTGTGTAATTTGTGGTAATAGCTCACTTGCAAAAAATTTCCTAAATAACTTTTTCTATAATTCTCCTCAAAATAAAGTTCCATTTTTCCACAGATATCATTTTCACAACTATGAACTACAATTATTCCATAATTATTTCAAGAAGATGTCAGGATATTGAATTGATTTGGAGTTCAATTCTGTAGAAGAAGTGCTTGATCAGATCTGAACAAAATTGTACTTTTCACTTCGATCCGTTGAAAGCATTGATGTAGCTGGCTAAGCTATTGTATTAGCTTTTCTTAGGCTTCAATTTGTATCCACAACAATGGAGAAGAAATTTTTTAATGCTGGATAGTCTTATAGAAGAGAATAAAATAGAAATATTAAAATGTGTTGCACTAACGACTAATTGAGCCCATGTCATGTTTTGCATGTATTTAATTGTGATTGGCCAAATTTGAGACACAGCTGATTCTTCAATTTCTTTGAACGAATTTTAATAAATCAACATCTAAAAATGCAAAACCGTTTGCCATATTCTGCGACATCATATCGTATAGGCGGGGTGACCACAAACCACATCTCCTGCACTGTGTGAAGTATGGTAACTATCAAGAGGAAAACTGCTATCAAGATTGTTGGAGCCTCTGACGACACAAGTGATAAGAATTTTTGTTTGAAATATTTAATGATGCTGCTATGGCTTTCATACTTGGAGACATATTCGGGCCTCTAAGAGCCTGTAAGATGGTTTAGTAAAGTAGAACACAATTAAAGTTGATCAAGAAACTCTCTCTCTCGCTCTCTCTCTACAGCTGAACGAAACTCCTAAGGGTCATATTTATAGTTCATGCTTGAGGTTATCTCGATGCTTGAGCATGCGATTTTGACAGATTTCTAATGACATTTACGTCAAAATCCCGTCCTCAAGCATCGACACAACCTCATCCACGGATTATAAATATGATGCTAAGCCCCTTCTTCGTCTTGACAAATGCAGCTCCTGGTGGCTGCGGCGTTGTGGGATGTTAATGGTATGTTTCATGACCCAGGATTTGTTGAACCCTCTGAAAGGCTTTTCAAGGTCTTGAGTGCCAAGAGAGGGGAGAAGCGAGTGTTGCGGATAAACCAGTAGGATCAGCTTCAGTATTTTATTGTAGTGGGCTTCCATTCTTTTTAGATGGGTTTTGGTAGCACATACCCAAGACAGGGCTTCATAGGTGAGGATTGGGCGAAGATAGATAAGAAAATCTTATAAAAGAAAGGGTAGACAACCCATCTGGCGGTACCGAAGCTGTTGATGACTTTAGTGACATGGTGGCGAAGAGTTAGTCGGGCATCGAGGATCATTCGAAGGTAAGTGACTGTTGTGTTTAAGGGCAAACTAACTTACAACGTCACTTAAATTTCAACCATTTTCGTCATTAAAATTGGTTCTTGGTTTAGAAGTTATTTTCCAAAAATTCGTGTTGAACTGTTTTATGTTTGTAGAAGACAACCCTAAGAAGTAAAAGTTACCAGCACCTGACGAAGATTTTCTGATAGAGTCGTGCCCATACAGAACATTAACTGTTTAAATTGAAGCAGCCTCTTTAAGTAACGGTTCAGTAAGAGTGCACAATTAATCACCACTTTATGTAATGTCTAAAATTATTAGGTAACTAACGAAATACTTTTACAATTAATTACAATAAATGTGTCAGCACTACTATTACTACAACTAGAGGCAAAAGGTTTCAAAAAAGTTTGTTCTGGTCACAAGGAACAAGTAGGAGACTCCAACAGACCTCGAAGAATTATTTAAACAAAGCCTGCCGAAATGAAAATATCAAAATCCAAAAAAACGCAGACCAAGCCAAATTGTAACGAGTTGTAGAGGTGAAGCAAAATAACAATTAATTATGGCTAAATACTCGCTCCAAAAACGTTTGATTATTGTTCAAAAATTTTACGAAAATCGTCGTTCCTATGTGAACACTTTTCGTGCACTTCGCGAAAAAACTTTGTCAAATAATCGCCCTTCTGTGCTTGTCATTCGTCGCATCGTTAAAAATTTGAAAGTAATTTTGCTCTTCATGATGTAGAAACACCAGTAAGACGCCGAAATGCCAGAACTGTTGAGATTATTGCTGCTGTAAGAGCTAGTGTTGCAGAAGATCCAAATTTATCGATTCCTCGTCGTGCTCAAGAGTTAGGACTTAAAAAAACAACAACTTGGCGAATTTTGCAAAAAGATTTAAATTCACACCCGTATAAGATTGTTTTGATTCAAGAACTTAAGCCACTGGACCATCGTCGAGTTTAGAACGACTTGGTGTGAAAACAATCCACAACAGATCCACGAGAAGCATCTCCTGAAGGTAACTGTGTGGTGTGGTTTATAGTATGGTGGTATCGTTGGACCATTTTTTTCCAAAATGAGGTTGGAGATTCAGTTACAGTGAATGGTGAACGATACCGACAAATTTTTTATGGCCAAATTTCGATGGGCTTGACCTAGAAGATATATGGAGAGAGAGAGAAAGGATAATTTCAAGGAATTCAACTGTTCTCTGGCCTCCAAGCAGCTGTGGATTTGTCTCCTTCAGATTTCTTTTTCTGAGGTTATTTAAAATCTAAGGATTATGCAAAGAAACTACAAACACATGATGCTTTGATATCAAAAGTAGAAAAGCAAAGATTTTTATAGGAAGATAGGTAGATAGAAAGAGAAATAAAAGAAGGACAAGCCCAACTCCAAAACTTCAATGACATAATCGTTAGTTCTTTTCTGTAATCCATCACATTACAAGACACCCATGACAAAAGTATCTAACCAGTGGAAGCAATCTCTGTAAAAGAGGATTAATTTTGCAAATGAGCTATAGTAGTTTTATCTGAATCATAGGAATTAGAAAGACTATTATTTGTATTTAAATAGTAACTTTTTAAATGCAGTCTGTCAGTCTCTTTAATTCCCCTAAGCCTTGCATTTTAGTGTAAATCTGTGTGTTTTAGATGTAATTCTCACGATTTACCAGTTTAACAAAACAATCCAACACATTTAAGGATTCTGGGAAACATTCTATAGAAGAAGAAAAAAAATGACGTTAATATTTTGTAGCAAATTTCATAACAATTAATCAATAACAGTATATTCTCTTTTGTGAATTAGTTTTAATTAGTTTAATATTCAAACCAAAGGGGGTAATTTATTACAGAATTACCTTTAAAATTTTGCAAAAATGTATTTTTTAGTAAAGACATAAATATAATCAGCTGCCTGAAAATAAACATTTGAGCATATTACTTATAAATTCTACGACACCATCAAGTACTACATATTCTACAATCTAAAACAATCATACCTGAGAACCATTTAGGGAATTATGTTCTCCAGATTTCTGCCTCAGATATTCTTTGTCGTCGAATATCTTCCTATCCCTTACCCCTGGTTTATGTTTAACATTATCCAAGATCCAATCTTACTCTTCGCTTTGATGTCCAACTTCTTCGTTTCAATCTGAAAATTGCGATTAATATTGTATAAATTTAAAATTCGGCAAGATTGTGATATAAATATTTACGTGAAACTACACAATTTATAATATATAGTGAGAGGCATCCTTATCTTATTCTTTAGTAGTGACCCATCGCGTTTAAGTTCTACCTTTTTCTTTTTTGAATTAATAAAAAAGGAAGCAACAACTATAGCATGCAATAAAGACAGACGTGAGTCTTTTGAAGGTTATTCAGAGACTTACATTAGGTTTATTAGCCGGGCGTTTTACCAAATCCAATTCAGTTTCAGGCTAAACAAATTTATAAGAAACATACAAATCTTGTTACCCAAAAAAACTAGATATAAAATTAAAAACAACAACAACCAGGTAAGGAACAAACAACGAACAAGAAGACATGAAAAGGCATGCTATCTTAAGTCGTAATTAGAGTTAAAAATAATCAAACTCATGTCAGTTTAAAGGTGATGTTAATTATAGTATCATTATCGTTATTATAGATTATAAACGAAAAAAAAACATTCCACAGCACATGCTTGAAGAAGTAAGAACGACACTTTTTGTTTGTTCCAGAGGCATTGAGGCTCAAAATTTAAAGAATTGTATTTACCTTAACATCACCACCACCTGGTTGGTATTTGATATTATCTTTGGAACCTACTTTTGACTTGGCCTTGTCCTTGAAACCAGCTTGATGGTTTCTATTTTCTTCTCGCCTCCTTTGGTTTGTGGCTTGTGTTATCGAGCGATCCGATTTTTGACGAAACATTCCATTGTAATTTCCTGTGTTCTATCTAAATTCCACAGATTAATTTTAATTTAAATTAAAAATATTAGACATAGGAGAAAAACATAATAATAAAGCTCTCATTTTTTTTTTACAAGGTATCATGTGCGGTGTGCTTTAAGATATAAATTTATATACATCACCAGTGATTGTGAAAATATAATATTCGACTAATCACTCATATAGAACGGTTTAGTGTTAATGTATAGAGCCTAAGATGGGCTTAGGGGACGTACCTTTTTCTCACCACCGCCTGGAATATAATTTTCATTTTTAGCTGCGATTTTGGAGTATGTTTTCGACAAGTCGATTTTTTTGTGCTCGATTTTAACGTTACCCCCACCTGGTCTGTAGCTCGTATTCTGTAGCGATCCTATCTTCGATTTGACCTCCTTTATATTGGGCGAAGGCGCCGCACCAACGTGTACCTTGTTCTCGGAACCTCTAAAACATCCATCAATTCTCATATAATAGATTAATTCAAACGAAAAAAATGATCACTTACTTTTCTTATCGTTACCGGATTGTATACTGGGTGTCGGTGAATCAGGCGTTTTCAAATTCGGCGACTTTGATCCTCTCGAAAGCGAACGAATCTTCGTCGGTGAACTTGCCGCCTGTCGCACTGTATTCTTCCCCGATGATGATTTCCTCGGTGAATTATGATCTCCATTACTAGATTGATCCTGAAAGCAATAAATACATACTTTCAGGATGATTGTTAAAATAACGCGAGTGGATTTAAATTATGCGGTTTTTGATTGATGTAATGGGATTGTTGGTGTTTTGTTTTTCTGATAATGTTGTTTTCTATCACGCTATCCGCGAATTATCATTAGAGATAATAAAGGAAAAAGACAAGTCCGATTAATATGATATAATGGGGATTATTTCATGTCCGTAACAAACTCATCAACTCAACTCTTTCACACCAATTATTCAATGTTAATCGCGTTAAACTTTAGAGAACATGCAAAGAACTTTAATAAAATAATAACTCTTAAAATTACTGTTGACTACTGTTGACTGAACGCATAAATTTGAAATTGTAGAAGGGAGTTAAGTTAATATGATCAGTTGGAACTGTTTACGATTGATTTAAGAGACAAAAAAGTCAAATGTCAGTTTCAATTTAATATAGAAAGGTTCGAAATTAATTGTCAGACCAAACAAACTATACACCGTGGGAATTTGTAATAAAAAGAAAGAAAAGCAGAGAAATTACGAGGGGTGGGAAACTAAATGTTTTAAAGAATTTATTGGCATGAGTCTGGACAAATTTACATAAACTTTATTGTATTTATTTATCTTAAAATTATTATCTTATTATTATATTATTAATATTATTATTATATTACTAAACAAAAGACAAAAATAAAAATCCAAGACGTGAAAGTAAATATGCGGAAGTGATCACTATTTTATGGAAGCCAGAATTCTCTTTCCTTGTCAAGGCTAAAACCTTCACCAACAACAGCTGGAGAACACACAAGTTAGAAGAAATGGATCACTATAGATACAACCTATATAGAAAACGACTTAACGAACAACAATGCATTAGGCGAAAGCCCAAATGCAGAGTATGATTGCATTACTTCAAGCGTTCATCAAGCCGCAAAAGAAGCACTAGGTTTAGTGGAAGAAAAATCATAAGGAAAACCATATTGGTGGGATGCTGAGATTGGAAGAGGAATAGAGGAAAAGAAGAAGAAACTGTATCACATTTACTTATCCCAAAAAACAGAGAATGCCAAACAAAATTACAAGAGCCCACAATCAACGGTAAGAAGAATGATTAGTGAGAAGAAAAATGTAGCAGAGTCTACGGCAAAATAGCAGGAAATAAAATGGAAAAGGAGCACAAATATTGAAGGCAGAAGAACAGGGCGGATTCATCAGGGCAGGTAGATCGACTGTAGATCATCTTCTGTATAATTCAAGTTATCGAAAAGAAAATGGCATATGAACAAAAGTTTCATTTACTAAACGTAGACTTACAAAAAGCATACGACATCGTACCACTTAATTTACTTTGGAAGGCTTTGGAGAATCGAATCATAAGCGTTCAGTTAATTAAAGCAATTAAAGAGGTTGCGGCAATGGCGAAGCAAAAGTTAAAATAAAACAAAAGCTGATAAAGGGTTTCAAATGAAAAACGGTCTCAAACAAGGTTGTTGTTTTTTCGCCAACGCTCTTCAATATTTATTTAGAACAAGTCCTTAAAGTATGGAAAAGAAAATGCCAAAACATGGGAATTCTATTAAACGAAACCATTTTATACACCTTGTGTTTCGCCGACGATCAAATTGCTTAGTTGCCCAGGAGTATGACGATTTGGAATATATGACTCGCAAACTGAAAGAAGAATACAAAAAGTGGGGTTTGGAGGTCAATATAAAAAAGACGGTATATATCTTATGCATTGGTTGAATAAAACTAAAGTTTCTCCATAAAATAATTTTGAAGAAGGTGAAAGAGGAAAAAAGACAACAAGCTACTGAACCGTTCTTTAGCGGACCTTTTCAAGAATCCAACGAATTCGGTGAAACTCGACGGAACATTTTAGTGGCAAGAGTCACCATACAATCTTTACCACCCTTTTCACCCATTTAGGCGTTGAATTTAGAAAAAAAGCGTCGAAAAACATGGATCATTAAAATTACGTCGAACAGTAAGTTTCGAGTAGACTTGACCATAGAAATATTATTTCAATACAAATTTTGTCCCCTCCCTCCTCTTAAAGTTCCATTAAATTTTACCATAAAAATAACGTCCTTTTACGCCGGTAGATGTTGAATTAAAAAAAACAAGCAGCGATCTCTCGCTACCGTGACTCTACCACTCAGATTCATCTACGATATCCTGTTGAAAAATCAAACATATTTCCTGGAGTCTCAATAAAGGCGTTCGTAAATGCTCACAGTTCAATACGCAGGTGCTTATTATACCTCAGTCCTTGGCAGGATGCAATTCACCTGCTAACTAGTTCCAATTCTTCGAAATAAAAGAAAAATCCATATAGCTAAGACATCGATCCAAAACAACAAGGATTAATAGGATCAATCAAAAGGAATACACAAAATCTAATTTAGCCAAAGATTGAATTTTCTAAGTGTTAATGTAGTTTTGCCTGCGGATCATTGATGAATAGAAGGTAAAGAAATTGTCCGAAGTGGAACTTCAAACAAGTCCCAGGAATGGGATTGGGGAAATTAGATCAGAATTCCTGGTGAATAAGTAGCAGTTAAATGTGACGCTGGATAAAATGACAGCTATTGACGAGACCACAAGACCTAAGGATATATATTGGAAAAAGTGAAGCAACTGAGGCTCACCCAAAATTATACAAACCATGCTTATTTTCGGCTTGATCGAGATACTTACATAGTTGGGAGATTCAAGATGCCAGGATTTTGAGAGGAGATAATGACAAAAGAGGGTGGTTGTTTCCAAGTGGAAAGATGACCGTGTTGGTTGTGGACAGATGCAAAGATGTCTGAAATCGGCTGTCATGCTTGGCATTCCACCTTCTCTATCCACAACTTTTAATCCTCTCCTTGCTCTTCGCTCATTTGGCCAAAGAATTTCGTGGAAAAACATCAAGCTAATCATGGAAAAATTTAATGGTGATGCTCATATTATTGTGACAAGAATCGCGAAGCTTTGCATCATGTTTTGAAAACTATTTTTTACTAATCCTGCAATTCACGATTTACTAAGCTTTTCCATTACGTTTTCGAAAGCAATCGAGGCTTCTTTTTAAAAGATTATCGCTTCATCTAATGAGAGGCATTACCACTTTAGAAAATGGGAGGGGCAAATACTGATTGTTTTCTTTGTTTTAAGAAACGACTGATTTAAGTTGTTAAGAATTTGCAAGATGAAGGCCAGTAAGATGGATTTACCGATGTTTTAAATTCCTGAACAGAAAAACGTTTTAACTCATCTACAAATCTGCCAAAATACAACTTAAGATCTAAGATCTAAGACAACCATGTGGTGACTCTCCATCAACGCCTCGAGAAGCGTAGCCGTAAGGTTTGTAGGAAGCAAAATTAACGTCCAAGCAACATTTCTGTAGGTGGTGAGAGGCTTTTCTGGTCATCAAATTTTAGTCTCATCTTCAGGCAGAACTTTCTACGTTCGACGTCCAAATAGGTCTATCTTGTATCTAGTCCTCTAATGGAAACGTTATTTATTTATATCACGTTTTAGTTTCTCCAAATCTTAGACTCAGAGACTCGAAGTGCTTCAGAACAGTGCTCTACTTTAGATATCCCAACTCGTAACAACCACGCTAGGACACTGACCAGATCCACTCCAGGGAGTGTCCATCGATCTGAGAACCCACTCATCTAGAATCCGGGAGGACTCGATTCTGATAAGCCTGCAACGTTGGTGAGAACTCAGCGCATCCTAAAAGAGCAATAAGAGTGCCAAGTTGCGATCAAGTCACCACCTCTGCAGATCAATAATCAATCAAACTCTACGGGGAGGCTGACCTGCTCCTAGTAGAGATTAGAAGGCTGAAAAATGTTCTATATCTTAGACTTGTTCCTAAGCTACTAGTACTTCTGGCTGTGAAAATATTATTGTTGCATTAACAACTAGTGATCCTAGAAGAAAGATTTCAATGAAACATGAATTAATACTGATTGAATTCCTGTTTTGGTGAAGTGGTAGAGGTACAATGTTCAGCCAACAAAAGACGCATCAAAGAGCATCATTTTGTTAAGGCGCAAAACATTAAAAATAATTTACAGCATTATCTACACAATTTCAAAATTTTTTTAAACAAAAATAGAGAAAAACGTAAATAGTTTTACTTACATTGCCTTGCGTCGACTCATCTACGCCACTGTCGTTATCACCTTCTGAAACAAAACGTAAACGGATTAGAACTCGTAAACATAAATAAAGCATAAACAAGCAAAACCCAAAACATTCCAAAATCACCTGATTTCGTCGGCGATTTAACCAATCCATTCCTTTTTACAGTTCTAACTTCCGGTTTTAGAGTCTTAAGAGCTTCTCCACAGGTATCTTCCTTCCCGGCGTCGTAGGAGACCTATCTTCACTCTTATTAGAATGCAATTTCGGCGATTTGGGCCTATTTTGCTCCTCAAAATTCAAGGTCATCTTCTGATTTCGCGGCGTCTTCGGCGGTTCCGGACTTGGCGACTTCCTTTCCACCTTCTTCCGATCCTCGTTGACGAGTCTATCGTTAGGATTTAAAGCCTCCGGTTTGTTGTTTAATCTTGTCTCCTGAATATCATGTGAAATCTCTTCCTTTTTCGGAGTAGTAGGTGGAGCAATTTCGTCTTCGTAATTCTTCTGATTTCTCGATTCGGGTCTGATCGGTTCATCTTTGACAACTTGATTTTCAACTTCATTTTCATTTTCTGATCCGTGTTTCTGATCATCCAAATTGGTTATATTTAATATGCTACGCGGTTCTTCTTCCTCGATAATATCCGATGACTGTACCGTATATTCTGACCATCTTTAATCTGTTGGATCGGTTCTAGTGGTATCCAGGTTTGTTCTTTAGTAAACTGCGGCGAAGTAGCCGGAAACGTTTTCTGCTGATACAAATTCGTCGGTGAACGTGGTGAGGTAACAGGTTGTTGTCCCCCTTTCGGATAAGGAGTTACCGGTCTTAATCCTGGAGTGGGATTCGGAGATAGTGGTCTTCCACCTTGCGCTTGGGCTAAATTAAATTGCCCCGAACTCAGTTCCTTTACCGGTGAGGCCTAGGCGCGAATTGTTGAGGGTTTCCGGTGAATTGCGGTCTTGGTTGACCGGGTCTGAATTGGCCTCCTCCTTGCTGGTTGGGATATCCACCTAATCTTGGGGGAGAGGTTGGTTTTGCTATCGAGTCTAACGAGCGGTGGTCTTTGAGGGTCGTACGTTGTTGTGTACCCTTTCACCTGATAAATTTAAAGTATGATTTGAAGCTGTTTATAGCGTTAGTGATTTTATTATATTTATGGTTTCCAGAATTTGATGTAGTAAGGTTTAACTGTGTTAAAGTTAAAAATTAGATCTCTATTAAACAGGAGTAAAACACATATAAACAAGAACATGAAACTTTCGCAAACTAACATAAATTATTACTGAAGACATGTCTTTAGGGATCATAAACATTTTATATGACGAACATCAAATTCAAAAGTTTAAAACTAATTTTGTAAAACATCAAGTTATTGCATTGTATTCAGTATTTTAAGGGCAAAAATAATCGTTTCGCAATATTTACAATACTTTCCTTGTGCTTAATGTCCAGACTGGCACCACCAGTCCAACAAAATCGTATTCTTATATATTTACAAAAAATATAAGCTAAACGAAAAAATTCGGTAATAGAGGGATAATCAAGAGGAAAGTAAACAGGGATTAACATAAAAATCAAAATTTAGTTTCATCGATTCGTAGGTTTGCAATTTTCTTACCGTATTCGTTGGAGATTGGCTAGTTTCACTAGCAGGACCATTTATAACGGTATTTTGCTGTTGAGACATTTTGCAGGCGTTTTATGAACGCTCTGGATGGCACCGGGAAAAAAATAAGTTCAGTATTTCTTTTCCTTGCAATGCAAATGCTTCAAATCTACGGTTTTAAAATCTATTAATTGGGCTCTACAAACTATAGCTACTTCTTACTTTTTACTGCAAGTGTTAAATATAAATAGCCTACTATCTACTTATTATGTTTAATTATATGTAGTAAATAAGGCTGTACAATTCATATTGTTGGTAGAGTTGTCCAATCTACTATCTATGTAACAATCTAAAACTAATAGCTTAGAGAATCTAGATTTTTTGTTGCTGTTACTTAGTGATGTACATAACTTCTCTAATATTATTTTGTGATGGTTGTGGCGACCAAAACAGCTACAAAAAATCAGTAATTGGACGTTATTGATGTTAAGTGCAAACAATTTGTGGAAAACTTATTTATTAAAAAAAATTCAACTGTCGAAAAGCCTAATGAAACTAAAGAATTGGCGGCAGCTTACGATAAAATTACCGGGAGCAAAGACTTGGAATTGGAATAGTTTTAGACGTTGTTGTTTTTGGCAATTTTTTTTGGCAAGAAAAAATTAAAGACAATTGTCGAAGAGATGAATGTTTAAGATTTGTTTGGCAGTTATAGAAAACGTTCGCAAGTTTGTTTCCTTTTATAAAAGTTTTTTAGAAAACTTATGTTTATATTTTTCTTCTAAATTTTCATAAAATACAACATAAACGTTGTACTCTGAAGAAAGCTATTTATACTTAGAGCTACTGTTGAAAAGAGATTGCTTTCCAAAGTAATGCCTCTTGCCGTGTAATTTGTGTGTGTAAATGTGTTTAGTGGTCTTATTACAACATTATCTCTCCGTTTATAGTGCCGCGCTCTTAATCACTTTGCCATCGATAGGGAATGATAGATCGATCATGATTGAATTTTTCTGACTAAATTATTATAGTTTAGTCTTCTTGGAGAAATTAATACCGTATCTCAGTGATCTCTCATCATTGGGTAGTCTATAATTGCAGATATTGTTCCATAATACACGCTCTTTGCTTTCATAAGAGTTTAAAGAAATTTGTGCAACAGTGAACAAAAACATCATATACGTTTAAAAAAAGAAGGGAACTAAACGAAGCCTAAAAATAATTAGTCTGATATTTCATTATCAACAAATGGTATTCTAGATGTGAAGTTAATCTTTTCAATATCCACTCCAAACCGTACCAGCATTCCATTGCTCTTGACAAAGTTCTTTAAAAGAACTGCAAGCTTTTCCAATGGGAATTGGAAGAAAGAACGAAAACAGAACTAGATACATAGTTGTCACAAATGTTAGCTCTTACTACTGAGTCACGTTTTATTCCACCATTAATACAGCATATTTAATTTCTTCTGTAGATAAATATAATAGGTTATAATAATAAGGTGTAGTAAAAAGAATTCCATTATTTTTGCATGAAATTGAAGGTTTAATTACCATAGATAGAATGATCCGATTTAAGGTCAAATATGCGCCGTTTTGTTCAATAAGTTGTTGCTATTTTGAAGATAAATTTCATAATGCCTCTCTCATAGAAGCCCTCGTCCCTATGGGCAAAAAATTGAGACAGCCGATTTTCACAAACCTCTTTTAAAGCGAATTGTTCGTCATGGACAGCAACAGCTGGTAATAACTTGGTGCCAGGTCTGGACTATAAGGTGGTTGCATAAGAACCTCCCAACCAAACTCTCGGAGCTTTTGGCGAGTCACAATCAATATGTGTGGCCTGACATTATCCTGATGGAATACAATTCCTTTTCTATTGGCCGAAGCTGAACCGTTTCTAAGCGATTGCTTCCTTTAGACAATCCAATTGTTGGCAGTACAATTCCGAGTTTAAAGTTTTGCCGTAGGTTAGCAGCTCATAGTAGATAATTCCCTCTTCCTGGCCGTCAGTCCAGTTGCTTGACATTGTCGTCAATGATCCATTTTTCATCACCAGTCACCAACCGCTTCAGAAATGGTTCGATTTTGTTGCGCTTCAGCAGCGATTCGCATTCTGTCCAGGAGGTTCTTTTGCGTTAACTAATGTGGCACCCGTATCTCGAGCTTCTTTTTATATCCAGCCTCAAATGGTTCCAAACAGTTTTTGTTGCAATCTTTAGCTCTTGGGCAATCGAAACTGTGCTTACATGACGGTCAGACTCGACGATGTCCATGATTTTGTCGATATTTATTTTATCGATATTTTGTCGATAAAACTGTAAAATATAGCGTATTTTCTCTTTGCTAGCGTCCATCTTTGACGCGTGCTCAAACAAAACTGAGTCAACGAATCACAAAACTGTTAAAAAGGATTTTTTAGTACGAAATCTCATCTTTCTAACGCCATTTAGTGGAACCCAATCGGACTAATACAATGCGAAATACAGGAAAAAAAATTGAAAAAATAATGGATTTATTTTTACTACACCATCAGAAAATGACAATAAGCCTAAAAGTAAAAACAAACTATATTGTCAACAACCGTCTAGTAAACTACTGAAGTGTTCTTTTGGGGATTGGGTAAAAAGACGTGATAGTTGAAGAAGAATTTGGCGAATCACCTGGAACAATTCAGGAGCTATAGAAAATAATATTTATATGTGTCTTGTTCCTGCTGGCACATTTATTGTACCTCCTTTAGAGTGGACTGCATTTTGCACCAAAATAATTGCTAAATATCAGTTTATCACACCATTGTCGTTAGCATAATATTCCATGAAATCTTCGAAAAAGAAAACTTAGAGTTTTGGCCGAAACTGCAGAAGATAATGCGTGGGTGCTTGATATAAATTTAGTAGAAACGACAACAAAAATGTAAAGTTGGCATTTCTACCTCAATAACTCATGATAACTAACGACTCATCAGTCGTCAGCGGACATGCTGTAAAGCTGAAATCAACCACTCGTAAGCTGTTTTCAGAACCAGGTCAAAACCAGGTAAGCTGTCTTTGACCTGGTTCTAAAGACAGGTTACGAGAGTGGTTGGTTTCAAAATAGTTAAAAATATTAATTTTAAATGTACCGATTTTAGATGTACCGATGATAATTTTAAATGTACCGATTCGATACCCTAAATCAGTCGATAAAACACCTGATAATAAAACCACGATTTTTTTTAATCTCATGTTTTGTTTATTTTGTTAGAAACTCTTTTGTTTCTATTTGAATTTTTGAAATGTGTTGTTTGAAGTTTCAGCCTTGATTCCTAACAATTTCATCTAATCACTAAATCAAAATTGTCCTGTATTACGTTAAAGGAAGAACCCTAAAATTTCACATCAATAAATAAGTATATAAAATTACCAACATTACAGCCATCAATAACACTAGAATTATTGATTTCAGTCGATGTGGCATCTTGAAAGTACATATTTCTAACTATACGTATAGAACTACAACTGCCAGCTATACATACAGGCTGAAAATAGATAATTTCAGTTTTATAAATTCTGTTATTGATCAGATGAGATATTTGTATTACTTGCAATTTTATTATATCAAAAAGACTGCCACAGAATTCTGTCTTAGGTCTTTTAATTCTCTCTTTTGTAAATAATTTTAAACCATTATAGGTAGTCAATGAACTCATTAGTACATTATCGACAGATGCTTTTTCTATTCTAATCGATTCACTCCCTAAGTTGTTATTAACCTTACAGTACTGAACTGGGACATTCAATCGAATAAAACCGGTATACGTCAGTTGTGAAACACTTACACAAAGTCAATTGAAAAGGAAATTAATGCCTACAATCCCCATTCATATTTAAATAAAATTATCTTTCCGATTCCGTAAAGGAATATTAAATTTTAATGGGTGTACTCAAGTACTCATACTCGTTCTATTTATTAGTTGGTTGAATGTAATATCGATTTGTTCCTATTCGTCTGAAAAGTTTGAAGAAGACTTTTTCAATTGAGAGCAAAATTCCTTGTAAACCGTTAAAAGCCTTAGTTAGTTGGTTGGTTTCTTTGAGGGGGGAAGTTTAGAAACAAGTCCTTCGAACGCGAAATTTTAGAATTATTTATTAGATTGCTCGTCAACTGGATTTTCAGAAGAGATTCCACGACATAAAATGATAAATGAGGTTACATGTCTAGCATTGATATCCGACGATCGTCATGCATTCAGGTTAGTACGCAATTTTGACCTAGACAAGCTTCATAACATAACTCTAACAATATCAA
Organism: Holotrichia oblita; assembly: GCA_023690525.1. Lineage (NCBI taxonomy): Eukaryota > Metazoa > Arthropoda > Insecta > Coleoptera > Scarabaeidae > Holotrichia > Holotrichia oblita. Next base: position 98,762 of record CM043020.1, on the reverse strand, counting down.
TATACATTCTTTATCGATTCTTATCTCATTATCTTTTTATAGCTTCGTATTTTATGGTTCTCTCACTACCCCCTCCCCCCAATGTTTACCAGCCGTTCCATACAACTTTCTTCAGCTAAATATAGAACGAAAATATCTTGTTTATAAATAGAATTAAAGTCATACTTATGTATTTTGATAGGCGAGAATATGCAAATATGACCTATAATCCTGATCAATACCTATATAATAGTACATATGCAGATTCGAACGAATTAACGATGTCATGGTCTAACAAAGCAAAATGAAATATAGCCTTATAAGAGAGCCTAGTTTGAACTCCATAAGATCTATAATTAAAACTAATCGCAATCAATTAAAAGTAATGGGCGATTTTGATCTAGCTAACGCTGAAATTCGTTTATGTTTATCCTCATTAATATCCTGTTTGCATAATATTTTAGGCATATCAGAGGTATTAATCAATATATCCTTGCTAGGCACTTTGATTATCGGATTCCCATCAGCTAAATTGGCTTTAGTGGTTCACCTCTCTGTTTAACGTACTTAAATTACAATTCGACGAATTTTGAGGGTATATTAGAGCAATGACTCCTATATTGGTATTGTTTCATGTTTTGGCAGTAGATTTGATCTAATTTTAGTCTTGGATTGCGCGAAATTTCCACGATTTTACCGTTTATTTTTTAGTGATAGAATGTGTGAAACTCGGAAAATCTGCGACAGAGACGTTTGATATGATCAAGCAGGCTTACCCAGATGATGTTTTAGTAAGAAGTGGTGTGTTTCGGTGGCACAAGGCCTTTTCGGAGGGCCGGGAAGAGGTCGCCGATGAAGACCGTGCTGGAAAACCTTCGACTTCGACAAACACCGACAATGTGACTCGTGTGCGCAAAGTTTTGAACTCAAACCGTCGACTAAGTATTCGTTTAATTGCCCAGATGTTAAATTTATCAAAATCTGTGGTTCATGACATTGTGACGGAGCATTTGAACATGCGCAAGGTGTGCGCGTAGATGGTCCCAAAAGTGCTCACTGACGGCTAGAAATTGCGGCGAGTGGAAGTGTGCTAAGAAAATTTGAACATGTGTGAAAGTGACCACCAATTTTTGAATAACGTAATCACAGGTGACGAGTTATGGATCTTTGAGTATGATCCCGAGACAAAGAGGCAATCTTCCGAGTGCCACACGCCGGCGTCTCCTCGCCCAAAAAAGGGAAGAATGAGCAAATTCAAAGTAAAAACGATGCTCATTGTCTTTTTTGACATCAAAGGCATCGTCCACCATGAATTTGTTCCTCCTGGACAAACCGTCAACGCCAAGTTTTATGTGGAAGTGCTCAAGAGGCTCAAACGAAGGGTCAATCGGGTCCGACAAGACATCGCAGCCGACTGGAAGTTGCACCGGCTCATACCGCCTTTCTTGTGAACAGCTACCTGACAAAGGCCGGCATCCCAACGCTTCCGCAGTCGCCCTACAGCCCAGATGTGCCCCCCCCCCCGACTTCTTTTTGTTTCCTCGTCTGATGAAAGGCAAGCATTTTGAGACGACAGAGGGGATCCAAGCAGCTTGCACCGCGGATCTTAAGGCTATTCCGGAGAATGCCTTCCGTGACGGCTTCAATGCTTGGAAATCGCGCTGGCAGCGCTGCATCGACGCAGAAAGAGCCTATTTTTAAAGTTTTTAAAGAATTGTAACGATTGGCTCAATAAATTTTTTAAAATCGTTTCAGCCCTATTACTTTCCGGACAAACCCTGTATATGTACCATCTTTGGCAAATTAAATGCGAATTTTTCGGCGAGAAATTTCGATTTACTAAATAGAGGCGATACTTTGAAGCAAATTTAATTTCTCTAAAAGAGAGTACTGCTTTGATGAACTTCTTTAGAGTAATTAAATTCACTTTAAAGCAAAGCCTTTATTCACAAAATCAACATTCTCCGATAAAAAAATCGCATTTAATTTGCCAAAATTTGCAAAAAATTTGCCGATGTACATATATGAATATAGAAAATAAACGTATATATTATTCATTCTGATAAATGTTAGTATTTCCTTTAGCATTATCCACGATTTTGATTGACTTAATTTTATGACAACGTGATCTTACCTCGGTGGATTTAACGTAAAAAAAAAGTGTATCTATCGGTAGTAATTGCCCTTTTGAGACGCTTTATTATTCAATTGTGAATGATGAACAAATTTGTGAACAGCCGTCGCAAACTGTTCTCTTTTTCAGACAGTTTATGAGCTATGAAAACGTCGAGAACTGCCACAATATAAAACCAAAAAAAAAGGTCTGTAATAGGCGCTCATGGGATATTGTTCGAATTGTCTGAGCTAGATAGCTATCTGCTGTACCGATTTGTTGTTCACTAGGGGGCATGAGGTTGGAATTAGTTCATTGTCGGAGGTATTATACAAATACATTGAGAGGTTAAAGGTGATGAAATTAGATCTTGCATTCGGAGTTGCGCTGATGAGACCTGGAAGGTCGAAACTAAGTGGTTAGCTTCTAATGCTTGATCTATTTTTATTGCATTTCTCAGCAGGATAAGGGTTTGTGAGCCATTTTTTTCTCTTAACTTTCTAAATAAAAAGCTTCAGTTTTAAGCTCAGATAGATTTTCCAATAGAGGAGCGGATAGAAATCAGACCTCGCACGTGCGAACTTGACAGCAAGAGCCTCTAACCACTCACATAGATGTTGATTGTTTGCGGATTTCTTTTTCTTAAAAGCTTCGCTGCAATTTGTTTGGAATTTTATAACTTTACACAAAACTCACTTTGTCTACTGTTATTAGTGCTTAGTAAAAACTAAATTTAGTTTAAATATGCTAAGTAATAAATTAAAAGCACTAATTATTTCTTATAATAGGAGTCCCACCGTATATACAAAAAAAAAGTATATTTCGAATAATTTTAAATTCGATAATACGTGCAAATTATTTGTTTTGGCTTTCAAGTTTTGCCGGCACTAACAGTGTTAATATGCACAATAAATTCTGTATTGAATTATATCAGAAACTAGTTTTCTTTTTTTTTATAGGAATATCTACACATATTTACGGAAACTTTTAACTAGCGACAATTAAATCAACAAATAAGACAAATTTCTTATTTACGCTAGTACATAAGTATATATGTACTTATAAATAACAGTAGTTGTATCAATATTGAAGTTTGAATAGTTGTGATGATATATTTAAACTGTAAGTATTTTAGTTATTTTTTTTGTCCCCAAAAATTTTACTGCAATTCTCCCTCTAATTTTCAATATTATCTCCTTTTTAAATTACCATTACATGACTACGTATAAAAATAAGCCCAGTCTGCAGTTTTACATTCATAATTAAAACAAACAATGATTAAGGAATTATATTTATTACAGGTTGTACGTAGACACTTACATATATAATGGTAACAGTGTTGATTGTAAATAAACCTTTGTTTAAGTAAGAATACGATAAATAAATCTGCCAGATAAATATGTACAATTTACTCGTTGCTGTTAACTAGCAGAGCAACCACTTTAATTAATACTAACGCCAATCTTTTTATGTAAACGGATTAGCTTCACAAACGTCGAAACTTTACGAACAGATCTCATCGGTGTCTCATCGGTTAACTACAGGAATTATGTCTCTAACACAAAGTATATAGTGGGGTTTAATTAAATTTGTTCTGATTCTGTTTTACTTAAATATTGGATCTGCGATGGCGTTGTGTTTAATTATCCTATATGAATCGAAACAGTGATCAAATACCAAGATTTTTATGGTTTAAAAATATGGTGGTGATATTATTTAAAGGATAATGCGTAAATGGAATGCTTGATATTCTTTCAATGAACTTAATCGAAATTGCACAGAGTGTTTTTAAGTTTTCGAGAAACAGGTAAGTTTCAGAACTTATTTTCTATAATGATTTGGAAAAAACTGTTTAAAGCTCCAATTCCGTATAGAAGCCTATCGTTTTATAATTCGTTAAAGTGAATTATAGGTGCTATTTAAAACGTACAATATAACTCGACTGGATTTGTTTGACTAGGAAAACCCCTAGAAAGGGATGGTGAAATGCTTGCATACGAAATTGGAACGTCAAATATGCACCCTTTAATTTTTTCTCATTTTTCGTAAACGCACGGGTAAACGGCACGAAACCCCACGACTATTTCTTTGTTCGATAGCAAATTTTCTCAGCATTCAGAATATATATAGGTTGTATTGACAGAAATGCTTGCTTCACCTCGAAAAATAAGAAAACTCAAACGCTGCAATTGCAAAAGGTTGGCATCGAATCTTGCATCGTTTTGGTTTTTTTAAATTTTCGGTCAGAAGGAGAAATATTTCTAGATATAAGCTATATATATTCTGAAAGCTGAGAAAATTTTCTATCGAATAAAGAAAAATAATCGTGGGTTTTCGCTTCGTTCACCTACAAAAACCGGGGTCAAAACGTTTCTATGAGGAATTGGAGCTTTCGAGATAGGTGCTCTTTTTATATTTTTTGGCCAAACAAAGCCCTTCAGGCCGAATCGGCCACCTTTTTCGTATTTAGCATGTTCAATTACATATATATCCAGAATTTGAACGAAATCGAACCCCCTTCGAAGATTTTCAAAAATCCACATTTTTTCCATGCGATTTTGAAGAAAATTTCGACCTCTTCGATTTCCTTGAAATTTTGAATATGTATGTGATTGATCATGCTGAATGCGATAGCAGTGTCAGATTTGGGCCAAAGAGCCTCGTTTTCCAAAAAAAAAAAACATAAAAATAGCTTCAGAATGAAAGCTCCACATCCGCATAGGAGAACTTTGTCCCCGGTTTTTGTAGGTGAACGGAGCAAAACCCCACGACTGTCTCTTTATTCAATGGCAAATTTTCTCGGCTTTCAGAATATATACAGGTTGTGTTGACAAAAGTGGCTGCTTCATCTTGAAAAATGAGAAAAACTCCAACTCTGCAACGCTCCAAGATTGGCAACGAATCTTGCATCGTTTCGGTTTTTTCAAATTCTCGGTTAGAAGGGGAAACATTCCTAAATACAACCTATATATATTCTGAAAGCTGAGAAAATTTTCTATCGAATAAAGAAAAATAATCGCGGGTTTTCGCTTCGTTCACCTACAAAAACCGGGGTCAAAATGTTCCTATGCGGAATTGGAGCTTTCGAGATAGGTGCTATTTTTATATTTTTTGGACAAACAAAGCCCTTCAGGCCGAATCAGCCACGTTTTTCGTATTTAGCGTGATCAATTACATATATATTCAAAATTTGAACGAAATCGAACGCCCTTTGAAAATTGTCAAAAAATCCTCATTTTGCGATTTTGAAGAAAATTTCGACCTCTTCGATTTCCCTGAAATTTTGAATATATATGCAATTGCTCATGGCGAATACGATAACAGTGTCAGATTTGGGCTAAAGAGCCTCGTTTTCCAAAAAAAAAAACATAAAAATAGCTTCAGAACGAAAGCTCCATATCCGCATAAGAGCACTTTGTCCCCGGTTTTTGTAGGTAAACGGCACGAAACCCCACGACTATTTCTTTGTTCGATAGCAAATTTTCTCAGCTTTCAGAATATATATAGGCTGTATTGACAGAGGTGGTTGCTTCACCTCGAAAAATAATAAAAACTCAAACGCTGCAATGGTAAAAGGCTGGCATCGAATCTTCCATCGTTTTGGTTTTTTCAAATTTTCGGTTAGAAGGAGAAATATTTCTAAATACAACCTATATATAATCTGAAAGCTGAGAAAATTTGCTATCGAATAAAGAAATGCTCACGGGATTTATTTCTTGCTTGTGTATTAAAAAGTGTATTACCAAAGCATGTTTTCGTCGGGAAAAAAATGTTATCTATAATTCTAAATGCCATTATTCAAGTATGTACATGTTCGAGCAAATAAGTGAAGTGCAATTATGTACAGTTTTGCAGATTTCTAAGCATTTTATGATGCTCAATAATCGTTTACTTATTTAAAGATTTGTTCACGTGTTGGAATAATATTCTTTGATTTTGTATTATCCTGTTATTGGGCAAATTGCCTGTTAGTATCTTTGACCTTTTTTGTTTGAAGTTCATTAAAGTTAAAATTTATACTGCAACTGTTCAACTCCTAAAAATTTTGACCAAACTACAACTCGAATGGACGCCAAAAATCGAAAATGACACCAGAAAGACTTGAGCAAATACTACACTGACAGAAAAGATTGGTTGAATTCCGTTTTAAATCGAAGGAATCATTTATTTTGGTTGGCAATGTGAAATATTAATTCAACAATTTAAGGTGTTAATTTAACTCTAATTAACAAAATTTATTATTCCAGCATTTAATTTTGAAATAATTTCCTTAAAACATGGTTACCGTATCACTAAATAGTATCAATGGAAATACAGTTCCAACCGAAGAAAGCCACAACATGGAAAAATTGGATACGAAACCAAACAATAGGAAGAAATTGCTAAAGAAGTATCGAACACTTTTAGACGAGAAATCTGACGTAATTACTTTAATTTTAATCCTATTATTTTGCTGGGTTATCACCTATTCAATATTTGGAGATCAAGTTGGATTAGACAGCCAAACCTTTTCGTTAGTTGTGAGTAAAATTTTTTTGTAAATTTGTCAAATTTTCCGATCTTTTTTCTCTATACAAATTAGATACTATTCTTGGCCGCCAAAATTGCTGGATATTTAATTTCATTACTGAAGATTACACCAATGGCTGCTATGGTCGTAATGGGAGTCATACTTAAAAATATTGGTTTTATCCAGCTTGATGCAAATTATACAAAATTTATAGCAATTTTTAGGTGAGCCAATATTTTTTAAAAAATATTGAACCGATCTATAAACTTATAACTTTTAATTTTTTTTTTTTAAGAGTTGTTTATTGCCAATTAGCCATAATGAATATCATGCTCCCAACCGGTTTGGGTTTAGATTTTAGCTCAGTAAGAAAAATGATCTGGATGGTGTTAAATCTTGCCACCCTACCAGTATTAATCGAAGCTACAGGATTAATCCTCTTCAGCCATTTCTTATTAGGACTACCATGGATTTGGGCAATTTTGCTTGGGTAAGATGAACTTTTCTTTTAGAATATCTCCTACATTGCCGTTCAAAGATCGTTATTTGTTTTCAAGGTCATTAATAGCAGGTGTCTCCCTAGGTGTCATAGTATCCTGTCTGTTTCAATTGAAAGATATGGCTTACGGTGTCAATACAGGACTCCATATCTTAGTAGTAGCCGTATCTACTATAAATTGCGTCTCTTGCATAGCCATATTCGGAATTTTATTGGGTGTAGTTTTCAGCACAGGTTCGCTTGAGAATCAAATAAAATTTGATCCATTTTTATACAATTTATTATAATTGATTTAGATACCTTAACGATGAGAATCCTGTACGGTCCAATAGCCTTAATATTTGGATTAGCTTACGGTGGTTCTTTAGGAATGATATGCCGATATTTGCCGAGCTCTAACGAGCACTATTTAGTAGGGTTACGAACGTTATTGCTGGGTTTAGGATGCCTGAGTGGAGCTTATGGTGGTAACGCTTTAGGTTATGGTGCTGTTGGTCCTCTAGGATGTATTACAGCTGGATTTGTCGCCAGTACAGGTTGGAGGAAGCAAGGTTGGGAATCCAGTGTAAGATTAAGGTTATTTTTGAGATAAACAAAATTAAATTTATATTTGCAGCACCCTGTCAGAATGAATTTCGTTTTGCTTTGGAGGTTCTTCGAACCTATCGTTTTTAGCCTGCTTGGAATTGAAATTGATCTATCTATTTTAGATGGAACAACAATTATATTCTGTATAATTACAGTAGCAGTTCCTGTCTTGGTAATATTGCTTTAAGTAGATTAATTAATTAAAATTTTTAAATTTAATTTTTAGTTGAGGGTTGTGGCATCATTCGTATCGACATATTCAAGCAATTTTAATTTGAAAGAGAATATTTTTATAGCAATTTGTTGGATACCAAAGACGACGCTTCAGGTAAGGATAATTATTAATTATACTAATTTTTTTATAAATAATTTTTTTTTAAATTTAGGCTGCTTTAGGAGCTGTAGCTTTGGATAAAGCTCGCGCTTTAAACGATGATGCCATGATTTATTATGCTACAATAGTGTTAGTAATCTCAGTGTTATCGATAGTTCTTACATCTCCAATCGGTGGGGTGCTGATTATGCGCATTGGGCCCAAATTTCTACATCGCACTATTGCCGAAAACACCATTATTTAATTTATTTTTTGCCTTATATAATTGTGATCTTAATTTGTAAGTTGAATTAAAATTTTGTGGATTATAAAACCTGTCATATGGACTCTGACAATCATTGATAAAAATAAAAGACACTAGAGCACATGTTACACATTTTATTGTAAACATAAAACGTCTATTAGATATTACAATATCTATTTTATTATCATAACTATGTAAATTATTTTTCATTTTCTTTTGTGTATATTTAACTAGTTCAAAAGCGTTTTCTTCTAGTGCTCAATTTCACCCATTTATCCGTTGCGTAATTGACAACGAATAAATTGCCGAAACCGAAATTGCTTAGAAATATTGAGATTGCTTTTTATTCTTTTACATTATCAGCGATATGTTCTATATATATTAACGTATCTTTGTTTTTTTGAGTTGTTGAAAGTCACACAAATTTGACATTTACGAAAGGGGAAAGCTGATTGGATTGACATGTCGGCAGCGACATCTATCTCGTTTAAAGCTTCGAGATTTCGATTAGAATGTGTGTAATATTTTTAATATTTCGCAATTTTTTCTTATTTTATCACAGATTTGAATGTGATAAATCTTAAAAAATTTACAGCGTTATTTTTTAAATTCTTTTAAGAGTAAGCACCTCGCATATATATAATACAAAATTATTAATCCTAATTATTGTTAACTAATACGAGAAATAAAGTAAACATCCAATGGTATCACAATGCGGTCGTACAGGTGTAACCTTTATATTTCAGTTGTTCTAATGTTAGAGAATATTTATCTGCATTAATTCAATGTTTTGAGATCATTCCATTTACGAGAGATATGTAGTATTTATTGCAATAGTATATTTATTTAAAAATATTGCTTGATATACATACTTAAGTTTGTTGCCTTGGATATGTAATTTAATACTTAATTAGTGGTGAAGTGGTCGTAATTATTGTCGCAGTATTTTCGCTAAAAACCACACTGAAGGATTGTTCCACAATATATATGTATGTATATGTATATTTGGGTGCATATTATGATCACTATTGTATACGAATGAAAAAATGTTAGTTTCTTGAACAATATGTATCGCAAAATATCGTTGCTTAAAACAATGCAAGTATTCAGTTTGTCAAATTAAAATTTAAGGAAGATTACAGGGACGAAACTATATAGGGTGGACCAAATTTGAGATACACTTCTTAACAGTAATATTGGCTTTTTATTTCAATTCATATTATATATTTTAGATCTTAGGCAAGCGCTAACCGATGCAGAAATTAAAGTTTGTCAAAGACTACAAAATATAGTCACAAATCAACTTACTTTTAACGGAAAAAACGTAAATATAAATTTCACAAAACAGATTTCGATTGATTAATGTAATAGTCAAAATAATAAAGCAAAAACTTTTGCAAAATGGTGAGAAAAAAATTGTTGAAAAAAACTAATAAAACATTTTATATCTTAGCTTCCAGCCACTTTTATACAAACTCCAATGCTTCAAAATCAAAACTTGAATAGCTCAAAATATATGGTGAAAAATGTCTACCATGAATACACTCCAACCCCCTTCTCCAAAATCAACCCTTTCAGATTATACATATTAGATATTTTGAGCTATTCAAGTTTTGATTTGGAAGTATTGGAATTTGTATAGTAGGGGGTGGAAGCTAAGATAAAAAATGTTTTGTTAGTTTTTTGCAACAATTTTTGTCACAATCAACCCTTTCAGAGTTGTTTCAGATTCCTTTAGCGTTGTTCAATTTTGTCCCAAAACTTTAGACTTCTAAGTTATCTCTTTGCCGTCCCCCGAGTGGAAATTTAGGCTATGTATATTTTTAACAAACTTTAAGCGCAGACATAGTGATAACTCTGAAAAAAAAATAGTATCAGGAAGAATTAACTGTATCTCAAAGTTAATTCCAAAAGGTTGTGGTACTTAACGTTTCGATCATCTTGTCGTAATCTTCTTCAGAACTGAAGTCACGTCACTTCTGAAGAAGGTCACGACAAGATGATCGGAACGTCAAGTACCACAACCTTCCTACACGGCAGAGAACCCAAGAACCGAAAAGCAGCCATCAACAGCGGCCGTGAAAGCCTAAAGACTACTTTAATTCCAAGATATTGTTACTATGAAATGTTCAGAAAACTAAAAACTAAAGGTTTGATTTCGAAATCTGCATACAATGTTTGGAAGAATTAAAACAGTTCACAATTTAATAGTCTACATCCCTTTCGAACAATATAAAACCAACTTCAAAGAATCTGCACAGCAGCTCTGCCATAATTAACCATTTCGAAAAACTGGACTTGTTCCAAGATAGTTCTTAGAATAGAAGGATTTTGAGTTTGAAAAATAGAGAATAGAATGTCAGGTTGCAGAAATAAAAATAACTTTTAACTTTTTTTTGCAGTAAGACTTGCACACGTAATTTTCAGAAAATCAAATTCAAATTTTATCAATTCTTAGTGACATATCATATTGCAAAATTGACTAAATAGGTTATACAACGTAATAAAGCTGCCAAAGACTTTTAAGAGCATGAGTTATTCCAATGCAAAATAGTAAGAAAATATAATATATAACCGAAATACTTTAGATCTTAAGCAAGCACTAACCCATACAGAAATTAAAATTGGTCAAAGCCCAGACAATATAGGCGCAAATCAAACAGTAAATATAAACTTTTAAATAGCACAAAGCATACCTTAACTGATTAATAGAATAGCCTCAATAATAAAGTAAAAAGCTCCATAAAATCGGCTGTAGAAGTAGTCTAGAAAATCTGGAAAATTTGCCTTTTGGTTTAGCAAATTTAACGGCTGCTCTGAACATTGTTTTAGCCTTCTAACATCGTTAGATAATCGAGGAAAACCAGATCTTGCTGATCCTGCACCCCTTCTTTCATAATAGGACAACCTTTAAGAGCTGTTTAAGGCTATTCTAGGTTTGTTCGATTTTGCTTCAAAATTTTCAACTTTTAAATTATCTCTTTGCCACCACTTTCTGCTTTTCCAAGGTCATCAGTGAAGATTAAAGGTGTGCACATTTTAAAGAAATTTGTAACTAATTTCATTAAATACTTTTGAGTTAAATATGATCAAGGATTAAAGGTAGGCATGATGAGGTTATTCTAAAAAAATATCAAGATAAAATTGCACAAAATAAAAATTCACTCAAATCGATTTATTAGCTATAACTTAAAGCTAATTCCAAAATATTGTTAAAATAGTGTAGTAAATATGAAGAAGCAACAAATAATATCCACTGGAAACAACTTCAAAATTTCCATTTTCTCAAACAAGGGGAGGTTGACAAAACTTTTTTTTTTTGCTATATTGTTTGGACTATTCAAGTTTTGATTTCGAAATCTAGATGCAATGTTTGGAAGAATTAAAAGAGTTTTCAATATTTTTTCGAACAATAAATATGGAACCAACTTAGAATAATCTGCAAGAGCTCGTTCATAATTAAAAATTTCGAATAATTGGACTTGTTCCAAGCAAATTTAACAGCTGTTCTGAAGATTATTTTAGCCTTCTCTCATGAATAACATAGATAATTGAAAAAAATATATCAGGTGTCGGTGATTCCCAACCCCCTTTTTCAAAATCGAATTATTTTAGACCGTTTGATCTATTTTGCTTCAAAATTTTAGATTTCTAACTTATCTGTTTACCATCTCTGTTTTCCTCTTCTAAAGACACCAACCAATCAAAACTGAATAGTTCAGGTTTTGATTTCAAAATCTTGGTATAATGTTTGGAAGAATTAAACAAATTTGGAACAATTTTTAAATTTCAAGCTTCAAACTAAAGGACAATATGTTGATACAGGAGATTGCCCTTTCTTTTTCGACTAGTTGTCAATTTTAGGTCACTACATTTTATTGACATATTAGGAGATTGCAAAATTACGCTTCTAAATTTAAAATTATTGTAAAATTAACTCAAAAAATGTCTAAATATGTACCGGTAATAAATGCATGAAATTTAAATCCTCAAAGCTTTTATGTTATTCATAATGCACCGTGTATATTGATTATTCATTTAGTTTGCAGATAAATATCATTTACATTAGAGATATCGATTTTTATAAAAGCGGAATGTACATATAGATACAATATACAGATATAACTATACTAATTTATAACTATTTTTAGCTACAATTCTCTACGCTTTACAAATTACACAAATGTATTTATTATTGAATAATTATAATTACAGCGCAGTTGATTCTATGTTATATTAAAGATATTTTGGTGATTTTGCGAGTGAACTGCTTAAGGGCTCATAATAAACAGTTCACGTTCACAATATTTATATTTTAATATAACACTTTCCTGTTAATCAATTTAAATGTCAATATCCCTCCTATATAATATGTACTTTATATTAAAGCTGTATTTACAGGATTTATTTAATTTATTTTCTATACTAATCTTCTTAAATTTCTACTATACAAAAATTAAAAATTGTACATGATGTTCTAACTATATTACAAATATAAATATGTGGTTTCTTCTCTTATGTATGTATGTACATATTAAATAGAATTTATACTGGATATCGCAGGCTTTTCTATTCTTTTGGAAGCCCACTTAATTAATCTGGGTATTGGGTATCATATAAAACAAGTTAATGGAAATAGTGCGATTAAACCGATTTTGACAACCCCCTTAAAGAGATTTGGGGAGCCCTCTTCCTGCGGACTCTGTTCCCCTGAACAAAAAAAATTGCAACCGGAGAAATTAAAAATTCTTTTTAACAATTCGATGCGATATCCGATATAAAATCACTATTATTATTATTATACTAAAATATTAGCAGCATCTGTGACGTAGATACCTACTAACAATCCTTATATCAATCGAAATTAATTAAATACTTTAATACTTTAATAGTGCATTGAATTATTGTCCGCAGTTATGTTTATTGACCTGGACGTACTAGAGCATCCAACTCTAATACTTATTATTATTATTTTAATATAATTACATAGTCATGTTCTCTAGAATTAGATAATACGACTTTTTGTAATGTTATAACATCGTTTTAATAGCTAGATGGCAGAGTAATTTTTTTGTTACAATATAATACGTCTAATTATAGCCGTTATCAGACATTTACCTTTGTCTTCTTTTTTTTTTGTGTGTGTTAAATTCATTAAAATTCATCAATCATCAGGTTTGTCGTTTACGCAAGAGTTAATATTTATTTTTGATGTTTCATATCAATCTTCTATTAGCTATAATTCGCTGAAGGGGGAATATCTTTAATTAGTTTCGGGGAAGAGAATTGCTGTAGAAAATTAAGATTAGATCTTTAAAAAAAAATTAATTTGTTAGGAATCGGAGTTTGCGAAGCTTTTCATTAAGCTGCATTCTGCAGAGAAACCCCGTCCTATAATACGAGACGTAATTTTAAAATTTAATTATATTAGAAACGAGAGAGAAGTTTTCTGAAAACATTTTTTTTTCTGTATAAAGCGTGTTTTAATTTAAACCCATTCATAACTTTCATGTTGATGATTATTATCTATAAACTCTTGAATACTTCTAATATATTCCCTTAATAGATGATAATTAATGTGAAATGGTCACTATTATAGTGAAGGTTGTTGCTTTTTTTAATCGTTTTAATAAATAATTATGAAAAATAACAAACAGGGATAAAAATAAAAAACAAAAACATTTTTTTACGCAGCAGTCAATTAAAAGAAGACTTCAAGGTGTCTTCAATTAAGACCTTTCTGATATAGCTCTCAACTAAGACAATTGAAAGAATTCGAAGATTTGAAAATCCATTACTGAGCTAACTGGCTGATTTAGATCTCGACCGCCCCTTTCCTCTCCCTCCTCTCCCACCTATGGTCAATATTCGCAGGGTACTTCCAATGAATAGAATGGTTCTAAATTAGAAGGAATCTCTACCATTTCTTAGAAGATAAGCTTACCACAGAGAATTTTCCTATGGAGAACATTCTCAACTTGAAGAACTGGCTGATTTCGGTCTCGACCACCCCCCATTTAGGGTCAATATTTGCATTGCACTCGCAATCCACGATAGAATGGTTCTATATTAGGAGGAATCTCCACCATCTCTCCGAAGATAAGCCTACCACAGAGAATTTTCCAATAGAGGACATGCAGCGTACCCAATACATTCTTAACTTGAAGAGCTGGCTGATTTCGACTCCCACCGCCTTCTCATCTAGGATGAATGTTTACAGGGTACTCCCAATGAATAGAATGGTTGTAAATTAGAAGGAATCTCCACCATCTCTTCGAGGATAAGCTTACCACAGAGAATTTTCCATTAGAGGACATGCAGCGTACCCAATACATTCTTAACTTGAAGAGCTGACTGATATCGATTCCCACCGCCTCCTCATCTAGGATGAATGTTTACAGGGTACTCCCAATGAATATAATGGTTGTAAATTAGAAGGAATCTCTACCATATCTTCGAGGATAAGCTTACCGCAGAGAATTTTCCAGTAGAGGACATGCAGCGTACCTAACACATTCTCAACTTGAAGAACTGGCTGATTTCGGTCTCGAGCACCCCCCATTTAGGGTCAATATTTGCAGGACACTCGCAATCGACAATGGAATGGTTCTAAATCAGGAGGAATCTCCACCATCTCTTCGAAGATAAGCTTACCACAGACAACTTTCCAATAGAGGACATGCAGCGTACCCAACACATTCTCAGCTTAAAGTGCTGAATACCCAGAGGAAGAAGGGCTTAGAGATATCTAGTCCAGCCTCCGCAAAGTGCATATCGATCAAGAGAGAGATTAGTAAAAAGTAATGAAGGAGAGCGAGGAAAGTCAAGCATTACTTTGTTAGAGACGATTGTTTAAATTTTTGCCTACCAATCAGTGTTCAAATTCTTATTTTGTGGACAGATGATGCCTGTTTCTGTTATAAAGATGGAGTCAATTTGAATCAGTTTGGAAACCAGCTGAATTGGTTTGTTGGTCTTGAGCTGCTTTTTAAAATCTTGACATCGTGTCAAATCTGGTTTGAAAACCTCTTCAAGATCAGTTAAAGTGGAAAACTTAGTTTCAAAAAAAAAACCAACTCAGCTTGTGACCTTGAACTTAGATTAAAGAAGATCTTTGCGGCAAGAAAGTTACAGTTTGGTGCAGTTTTAATTTCATAATTGGTCCAGATTTTTTTTGAAGAAAAATTGCAAAATTGTAAACACATTTTTGTCTAAGGATGGGACAAGGAATGTGTGGACGGGGAGGAGGGTGACCCATTTAGAGCTAAGTTAAAGACTTCTTAACTGCTATATTTGAAGATGTATTCTAACTCCTACTGGCACAATGAAAAGGGAAGTATGTACCTGGTAAAGCTGTAGAACTTCTGCAGAATGCAAGGATAAGGTGAAGATAACGTTCAATTCAAAATGGTTTCAGAAAAGTTGGTCCGAACCCATTTAATTGAATAGTTCCAGATGAACAAGTATGCTCCTTCAAATCTACAAGAAATCGTACACCCACAACAGTGATGGTATAGCCAACTTCGATTCTAACTCAAACGATAAATCAGCATAGTACAAAACTCATCGAGACCCTTAAAAGTATTAGTTTTGACTTCCAAAACATCTCTCAAATGCCCTTAAAGAATAGGAAGAAGAAAGTAAAAAAAATCAAATCAAATGGCTCAGATCCCCAAACCGACATGAGCTTTCGATTAAAAAAAATTTATTTGGATTAACCACGACCATTTCACATATTACTATCATGTTTTCCCCTTTTATAAATAATTAAATTAAATTAACTAGCAAATTAAACTGAATAAAAACGATTACGTTATATGGAAATCTCCCTTTAAAATACGCGTGAAAGTCTTCTTAAACTGTTGATTAGCTAAAGCGTAACAGAAAGGATTCAGCGGACTATTAGCGTAACACAAGAAATAAGAAAACATATACAAATGTCCATTGGTGCATGGTGGATTACTGCAGAAACCTTCGACTAACGCTAGAATATGATAGGGCGTCCAACAGATGACGAAGGCTCCCAATATAAAAGAAATAGTTCTGAACGCTTTCCTAGCACGATTCTCCGATTTCGACTTCTGCCTCCCAAGTCCCTCAATCTTCTTCTTCTTCGTCTTCAATTTCCTACCGATATTCTTAACGAAGTCCTTCCTACCTCCGAGATCATCGTCAGTGGTCTCTGTTTTATTAAAAGATTGATCATGATGGTAATTTTCAACATCGATTTTAGCCGTTGCTGTCGTAACAGTGGCGGTCGCATTACCTGTTTGACTTATCTGGCTCATCTGACTTATGGTCGGCATGCCACACAACGGACTGCTAGGCTCTGTATCCCCCTCATCTCGCTATGCATATCCATTAGGATGCTAGTGACTGGCTTCTCGGAACTCAACGTCACTTCCGTGTGCACCTTCTTCGGATTGGCTTGAACGGCTGCCCTCATCAAAGCGGTCTGCAGCAAGGAAGTATTAGCGGCAGTATTTAAGGCATGCGATGAGATTTCTGATAATGGAGGGCTTTCGCAAGCAGGTGAGGGTACAACAATACTACTTTCATCCATATATCTCAAGTCGGCACCGTCTAAACCGATTAGCACGTCATAAGTGGCTTGTGGTTTAACCTGAAGGGTTTTCGGACGTTCTACGGGACTACGGTTCAAAGAGGATGAAGGCGGGGTAGCTTGGAATTGCAATGGCGGCGGTATAATATGCTGAGATCGCATAGACGGGGAAGGTGATGCTTCTACATTATTAGGCCTGGCAATTTGGGCGGGATTTGATGATGTTGGACCTACCCCTTTAGAACTACTGCTCATCGGATTATTTACATCCATTAAATTCTGATCGAAAATCTTAGGTAGCGGCGGTAACGTTTCTATACTTTGGTGTCGAGTTTCAGTTATTTGGACACCACCATTAAGCTTGTTGTTGTTATCGAGGAGACCTTGCGGAACCCCAATTTGCACGATTAACCCAACGATCGATGATCTCTTCTTAGATTGCTGTTGAACATGTAAGGTTGTGCTTTCGTCATCTGATTCGAAAGCTGGACTACTTGATCGCTCGGATTTATCAGTTTCAGTCGTGGTTTGAGTTATTGTAACATTTAAGTTCCTCCTTTCTTGATTCGTGGTATCGGTTGTTGTGGTGGTGGTAGTGATCGTAGTGCTATTCTTGATTGAACAGGTTTTCTGACTGGAATTTGAATCGCCTGAACCAGCTCCAACCGTGAATTGTTGCGGATTCTGGATTAAATTCGAGGAATTGGCGTTGGGTTCGGTTACCACTGGCTTGTCTTGACTTATTAAAGTGCTTTGCGTCTTCGATAAGCCAATTCCAGCGGCTCTACCAGCCATTCCAGACATCGCTCCGGCACTCAAAGCAACCATACTTTGCATCTTCCTTTGTTTAGCCTCGCTTTTCTTTTGCATATCGTAAGCTGTCTTATAAATACCACCGTATAGGATGAAAAGCACGATTAAGGTCGTCCAATAATAACCTATAATTAAAGCTGTATTGAAGATGGGATCTTTTAAAAATTGCACGGCGCATTGTCCGGGCAGCAAGTCCCTGTATCCGATGAAATGTTCCCAACCGAAGATGCTTATGAAGAATAATAACGCGGGGACTATCCAGGTGATTGTGACCATGAATAAAACTCTCGATTTCGTTCGCCAACTTCTATATTTCGCCGCTATTTTAACTGAACAGAAACGATCTACGGTGATCAGGAGGACTGTGTATTGTGAGACGAGACAAACTGTGTAATCGACGGATAGCCATAGATCGCAAAGCACCGGTCCTAAATCCCAGTATCCCATTAGAACGTATACGGTGTAAAATGGCATTGAAACTGTACCTGAAACAAGGAAATTAATAACATTTATTAGAATCGTAATGGTCGTTTTCCACCACCAACAAAACATTACACTTAGACGTATAAAATTGTTAGTAATTTTATAAATCAAAGGGAAATTTACACGACATTTTGTAAAACCCTTGTATGTGTACCTAAAATGACATCAACAAGTTACTTTTGAGAGACGTATACTTTGGTGAAGTTGGTAGTCTGCATGACAGTAGAGTATTGTGTCGAAGTTCATTAGATCATGAATTACAAACTAATCCTGAGAGATTACTTGGTAAGGATGGACATCTTGTAGGTGATTCAACTTCCTATATGATGACTCCATTTAGAGACAATGAGCACCTTTTAGATGAACAAATACATTATAATTTTGTGTGATGTTTAGGTCAACAAAAAAGAAATGAAGTATCTAATATTTTATGCGAAAATCATTTTTAAATGTACTTTTTGAATTGGATAATAAAATAATAATAATAAATAAGTAAATTATTGCTGATTTCACAGTTGTAGCAATCAGAAGTGATATGGGCACTAAAAACATGAAGTTTTGGAATGAAATAAATGTAGGGCAATGGAAAAGAATATTTCATTCCCCATCCAGGAGATAGTTTGTTAAAAATTTTCTTTGTGACAGATATCCCTCATCTGATAAAATTATTAAGAAACCATGCACTCGATCATGGATTAATTATAAATGGCACAATAATAGACAAACCTTGTTTTGAACAATTGTTGGATATATCTACATCAGAGTTATCTATTTATTGCATATAAAATTAATAGATATCGTTTAGATATTAAAGGTTCTGAGAGACAAAAAGTAAAGTCACCAGTGCAGTTATTTTCTAGAACAGTCGGAAAAGCACTAGAATTTTGTGGCAAACATGGGCACACTTCCGCTGCAATCAACTGGCAAGAAATATCAAAGTTTATACTTCTGGTAAATGACTGGTTTGATCTTCATAATTCTCGGACAAAATTTGTGCTGTATAATCCGACAAAAAATAGTTTTGATACAAACCTTGTAGATCAACTTACATGATCAAATGTGTGCTCAAGTGGAGCACATGATTGTTGGAAAACACAAACAACCAATTGCATTTCAGAAAGGAATATTATTATCTAATAAATCCCTGAAAGAAATGTTCTTCTATTTGAGAGAAAAATATAATATTGAATATATTTTAACCTCCAGATTGAATCGGGACGTATTAGAAAATTTGTTCTCGTATATCAGAGGTATGGGAGTAACAAATGATCATCCACATCCATTGGATTTCAGATATAGATTGCGTTGGTATATTTTGGGTAAAAATTCATCTGCAATATTTATCGAACGCACCAATACTGAAGACACCACTGAAAAATGCCTCATAACAGCTGTTGGTCTGCATGGGTTGGATATTGAAGAGAGGTCATTGCCTAACACAACATACGCCAGGATCTTTAGTAAATGTAGAAGAAATTCTTAAGGATAATGATGACCTTGAGTGATTCTTTTATAGAACCAGAATATTCCACATTCAAGAAACAAAATATGGTCTGGTGATTGATGAAAATTTAGCCCTAGAAGGTGCTAATGTGCCCTGCTGGGCGTTTGGCCTCTCGTTGAGATTAACAAGGTGAACCCACTTGCCGAGGAGGAAGCAGATTCATCAAACGGTTATCGAGCTAGGTAATGTTTATATGATGAAAAAGTTGTCCAGAAAATTTATGAAAGTTTGAACGGTCACAGCGCTCAAACGCGTTAATGTGCCTTCCTGGGGGTTTGTCCTCTCGTTTAGATTAACAAGATGAACCAACTTGCCCAGAGCGAAGCCGAGTCATCAAACGGTTCTCGAGAAAATTTATCTTCATAACCCGTTAATGTGCCTTGCTGGGAGTTTGGCCACTCGTTTAGATTAACGAGGTGAACCTACTTGCCGTGGACGAAGCAGATTCATCAAGCGGTTATCGAGCTAGGTAATGTTTATATGATGAAAAAGTTGTCCAGAAAATTTATGAAAGTTTGAACGGTCACAGCGCTCAAACGCGTTAATGTGCCTTCCTGGGGGTTTGTCCTCTCGTTTAGATTAACAAGATGAACCAACTTGCCCAGAGCGAAGCCGAGTCATCAAACGGTTCTCGAGAAAATGTATCTTCATAACCCGTTAATGTGCCTTTCTGGGAGTTTGGCCACTCGGTTAGATTAACGAGGTGAACCTACTTGCCGAGGAGGAAGCAGATTCATCAAACGGTTATCGAGCTAGGTAATATTTATATGATGAAAAAGTTGTCCAGAAAATTTATGAAAGTTTGAACGGTCACAGCGCTCAAACGAGTTAATGTGCCTTTCGGGGGGTTTGTCCACTCGTTTAGATTAACAAGGTGAACCTACTTGCCGAGGAGGAAGCAGATTCATCAAACGGTTATCGAGCTAGGTAATATTTATATGATGAAAAAGTTGTCCAGAAAATTTATGAAAGTTTGAACGGTCACAGCGCTCAAACGAGTTAATGTGCCTTTCGGGGGGTTTGTCCCCTCGTTTAGATTAACAAGATGAACCAACTTGCCCAGAGCGAAGCCGATTCATCAAACGGTTCTCGAGAAAATTTATCTCTATAACCCGTTAATGTGCCTTGCTGGGAGTTTGGCCACTCGTTTAGATTAACAAGGTGAACCTACTTGCCGAGGAGGGAGCAGATTCATCAAACGGTTATCGAGCTAGGTAATATTTATATGATGAAAAAGTTGTCCAGAAAATTTATGAAAGTTTGAACGGTCACAGCGCTCAAACGCGTTAATGTGCCTTCCTGGGGATTTGTCCTCTCGTTTAGATTAACAAGATGAACCAACTTGCCCAGAGCGAAGCCGATTCATCAAACGGTTCTCGAGAAAATTTATCTCTATAACCCGTTAATGTGCCTTGCTGGGAGTTTGGCCACTCGTTTAGATTAACAATGTGAACCTACTTGCCGAGGAGGAAGCAGATTCATCAAACGGTTATCGAGCTAGGTAA
Organism: Holotrichia oblita; assembly: GCA_023690525.1. Lineage (NCBI taxonomy): Eukaryota > Metazoa > Arthropoda > Insecta > Coleoptera > Scarabaeidae > Holotrichia > Holotrichia oblita. The sequence continues at coordinate 77,627 of CM043020.1, read as the reverse complement.
TATTTATATGATGAAAAAGTTGTCCAGAAAATTTATGAAAGTTTGAACGGTCACAGCGCTCAAACGCGTTAATGTGCCTTTCTGGAGGTTTGTTCTCTCGTTTAGATTAACAAGATGAACCAACTTGCCCAGAGCGAAGCCGATTCATCAAACGGTTCTCGAGAAAATTTATCTCTATAACCCGTTAATGTACCTTGCTGGGAGTTTGGCCACTCGTTTAGATTAACAATGTGAACCTACTTGCCGAGGAGGAAGCAGATTCATCAAACGGTTATCGAGCTAGGTAATATTTATATGATGAAAAAGTTGTCCAGAAAATTTATGAAAGTTTGAACGGTCACAGCGCTCAAACGCGTTAATGTGCCTTTCTGGAGGTTTGTCCTCTCGTTTAGATTAACAAGATGAACCAACTTGCCCAGAGCGAAGCCGAATCATCAAACGGTTCTCGAGAAAATTTATCTCTATAACCCGTTAATGTGCCTTGCTGGGAGTTTGGCCACTCGTTTAGATTAACAAGGTGAACCTACTTGCCGAGGAGGAAGCAGATTCATCAAACGGTTATCGAGCTAGGTAATATTTATATGATGAAAAAGTTGTCCAGAAAATTTATGAAAGTTTGAACGGTCACAGCGCTCAAACGCGTTAATGTGCCTTTCTGGAGGTTTGTCCTCTCGTTTAGATTAACAAGATGAACCAACTTGCCCAGAGCGAAGCCGATTCATCAAACGGTTCTCGAGAAAATTTATCTCTATAACCCGTTAATGTACCTTGCTGGGAGTTTGGCCACTCGTTTAGATTAACAATGTGAACCTACTTGCCGAGGAGGAAGCAGATTCATCAAACGGTTATCGAGCTAGGTAATATTTATATGATGAAAAAATTGTCCAGAAAATTTATGAAAGTTTGAACGGTCACAGCGCTCAAACGCGTTAATGTGCCTTTCTGGAGGTTTGTCCTCTCGTTTAGATTAACAAGATGAACCAACTTGCCCAGAGCGAAGCCGAATCATCAAACGGTTCTCGAGAAAATTTATCTCTATAACCCGTTAATGTGCCTTGCTGGGAGTTTGGCCACTCGTTTAGATTAACAAGATGAACCTACTTGCCGAGGAGGGAGCAGATTCATCAAACGGTTATCGAGCTAGGTAATATTTATATGATGAAAAAGTTGTCCAGAAAATTTATGAAAGTTTGAACGGTCATAGCGCTCAAACGCGTTAATGTGCCTTCCTGGGGATTTGTCCTCTCGTTTAGATTAACAAGATGAACCAACTTGCCCAGAGCGAAGCCGATTCATCAAACGGTTCTCGAGAAAATTTATCTCTATAACCCGTTAATGTACCTTGCTGGGAGTTTGGCCACTCGTTTAGATTAACAATGTGAACCTATTTGCCGAGGAGGAAGCAGATTCATCAAACGGTTATCGAGCTAGGTAATATTTATATGATGAAAAAGTTGTCCAGAAAATTTATGAAAGTTTGAACGGTCACAGCGCGCAAACGCGTTAATGTGCCTTCCTGGAGGTTTGTCCTCTCGTTTAGATTAACAAGATGAACCAACTTGCCCAGAGCGAAGCCGAGTCATCAAACGGTTCTCGAGAAAATTTATCTCTATAACCCGTTAATGTGCCTTGCTGGGAGTTTGGCCACTCGTTTAGATTAACAAGGTGAACCTACTTGCCGAGGAAGAAGCAGATTCATCAAACGGTTATCGAGCTAGATAATATTTATATGATGAAAAAGTTGTCCAGAAAATTTATGAAAGTTTGAACGGTCACAGCGCTCAAACGCGTTAATGTGCCTTTCTGGAGGTTTGTCCTCTCGTTTAGATTAACAAGATGAACCAACTTGCCCAGAGCGAAGCCGAATCATCAAACGGTTCTCGAGAAAATTTATCTCTATAACCCGTTAATGTGCCTTGCTGGGAGTTTGGCCACTCGTTTAGATTAACAATGTGAACCTACTTGCCGAGGAGGAAGCAGATTCATCAAACGGTTATCGAGCTAGGTAATATTTATATGATGAAAAAGTTGTCCAGAAAATTTATGAAAGTTTGAACGGTCACAGCGCTCAAACGCGTTAATGTGCCTTCCTGGGAGTTTGTCCTCTCGTTTAGGTTAACAAGATGAACCAACTTGCCCAGAGCGAAGCCGATTCATCAAACGGTTCTCGAGAAAATTTATCTCTATAACCCGTTAATGTGCCTTGCTGGGAGTTTGGCCACTCATTTAGATTAACAAGGTGAACCTACTTGCCGACGAGGAAGCAGATTCATCAAACGGTTATCGAGCTAGGTAATATTTATATGATGAAAAAGTTGTCCAGAAAATTTATGAAAGTTTGAACGGTCACAGCGCGCAAACGCGTTAATGTGCCTTCCTGGAGGTTTGTCCTCTCGTTTAGATTAACAAGATGAACCAACTTGCCCAGAGCGAAGCCGAGTCATCAAACGGTTCTCGAGAAAATTTATCTCTATAACCCGTTAATGTGCCTTGCTGGGAGTTTGGCCACTCGTTTAGATTAACAAGGTGAACCTACTTGCCGAGGAAGAAGCAGATTCATCAAACGGTTATCGAGCTAGATAATATTTATATGATGAAAAAGTTGTCCAGAAAATTTATGAAAGTTTGCACGGTCAAAGCGCTCAAACGCGTTAATGTGCCTTCCTGGGGGTTTGTTCTCTCGTTTAGATTAACAAGATGAACCAACTTGCCCAGAGCGAAGCCGATTCATCAAACGGTTCTCGAGAAAATTTATCTCTATAACCCGTTAATGTGCCTTGCTGGGAGTTTGGCCACTCGTTTAGATTAACAAGGTGAACCTACTTGCCGAGGAGGAAGCAGATTCATCAAGCGGATATCGAGCTAGGTAATATTTATATGATGAAAAAGTTGTCCAGAAAATTTATGAAAGTTTGAACGGTCACAGAGCTCAAACGCGTTAATGTGCCTTCCTGGGGGTTTGTCCTCTCGTTTAGGTTAACAAGACGAACCAACTTGCCCAGAACGAAGCAGATTCATGAAACGGTTCTCGAGAAAATATCGATAAAAATTTTGCCCTATAAGGTGCTAATGTGCCCTGATGGGCGTTCGGCCTCTCGTTTAGATTAACAAGGTGAACCTACTTGCCGAGGAGTAAGCAGATCCATGAAGCGGTTATTGAGCTAGGTAAATATTAATATTTTATATTGAAGGATATGTGGCTTTTAAATTCAAAAAGAAGTATGACTTAGGTACCACTCTTAAGTAAATAGATACAGGCATTCATTATGATTGATTAAGTATGATATGTCGAGGAGGTCTTCTAGATCGACATTCGGATCTATTAGAAGCTACCAAAATTATGGAGCAAAAATTTTAATTAATGCACGGTACATCTTTAGCAGGAAATAAATGCTTAACGTAAATTAGAGGAGAAAATGTCTAAATTTAATGTTAAATAGGAGTATTTATTTTACTAATATATCCAATAAAACTTAATTAATTCCCATAGTAATAAATTTTTGATCGTAACAATATCTTCTGCTATCCATCTTTCTTTCGAAGAATATATTTACAAGATTTACAGTAGGCATAAGGTGGTCCTGAGAAGTGATATGGCAAAATAATGTGTAATAGCTCTAATGATTTATATTTAAGTTTTAATATACAGGAGGCATATATGCAAGCATTTATGAAAATGAGGAAATTTTTGATATATTGTTAACCAGCGTCGATTTTTTTACGACATGGCAACATTAAATTTGGAGATTTTTAGACAAGAAGTTTCCTATTGATCTTGCTTTATTCACAGTTGGGAAATGTTTACTTGATCTTGAGCACTTACGGCTTTCTTATCACTGTGTAGCTGAAATAATAAAGCAGAATGAATGCAATGCGATTGTATGATGTATGTATTGAATGTGTACAAAATATTATATGCAATTATGTTATATCTTGTAATGTTACCTAGTAGTACTCGTAAATATTAAAATGCATACATTAATACGTAATTTTATATATCACATTGTAGAAAATATAAGTAGGTAGATGTATGTAAACTGTTCGTAATTTTACATGTACTTTTTTCAATGTGCGCAAGTTGAGTCAATTAATTACCCGTTGAAATCGAAGAATGCACTCTCGAACTTTCGGTGTTTATTGAATTAAAGACAATGACAAACTAGCGGCATAACTTTTAGTCAGGCACTGCCAAACTTCCTAGTTTTAACTTCGTTGTTTTCGCGCCCTCAAACCCGGGGATATACATTAAATAGTTAAGGACAAAACATACTTTTTCGTAGCAGTTTTAACCTAAAATAATTTACCTATGAGCATATCCGTAGCCGCCAAAGACGCTATAAAATAGTTACTGGGTTGTCTGATATTTCGGTCTACCATAAAGGCGAGCAGTACGAGAATATTCCCACCGACGGTGAGTATGATACAAAGGGCCAGACAAAGGGCGATGAGGATCGTCTGCCATAGTTGGAAAGGGGGCAGAACGGGCGATAGTGAGGGTTCCACCGTCGAGAACAGCGTGTCGTTCCTATCGATGCCTGTACCGTGCTGTTGGTTCAGCCAGTCGTTGTAGATGGAATTGTTCGTGAAGATGTTGAGCGGATCCAAGTCGAGGGAATGTAGAAACGTCGTAGCGTTGAAAGCCTGCGTACATTCCGTATACGATAGTATATTGTTGTACACCGTCTTGCAGAATTTCTCCTTCTGTTTCTGTAGTTTCCTGGAAATAAAAGGAAAAACATAGATATGAATATCTTTGATTTCAAAAGTGAACTGTAACGAAAATTAGAAACATTGTGGCAAATCCCATTTAATCTTCTCTAGAATTCTAGAATTCCATAGCGACCCTCTCTAATTTGCAATCCTCGGTTAAAGCATGTCGAAGTTTTATTATTAGTTTTACTGCTCAAACCTCTGTTACATTCGCTTCGCTGTTATACAACACTCCTTTTCGTCAGCGTTGTAAAAACAAGAAAAAAAAAACTTTATTGAACAGTATATCATACGTTTTTACGATGTTTCATTAAATTATACTTAGGAAAATAGATCAAGTATACGCTTGAACGTTATCGGCATGAACTCCGATTGCGTGGAAATTGCTGACTGTAGCGACACTTACTTCGCGTGCAACTAGCGCTAAAACGAGGCAATCTTATCGAAGAGGATTTCTTTTTTAATAGCTTAAAATGTAGCTATTTACTATGTCATGTTGTTTCGCGATGATAAAATTAGAGTAACCTTTCGTTAAAGGTTAAAGGGGGAAAAGAAAATTGAATTAAAAATGAAATAATCTTTCACGTATTCTCGTAAACTATAGCTTAGAATGATGATAAAATTCCGGGTAAGTACACGAGAGATCTAAGCCGGCATTGGGTTTTAATATTTCAAATATTGTAGAGGAACAACATCGTTCGGCTTCACATATTTAGGACGTGACATGGCTTGCGTAGGGGGGAAAAAAACTCTCTAACGGTGTTCAGGTGATCGAGGGATCGACCGCAGGGTCCCGTACACCGGCGGTAGCTTTCGATTAAGCTTCGAACATGAATTAATCAAAAATTAAATTACGTCGGTCTCGCTGGCGGTCAGTCAGGTTGCCGCAGGAAGGTGCTAGACGTAAATAAATGATGAAGATCGGAATGTTTGGAAAATATGTGTGCGTTACGGATATTCTCACTGAAGAGAGGATTAGGTAGGTTTTTTTTTAATGACGTAGATTGTAGATCTTGGACGTGATTGTTTCGGATGTGGCAGGAAATTTGATTTAAGGTTGATTTTAATGTTTCATATCGAAATGAGATGTAAATAAATTTCTTCCTATTATTTCCGGACTTTAATTGGTCATAAATGTCAAGTGTCAAATGTCAAATATAAAGGTTTAGGTAGATGTACGAATACATACAGCATATTTGTTATCTGTGGTTTGCAGAATTAGTTCGCAGAAAGAAAGCACGCGTGAATTAATTGTGTGCAACCAAGAAAATGCACACACTCTCAAAGACATTGCAAAAACGTTAAGTATTGCAAAATCTACTGTAACTTTTGTGCCTCACTTCAGTGAACGTTTAACTACAAATCGAAAAAGTGGAAGTGGACGCAAATGAGGATTTACTTCAGAGAAGAAGGCTAGAGAAGTGGTATGTGCATTTCAAAGAAATCCTTGATGCTCTATTAGAAAACTCGTTCTCGAAAACTCTACGATATTGTTCACAATTTTGGCTGCATGATCATGGACGAAGAAACTTATATCAAAGCAGATTTCAATCAGCTTCCGGGTCAATTGTTCCATATTGCACGAAAAAAGAGGATAAGTTTGCGAAAAAGTATTTGGTTTGGCAAGCAATTTGTAAATGTGGTCTAAAGAGCAGTATTTTTGTCACGACTGGTTCGATCAACCAAAATATTTATGTCGAAGAATGCCCACAGAAACGATTACTGCCTATGAGACGTCTTCATAAAGATCCTGTTTTATTTTAGCCGATCTAGCTACATGTCACTATGCCAAAGTGGGCATGAACTGGTACGAAGACAATGGAGTCACAGTTGTATCGAAGAATGTTAATCCACCAAATTATCCTCAACTTCGCCCAATTGAGGGATATTGGGCTATAATGAAAAGAAAACTGTTACAAACAAAGCAAGTTGGTAAAAACGAGAAAGATCTACCGAACCGATGTGATGTGCAGCACCTCATGAGAAGTATTACTTATAAGCTGCGAGCTTTCGCATACACCCCAACGGAATGAGCAAACATTCCAATTTGTACAAAGTTCTTGTTACAGGCTTCCAGAATATATATTTCATAGCCACTTTCTTTGTATACATATTTTAGTTGGTTTTGTCACTAACAAGTGTGGTTTTGTGTCCAGCAGGCTATGAGAACAGTGTCTTGGTAGTTCTAAACAGATTCAATAGACGAAATCGATGACGAGAAATCGTCCTTCAGGAATATCAAAATGCCGGGACTATTAAGTTTCCCTATTCCAATTTTGGAGGCAAACAATTTAAAAAATCATCTTAAACTATTTTATTACCTTGTAGATAATACAGGTCTGCCTTTGATTAGTTACAGTGATCTAACAGTTTTCAAGGACGCTGAATCCGAAAATGACCAAGTTTTTGCCCCATCATCCACTGTTTTCTGCAACTCAACACCATAATTTGAACCTAACAGGGATGAATCTGATTGTTCTGGAAAGTGGAATGTATGAAATGGATCGACTAAAGCATGTTTGTCGGATTGCCCATACATTTTTAGTCCAGTGCTCTACTATTCCATCCACAAATGAAACATCGGTACTTAGTATTTCCGCCCTGTAGACCAAGCAGCATGTTCAAAACTTTCAGATCGCCAAAACTATCCAGTTATGATCTGTATATCTAATTTTATTTAACACCTCTTTCAAATTCTAGATAGGTATGTGTGTTACCATTGTGCAGGAGTACAGCCTGTAGGCTTCTTTTTAAGGAATCAATTCCAAACTAAAAACCTCACTAGAGTAGACCAACTCGCCTTCCTGTTTGAGATATAGACAGTAAATTCATGATCTCCAAATCTGTACTGGTCAAAACTTGTTCCAGCATCCAGTAGCTTGGTTTCTTTCAGTTTAGAACCCAAGATTTCAGCATTCTCCTTAGTAAACCCCAAGTCTCTTATCGAATCCTCAAGCTCAGATTGAGTGGAAAGTTGAGGGTGACAAAATCTGAAGGATCTTGGAAATCACAGTCATCTTCATTTAGCACGTGTATTCATAAGTGTGCAGCGTAGTGCGGCGTATTAATTTAACACATACGCCATTTTGTTCGTTTGAGATTTAAACTACAAACACACACAAGTTGAGTCCGCCAAAAACTAGCGTCTTTGATTTAACATTCAGTGATCGTGTCGAGTTTTGTGCCTGGAAAAGAAGATTTGCAGCAAGCATTGCTTTTCTTATTTAATCAAAAGAAAAAGGCTGTTGAAAGTCATCGTTTACTGGTAGATACAGATGGTGAACACGCACCATCGATGAGAACATGTGAGACATGGTTTCGACAATTTAAAAATGGTGATTTCAATGTAAAAAAGAAAGAGTGTTCTGGTAGACCACAAATATGCGAAGACGAGCAATTGCAGGAATTATTGGATGATGACCAAACGCAATTAGCAGAAGTATTACATGCAGCACAAGAATCAATCAGCAGACGTTTACGAGCAATGGGGAAGATCGGAGAAATGGATTTATTTTGAAAATCTGAAGCGAAAAAGTCGTGGATTTCACCTGATAAAACACGAAGGCCAAATCGCTTCGGTAAAGGAACCATGCTCTGTCTCTGGTCGGACCAAAGCGACATTATGTATTATGAACTATTGAAGATTAATGTAAACCATGCATTTATCGGAAGACGGCCGAAATGGGTACCAAAACAAAGCAAAATGATTTTGTTGCACGATAATGCGCCACCTCACTCAGTAAAACCAGTGAAAGGCATTTTGAAATGGTTTGTGATGGGACATCCTTTAGCATCCACCGTACTCCCCAGACCTGGCACCATCCAACTATCATGTTTTATTTAGTTTTAATGTGCAAGAACATGTATACATTCCTACACGTGTCCAGGGAACAAGTCCAACTGTCATTGACAATGTTTTCTCGAATCCTACTGTTACTGGAAACTGAGGTACAGATCACATTGCAGAAGAAATGTTAGAGTATACTATATCTCTTTTATTCTTAGAGTTATAGCCGTTAAAATCATAACAGTTTTAAATTCGAATGATTTCTTTTTACGTGATGACCACTTCTTGAGATCTTCAACGCAAATATAACACACTTTGTGAGAAGCCCATGGTTTGTCCTGGTCCTCCAGGTTTTACTCCGAGCCAGTAGCAATACACTTCCCTTATAAAGTCTGCGATGTTTCTCTGGTGTTTTTTTAATAACAAGTTCATCATCACAAATGTAACAACCACGGCTAGAAGACATGTCGACTCGAGAGGAAACAACACACAAATGAAATACAAAGCAGTGAGTATCGAGTATCGAGTGGACTATCGAAGATAATTCATTCATGATTTTCAATTCTTTCTTGGAAGTTACCTTTATTGAGCGTCTCTTTTCTCGTTGAAGACTGAACAAAGAAAGGTTGCTTTAGTGTAATTTAATTATGTAGGTGTACAAAAATTGTTTTAACATAAATAATATTAGATAATCGAAGTAATTATAATTTAATGGAACCATTAAATATTTCCCTCGCAAATTGGAATTATAAACTCCCATATTTTCCTGCAGTAAAGCTTTTATTCGGTAAAGGGGAATCTAGGGATTCCATCCGTTTATCGTGCACACATAATTAATATGCATATTAAATAGATTTACCACGGTTTACAGCCGCTTTACTATCGGAAAATCCGGTCACTAGTTATAGGAGATTTTTGTAAAATATATCGAAAACAAGCGTTGCGAAATAATTGTTTATAACGTAATGCCCCTCTAAAACTAGGCATTCCGATAATCTATACAGTTTCACGTTTATATTCCCTTTCTTTAAAGAGTATTTATGTATCATATACACATATATAGCCAGGATCTCCAGCTCGAAAGCTCGATATTTCGAGCACTATTCAAATAACTGGCAGAAAGAGGTCGAAAGCCGAAACACAAACATTAATTCGGGACTGAAATTTAATCTGTTTTTAAATCTACATTATGTCTACAAACGTCGTACAAGCTCAGAGAGTATATATTACATCGTCCGCTTGGTATTCATCATCAGTCAATGTCTGGAGAGAGTTTTCTCCTTTTTGATTCGACCGCTGCTCCAGCGGATAAAATAGATTTTGCGGTTTAAATTTTCAGAATCGGAAATTGCGTAAAAACCGCTTCTTCCGCTTTATAATTCATTTAAATTTTAACGATAATTATAATTTACACATCCAAAGACGTGCTTTATCAGCGATTGATATGTGCGCTTGGAGAGGGGGAGGAGGACTAAGAATATTGACAGGAGGATGAAAGTTGCGTGACAACGGATAACCTTCACTTTAATAAATCTTCGTGAAAACTTTGTTGGTTGAATTGGGTAAAATTGCCTCTAGCCTGCTCACACACACATATTCCAAGCTCCTGTCTCGCCGGAATTAATGAGTTACCATCGATTTCTCCGGCGGAGCATATGTGTCGGAAGAAGACATTAAACATCTATCTTTACGCGGGAACCACCATAACTTCGAATGCGTTACGAGTACGTCGTGGAAGATTTATTGTTTCTTTAATAACTATCTGGGAGTATAAGGTATGCCTTAGGTGAGAATGAAGTTATTGATATATAAAAGACAGCTAACCTATAATGATGACCTGTTGGAGGTAATGGAGTTTCCTCGAAATAGTTCAATAATGTAGGTATCTGTTTTCATAGAGTTAGTGGGACTAGCTACGTTGGCAGGTCAACTAAACATATCATATAGAAAGATTTAAAATTAGTAATACAATTTAAAAGCCTTTCGAAACTGTTCTAAACAGTAACCCCATTTTGTCCAGGGCCATTTTTTACAGGAAAAGTGTAAAGATTAATTTTTACACTTACCCTGTATACAAAATGTATATGGGGCAAGTGTAAAATTGACAAGGAGACTTAGCTGTTTCATAGAATATGGCATTAAAGATAGTATCGTGATTGAAAATGGTACGAACGTATAAGAGAAAGTTTAAGAGAACTGACTATTCAACACAGAGGCTACAAAGAGCACTTGGGAAAATCTAAGCTGGTTCGAATGGCTGGATGATTATCAAAACTTACTTCACAAAGACATTACTGCCTTTCTTCAGTGATACTCGACCTATTTTAATAGTCTATGACGGTCATACGTCTCATGTTGACAGTTAGTTAATAGAAACAGATCAAGCAGAGAATGTAACAATACTTAAACTTTCTACTCATTCGAGCCACTTATTACAACCGCTAGATCATTCTATTTTTCGTCCCCTAAAATTAATATGGGAAAAAAATTAGTGGTTTGGCAACGTCGTCACCAAGGGTGCAAAATACCGAAGAAACACTTTTCTATTTTATTGGCTGAAACATGGAACGAAGTCTCTGAAGACATAATTTCAAGGAACGAAAATATGACTATGCAGCATGGAAGAGGTGGAAGAAATTTCAAAAACAAAAAGATGTTGTTGACAAAAGTGGCAGTAACCAATGGACAATCCATTGAAGTACCGGAAGAAACAACATAATGATTCACCTACCAAAACTTCAGACAAAACAAGAAGAGACGAGGGAAGCTTCTCTGAAATGAGAACAACATCCTTTGAAGAATTGCTTGTATAAACATTCAAACAGGGCAAACCTCTTGAAACTTTTAAACGTAAAGGTTTAGCTCCAGGTACTGAAATCATAACTTGTAGACAGGAACAAAAAACAAGCAATCAGGCAAATCTATCAGAATATATGAGTGACAAACAAGATGATGTAATAACCGAATCTAAGAAGAAAAAGAAATAAAAATCAGTTTGTACTGTTTATAGTGATATTAGTAACTCTGAAGAAGACGTACAGTATAACGATACTGATGATGACTACTTAAGTTCACCTGATGAAGACGAAATACATATTAAATTTGTAAAAAAAAATATAGAAGCAAATATATTTAGCCAGAACTAGTAGACATCGATAACGTGGCATTTGAAGATATAGTTAAGCTACCACCGGAGCCAGAAGTGGACAGAACAGGCATGTTAGAGTTTAAAGTTGGATTTGATAGGTATAATGTCTAATGTCTATTTTTCGCTCATATGAAAATTTTCAGTTCATAAATTTTTTATTTGAAGCGATTTTCTTATTTACTAAAAACCGATTTTCTTGGACAGGCATAATTTATACAAACCCCAGTAAATTTAGTATATATATAGATATATATATATATATATATCTAAGGACAGCTAACCAGCGATTTTACATTTGCTCCAACAAGGGGCAAGCTTAACTTTCCATTAATATCAATGACAGCCCTTATAATTAAGGAACTGCTTAAGAACAGTCTATAATATGTATTATATAAAAAAATTAGAGCAGTTAATTATAATGAAATAATTTTATTTTACCACTCTAAAGTTCAACTAGCCGAAAAACGCTTGACACATGCCCCAGTCTACCCTAAACTATTTACTTCTTTATATAATACATAAACTATGTGGGATAGGTATCTGAAATAGTTCTGTTTGCATGCGGCGAGAACAAAAGCATATGCAAACAGGTATTTACGCCAAAACGCTTTGTAGAATTGTTACCACTTCAAAAATAATTCATCAGACAAGTAGAGATTAAATTTAAATTTAATAGCTTAAAAGCGTATCTATGCGTTTCTAGGAAAATATGTTGGATTCCTCTTTTTTTCTCTTTAAAGAGCCACCTGATAAATATGACCATTTTTTAAGTAAGAGTCTTTTTCACATAGTTTTCAACGTTCACTTCAACCATTAGCAACGACTCAAAAAAAGTAGTCAAGAAAGTTTAAGGACATCAGTTCGGGCGGAGAATTAAATCATAACTCCTAAACTTTGTGCCATCTGGAATTCAATCAACGCAACACTCTTTAGATACCTTCATATTGCTGATAATAATTTAACAATAACTTATTGACTCAAAGCCTATCGTAATTACTTCATCTTAATGTGTGTTTTTTTTTCTAATATGCATACATTTCTAACGTTATAAATGAACTCTACATACTTTGCTTATTTTGGGATAAACTAGAAGTATTAGCTTAATCTCTAAGTGAGTAACAAAGTTTGTGTAAAGGAACTAGAACAGTTCCAAGGCAAAAAAATCATTCTCTCTTGTCTTTAATAACAATGGGTTGGAAATTATCTAAAAACCACACCAGGCACAGCTACCTGTATTCTGGTGCTGAGTAAGGCTTAATATATAGATGGTGAGGGAGGGAGAACAGACAGAAGCTCATATGGGAAGAAATACAGGCTAAGACTAGACATGCTGAATTAGATATACAGCATAGTGATAAAGCCAACAATGACGTATGCGGCTTTGGTATGGTGGACAAAGACGCATCAACGAAACGCCATTCAGAAGCTGAGCAAGATGCAAAGACTTGTCTGCTTAGGAATAACGGGAGCAATGCAATCGACGCCGATTGCAGCTATGGAGGCACTCTTGGACTTGCCACCGTTGCACCTCGTTATACAGGGGGAGGCAAAGATGGAGGCATACAGGCTGCAACACACAGCAACTCCGAAAAAGGACAAAACAAAACATATGTCGACAAACGAACATTTAGGAACGAGTGTTTTGGAAATGCGTGTGTGGGAATTCCTTTACGGTGGCACAACTCCAATAAGAAAAAGAAGAAAAATAGAACGTATTGTGTGAGACCATGGATATTAAGGAGAGAAAATTATGGGGCGTACAATAACTTATTGAAAGAGCTTCAAATCGAAGATGCACATCAGTTTTGAAACTTTTTTCGGATGTTTACAGTAGATTTTGAAGAACTGTTGTCAAATATTGGTAGATGTATTCAAAAACAGGATACTTATCAACGAAAACCTATTATAAATATCACTTGAGTAGAGCGCGAAGAATAATAGAAAACGTATTTGGGCTAATTGCAAACTCAGAATTTTACGAAAGCCAATATTGTTGGAACCTAAAGTAAAATAAAAAAAAAACTTGTATTGGCAATATGTATGTGTAAATAAAACTGTATCTTTTGGGTATTGCCGTGGTTGTTGTAACAAACTTGACGTTTCGCTGATCATACTGTCAGCTTCTTCAGAAGTTCCCTAAAGACAGACTTTAGAGAACTTCTGAAGCCCGAAAGATACATCTTTATGGAACAGTGGCCGTGAAAGCCTACATTCGATTAATATATATGTGTATTGCATAATTTTCTAATAAAAAGAAACGAGTCTGTAATCGAAATAATATCTTAATGAATTATAAAAAAAATATGGCTAATTAGATATGTACATTTCATCCAACCCAACACCACTTTTCTTTTTTTTACTTTTCTTTATTTCCTGCATGAACTTTCTTGGAAAATTATGTAATTTTTTAGTGAATTCATTACAATCTTTATTAAATTTGGTTGCAATTAATTGCAACGCTTTTTGTTTTTTATTTCTGTTTTTATAGTTAGGAGAATTAATCTGCCATAGCACAGGATTTTCTTCATAAACAGAAATTAATAATTTCGTTTCTTCGTTTGTCCAAACCATGAAACCATGTAGGAAGAGAGCTAGAGAGCTGCTACAGCTTAGCAGGAGACAGCTCTGTATTGTTACGGGACTAATGACCGGACATGCTGCGGTGAAACAAAATCGGAGTGTTTGACGGAGGTACAAAGCGATGATAATTCCGAAAATGAATTAGAAATGGAATATTTTGAACCAAATCGAAAGGAGAAAATTTCTGTTACGATAATGAGGAGCCGATAATGGTAGTGATTGGGGTAGAATATTTAGTCAAAACCGACAAGGTTTTGCTAGCATCAATATGAAAGTAACGTGCGATGCACGGGAAAAATTTATAAGTGTAGATGTACAATGGCCTGGTTGTACCCATAACAGTAGAAGTTAGAAAACGTCTGATATTTGTCCAGTTACTCGTCGTAATATACAACAAGCTTTGCTCCTGGCAGATCAAGAGTATGGAATAGAACTTTGTTTAATGACTCCCTATCGAAACTCTAATACACCACAAGAAATCCGATACAATCATTTGTCGAAGAAGGAAAGAGGATGCATTGAGCGTTGCTTTGGACAGTTGAAGCAAAGATTTCCAATACTGCAATATAAAGCTCGAGTGAAACTTGAAAACATTTCTAAATTAATATTTTGCTGTGTTATTCAACATTGCAAAAGCATTACGAAATCCAGACTTCCAATTGGGAGAAGTGGAGCTTATTAACGATGTAAATAACCGTATTGAGGCAAATAATGATGACGACATTAAGATGAGGGGAAGTGGAAGGCGACGGCAGGAGTAAATTGCCCATCATATTTTTTAACAAAACTTGTAGGGTAAGTTGAAACTCATAATTATAAGACATGGAACATAAGATTTGTTGAAAATATAAAAAATATCATAAATGCAAAACCTAATTGTAATCCAAAAGAAGGAATACTAAATCTAATAAAAAACAAAAACTCAAATGTAAAAGCTCAACCTAAATATTGCACTATTAAAATACATTGGAACAATTTATCTACAATTGTGTATAGATTTTATCATTTTCCGCAAGTAATAACTTTTCCTGTTCTAACTCTCTGAGCAATTTTCTTTTCTGTAGCCCCAGAACTTCCAATTGTTCCAACAAAACTAATCCCTGCAATTCTACCGCGGTTTCTTCATTTTTCTTCCTTACCGTGCCTTTTACAGATTCTGGAATCAGAACAGATGATTCAGACTCCGGGCAGATGTCCACCAAAACAGGAATTTCCATCGGTGATCGCACGCCAACTTGCACAGCACCTGATAAAATTTAATTTTATATAATGATCTTGCAGTAATTCAACAAATTTTATATGATCGCTTTCTTCGCAAATCGTACTTTCTTCATCGAAGCTCATGACGTTGCTTCTTCTTGCGCACTTACTTTATAGCTACTACACAGCATGCCTTTTATATTCCACCAAACATTCTAATTATTCCTGTCTAAATTTGTTAAAAAGTTAACAATCATTATTCATTAGAAACAAAGCAAATGCTTTTCTTTCTACCTCTTGTTTCGAAAGATTTGTTGTTGCTTTTACTTTGTACTTCAAGCAAATGTTCCATTTTTATTGATGAGACCCATATGTTTAATAGATATTTATGAAACGATAAGTTATTGCCGAAAAACAAAATCTTGATTACTCAAAATACACTCCACAATTCAAGCAACATTTTAATTAAAAAAAAAAGTAAACACAATATAGTAACAACCGAACTTCCTTATCACCATACATTTTGCTCGGATGGAGTCGAAAGTAATATCTTCAAAGAAAATTAATTTTGGAAAAATTCACTAAACGGAAAAGAGAGAGCCGCAGAAAAAAAAATGAAGAGCCCATCGCGAAATGAGGAATCGTAAAATCGTAGAAGAGACGGCATTCATACTTCACCGCTTCGATATCCTCCTCTATTTCACCTCCGAAAGGGAGGCCCCTTCGAGCACCATTATGGTCGCGAATAAAACACAGGCGTTGTGAAGTGACGTCGGTTGAGCCTAACCTCAGGCTATCGCAGTTTCTTTTTTTTTTTTTTGAGAAACGATCGGATGAATATAAAGAGAGATATATACTTTTAATCTGAAATAATCTTAATATTACGTTCTAGATCTAGTTTTTGACGATCTTGATTTCGATTTTGGAGGAGGATTTCGTCAATTTCAATAATCGGATTTTATTAAGCTGTCGTTTGGGGATCGCTCCATCGGGTTGGATCGTGAAACAAGCTTTCTAGCGGATACAGTACAGCCAAGTGTGATTCTGTGTTTCAATTTCATTGCAGATATGGACGAAACGGATTTAAAGATTGTATCCCTCTCGTGGGATTTTATACATCTGTTTTGAAATGGAGAATTTGTTACTAAATTTGTTGGATGTAATAAATGTCGATAAAAATGCCCTCAATTAATATTATTACCCCGTTAACCCTGAGTTATTATCTTACGAAAAAAATGTTTGTTCTCACTTCGTTAACGTAATTATTGTATACATATACGTATATATATGGTACCCCTGCAAATATTTGAAATGGTAAACGTAAGAAACGTTCAAACAAGAGCGACATTAAAAATTAATTGGTGGTAGAACATAGTTTTGACAAGGAAAATTGGTTCTAATCAATAAGTTCCTACCGTAAGCGTTATTACTTGATTCTAACTTTAAAACAGGAGGAAGTATAAAAAACAGAAAGGAATAAATAATTTAGATTTTCCCTATTTATGCGTTTTTTTTTTTTCGCACACTAATGAGAGATTTAAAAAGAGGATGATTTGTAACAGCGTTTTAAACGAGGATATTTCACCGTTTCCTCGGGCGTAAACATTTACCGTCTTTGTTTTTCAATTCATTTAGTTAATGCTAGGCGTTAACGCCTACGAAACAATTAAATAAGGGGATGTTGAAAACGCACAATCTTTGTATTATATTTATTCAACGTTGAGTACTGTTCAAAATGTAAGCAAGAATTCGAGCTTGTTTACAAACAACCACTTGCATTAATTAACGAGATAAAAGAAGGAATTATATTGTTTCCTTTTATATGCTTTTTTTTGCTTGTGTGGAGCGATGGAAAGAATTTTGTTAGACACCCGTAACAGAGAGGGGTGACGGTTTAATTGGACTGAAGCGTTTTGTTGCAACGACAAATCCGTGTGGTCCTTATAAGTCAATTTCAAAAAATCCTTTACCGAAAATGATTAGAGACGTCAACAATGTGTTTAAAGCTTGTAACAACCTTGTTACTGCCGATGTTAGACGTAAGCTACATGTTTCCAATCCTGTTATCCCTAAATTATATTGTTTACCTAAAATTCACAAACCTGGCAAGTCGGTAAGGCCAATTGTTTCGGCAATTGACACACCGACTTATAAGGTTTCCAAATGGCTGACCAATGAATTTAATAATTTGCCAATACAGCAATCTAGTTTTGCAGTAAAAAATTCGTTAGATTTTATTAAAGAAATTCAAACTATTCAGTTGCTGGAGGGTGGAATATTGATTTCATTTGATGTTAGTTCTCTCTTTCCTAGTGTACCGATTCCAGACACCTTAACATACCTCGAGGACTTGTTGCTTCAAAATAGTTTGAGTCAACAATGTGTCCAGGAATATATTCGCTTAACTGACATTTGTATGAAACAGAACATTTTTCAATTCAACGGGAGTTTTTATGAACAGCTGGAAGGAACGGCAATGGGTAACTTCTTGTCGCCCTTTTTGGCTAACCATTTCATGAGCCGTTTTGGAAAGGACTTACAATCTGAGAGCGAATACTTTCCTAGGGTTTGGTTGAGGTATGTCGATGATATTTTCGCTATATTTGACACTAAAAAATGTAATATTGACGATTTTCTCAATAGATTAAATAATCGGTTCGAAACCATAAAGTTCACTTGTGAAAGAGAAGAAAACGGTCAGCTACCCTTTCTAGATACTTTAGTAATTAGAAATGACAATAAATTAGAGTTTGACGTGTATAGAAAGGAAACCAGTACACTTTGCTACATTCCTTCAGATTTCCATCATTGTGTTCAACACAAAATGGCAAGCCTGATTTTTTTGGTCCACAGACTTCTCACTTTTCCCTTGAACAATGCGAGGTATGAGAAAGAGCTTAAAATTATAAAAGATGCGGCCAAGTGTAATGGTTTCCAGCCTCAGCATATCTATAAGTTAATTAGGAAGTTCAATTATAAGAAAACTGTGAAAGAATCTACGACTTTTCGAGAGGATGTTAAAGCTTCACCCGTTGTGACCCTCCCTTACGCTCCCTTTATCACTAAAGGTTTGAGTAAAATCTTCAAAGAGCTAGATCTCAGAATAGTTTACAGTTCTGGGACTAGTTTACGAAGTCTCATCGGTAACCCTAAAGATGAAATACAACTTTTAGGAAAGTCAGGTATTTACGAAATCAATTGTAAAGATTGTAATCAAAAATATATTGGGCAAACCAGGAGAGCAGTCTCAACTAGATTCAAAGAGCCTATGGCTAATCTTAGATTTAATAGAATTGAGAAATCGAGCGTTGCCCAACACATTTTTGAAACAGATCACAACATCGATCATACGAATGTTAAATTAATTAGACAAATAAACAATTGTAAGTTTCTAAATGTTTTCGAAAGTTTAGAAATATATAAAAATAAGTCATGTGTAATGAACTATGACAACGGACCTATCCCACATTCGTCATTGTTTTCGTTAATCGGAAATTAATGATGCGTATCGGATTGACCGTGCATAACATTTAGGTTACCTGTCATTTGTAGATTTTATTTTAATTTAGTTTTATTATCACCTTGATAATGATAGCATTGCTGTAGAAACGCGTCGGTGTTTTAGTTAAAACTTGTTTGGTGTTTAGTGTTCTACTTCTGCACCAAGAGATCCAGTGAAGAACTTCGAAATCCGTGTATGAGTGGAACTTATCTTGAGGTCATTGCAGTTGCTGCATATTCTATCATACGAGAACTGTTCGGAACTTATGTGACCTAACAGAGAAATTTTGAACTATTGCACTAGAATGTATGTGCATTTTGGAATCCTTCCAGAAACCGATGCCATCACAATGTGGCAGAACTTGCGTTAAACATTGCTTTTATTCCTGGGCCACTATGGTTTCTAGTGTCCGATTTCATGGTCAAAAATCGAATTTTTAGTTTTTCAAAAATAAAATAATTATGCTGAAATACGAAAAGTAAACACGCACGTTATCAAATATGTTGTGATATGTCTGTTTTGAGTAGGGTAAATTTTAAAATTGAAAATGATGAATTGAATGATGATTGAAAAACATACTTTTATGATTCAATTAATGTTTTACCTGCGTTGACTCGCGCACTTCTATAGATTAGATTTTTTTCTTCAGACATGTATATGTAGATTCATATACGAAGAGTTGTTCGAAATTTGGCTAGAGGGGACAAGTAACGACGAGAAACTTGCTGCCCTTTTTCGCCACGTAGAAGTAACGATTGGAGAAAATATTGACCCGTTTATTGAGCAACAAGTAAACGAATTTCGATCGCAATTTCTACGAAAGATGGTGTCGTGTATCTCCACATAAAGATCGCTTTAAAAGTAGATACTCTGCTTGGCTGAATGAAAGTTTTAATATCGAAGAATATGTACCTTTACCATCTACTTTTTCAGGACGGTCACGTTTGTCATTTTCTGAAAAATCTGCTAGGTCACAACGAAGTTTCACGAGTAGCACACAAACGCTAATCATCATTAATAGTCCAAGCTGCATGCAAGGCTGCACGTCAAGAGGGGAAGCAGGATTTGGTGGCTGTTTTAAAAGAAGTTAGTAAAAGTCCGTCTCGGTTAACGAAAATTCGAAAACTAATAACAGCGCCTCAAATATCTATAGTTGAATATACACCTGAAGAAGCATTAGAACTTATTGTAGATTGCGACTTAAGGAAACAACAATACCTATATATAAGAAGAACTTTAAATATTTATCCGGATTAAACACGAGTTTGGGAAATTAAATCTATGTGTAGACCGAGTGGTATTAATGCTACTGAAGTTGTAGCAGAAGTTTCATTAAGTAATTTATTAGAACATACAACAAAACGAGTAGTGCTTTTAAACAGAGTTATTTCACAACATATGGAAGCCATGAAATTTAAAGATATCAGTGCCGAAATGTTATTACATACAAAGAGAAATTTAGTAGGTCTAGTTCCCATTCTGATGCATCCCTCTTTGCCACAGTTAGATTAAGATCTAGATCTACTAATGTCCTTACAAAGTTTTTTAATCATGAATCAATTTTAGATCCTATTAATACCTCCATTCAAAATAAATTAAAAAATACGAAGAAATTTATCAAGTCCCAAACCAACAATCCCTTGGTTATTCTACCTGCAGATAAAGGACAGACTACTGTCATAATGATAGCCTGAGAATATATTCAAAAAACTTCAGTTCTTCGTGAAGACCAATCGACCTATGAAACTTTACCTACTGATATCACCAAGTCACCAAATTTGCACATTAACAACCATATAGATGATATCAATTATAAAAAATTAACTTACTACAATGGTGTTTGCCAGAAATTATATACTCTTCCAAAAATACATAAAAATAATGCTCCGGTTCGTCCTTCGTCTAAGTATATGACGGATATTTTGACAAATTCCTTCAAAGATAGAATCACTTTCAACATCCTCCACTCTTTTGCCTTCTCGAGTGAAATACAGGGCTCATCCATCCCAGATGATTTTGTACTAGTGTTGTTGGATATTAGCTAGATCTAGTTAATAATATTCTTTCACAGAATTGGCACATGATGAGGAAAATACATCTATTGAATTGCAAGAATTCTTTAATGTCATAAAATTCTTAACCGATTCGTCCTCTTTTACCTTTGGTGACAAATACTTCAAACAGGTTAAAGGCATACCCACGGGCAGTTCTCTTAACCATATACTCGCTTGCATCCTTATGGATGAGCTATTGTTGATATGCATCGACAAATTAGATTTTAAACTTCCTTTTCTATACAAATATGTGGATGATATAATAACATCTGTTCCACAAAAGCATAAAGACATACAATTCACCATAGAGTTAGAGTATAACAACTCTGTTCCTTTTTTTTGATACTCTTGTCATCAGGTAGCCAGATCAACACATTGTCCTTGACTGGTACAACAAACCTACCTTCTCGAGCAGATATATCAACTTTTTCTCGAACCATCCCCTGAATCAGAAACTTAATATCATTATAGCAATGAAGGATCGTATCTTAAAGATCTCTCACCAATCATTCCAGTCAAAAAATCTCAAGAAACTTAAACTACTGTTCCTGAACAATGGCTACCCAGGTGCCTTGATCCATTCGCTGATATACAACTCCACAGACACCAAATTTTACCTAAAATTCCCATAATATCCCCCACCTAACTTCTAGAATTTCTGATATCTTTATTGACTCTCCGATAACTATAGCAAAATATAATTTAATAAAGGTTGGCTCTCTGTTCTCTAAATGCAATTTTTTTCACCTACCACATCTGAAACCAACTCATTGCTCCAAACGTCATTTCCACTCACATTTCTAACTAGAAACGACGACGTTTTAAAAATTGGTTTGTTTGACGCACAGTGTGAGTTGTGGTGGTGATGAAGGACAATCTCCGATCTAGAACATCGTAAACGAGCCTTTTGAACAACATCTCCCAATCATACTGATATGTACCATTCTACGCTAACCGTCTATTTATTTTCAAACACGACTGTTGTGATAGCTCCTGAGAGATTTGAGAAGAAAATGGCCACCATTTTCGTTCCAACATTTTGTTTTCACTTTGATGGGATTAGGTTGTGTTGGAAACTGCTGTTCTGATTCTGGTTCAAGTGCATTAAATCCATCCCCATCATATTTCTTAAGGGTTTTCTTTTATATCGTTCCACTCGGTATTGCTTCAATTATGAGGTATCCAATTGTTGTCTAGAATCATTCTTCGTACGGCGTCGAAAATAGTCACTAAGCGAAATTTATTCAATAAAATAATCAAAAATTCTTATTTTCGTTCTACTAGTAAAGTAGAATTATCTCAATTTTAATTCAGCCTCGCTCTAATCCATATACATACATCGTTTGTAAAAAAATATCGAAATCTCCCTTTGAAGTCTACATATTGTGTGCATCCAATGTACCAGCGATACAATCAATATTGATTCTCTATAAATAAACTAACCATGATGCTACCGCGGGTCTTTCATCAGTGTGTTGGAAAAAAAAAAATAATACACTCAGCTGTTTAATCAACTTCAGAAGTAAAAGGTCACCGTGTAAAGTTCCTTCCTTTTTAAAATTCGCCTTGCATTTTCGACACCACTTTTATTATTATTATTATGGTTCATCTGTCGTGAGTGGAAAAGTGCAGCGTGACTTTTTACACGGTCGTTTTACCTCATTTTCGGATAATATACACCTATCTCTATGGATATATATAGTGCGTCCTTGTCTGTACAGTTAGCGAAATATAATCTAGATTATCGATTTCTATTCTTGACGCCGGTCGAGGTGCAAGTTCCACCTCGACTTCACACTTTTTTGCCTATTAAAAATGCATTAAATTCGAAAGACTAGCGTATGCGAACACTAATGGTTTGTCGATACACGGTCTTATCGACTAATGCACTCCGATTGAAGGTATTCGTTGATGATATTTTTAGACAACCGTTCATTTTTTTTTCTTACTCACTTCCCTGCACTCCATTTACATTGCAATTCTATCAATCACACGAACGGATTGACTAATTAAAACATTAAAATTTAAAGAGAGGTAACGAACTGGGTGACAACCTTGTCTACCAACATTATGTGGAAATCTGCATTAATGTTATTGGAATTTCGAGCTGGTTTCTGACTGGATTTGTTTTAAAAATGTTTGCAAACAATTTATGGAAAATCAAAATTGTTATATTTATTAATACTTTTTAATTATTAAATGTATTCCTTTATTTTATAATACAAGATACACGTCATTTAATATACAGGGTTTCCACGGCCAAGTGGGACATAGGGAGAATACACATAAAATCGGTTTTCGGTGAATATTATCTCCCTAATACTACTTCATTCAAAATTAAGGGCCGCATATTATAACTGGGTTAACAATGAACATCTCCACAATCATAGTACAAAGAAAGTCATTTTAGTAAAGCCAAAAAATTATTATTTTTAAATCTATTGTTCGTGAATTCCTAATAAAAGGCTTTTAATACGTGAGTTAGTGCAAGCGTCCGTGGCGTAATGGTTCGCGCGTCGGCTTAATAACGCAAATGCAAGGATTGTTTAGGGTTCGAATCCCGGCATATTAATTTTATTTTTTAATTTTTATCTCCAACAATAATGCTACAAATTCAATAACACTAGAAATAATCAGAGATTTTGAAGACTATAAAATCGATATTTTGAGGATTAAGGTAAATAATGAATAATTTTTACAATAAAAAAAATGATCACGTGCTATATTATTCGATTTTTAATTGTTACTAACGACGAATCATTTGTCAAAATAAACAACAAAACTAAATAAGATTAAAAAAAAAAATAAAAAATAAAATTCATTTCTCGCATTCGAACCCCAAACATTCTGTGTCTTACGTTATTAAGGCGTCGCGTGAACGTCTGCGCCACTGCCGCTTGCACTAACTGACGTATTAAAAGCCTTATTAGGAATTCACGTACAATAGGTTTAAAAATAATAATTTTTTTGGCTTTATTAAAATGACTTCCTTTGTACTATGATTGTGGAAATGTTCGTTGTTAACCCAGTTATAATATCCGGCACTTAAATTTGGATGAAGTAGTATTAGGGAGATAATATTCACCGAGAACCGATTTTACATGTATTCTCCATATGTCCCACTTGGCCGTGGAAACCC
The DNA here is from genome assembly GCA_023690525.1 of Holotrichia oblita. Taxonomy (NCBI): domain Eukaryota; kingdom Metazoa; phylum Arthropoda; class Insecta; order Coleoptera; family Scarabaeidae; genus Holotrichia; species Holotrichia oblita. The sequence goes on along the minus strand of CM043020.1, from coordinate 53,507 downwards.
TGTATGTCTAAACAACAATACTGGTAACTTGGAAACTAACTTAGGGTCATATTTATAATCCGTGCTTGAGGTTGTGCCGATGCTTGAGCACGCGATTTTGACGTAAATGTCATTACAAATCTGTCAAAATCGTGTGCTCAAGTATCATCTTACACAATCAATTAATGCAATTTGTATAAATATTGTAATGGTCAAACACAGATCGATAATTTCACAAATCAAAATGCACATGAATTTGACATAATTCGAGGAAATATCCGCAATAATGTGTCAAATATGACAGGAAGTTGGTCCGGTGGATATAAAATTCAACCGCTAGTTTTCTATGCCGACAGTCAGATATATCCAAAGAGAGTTCTGAAGTTTTTAAAGACATATCTACTTAGAAATAATTGGTATAGACGGGGACTAAGGTAAAGCCGATTTTGAAGAACTCTTTAAAAGGCGAGGTGTAAATATGGTAGAGTATTATTGAAGGTGTGTGTGAACAATATCGGGATTTTGAAAGAATGTTCTTGGAACAATACTGGGGCATTTTAAAACAAGATAAATTGAGGCAGAATCTCATCACTGGTAAATACTACCAAGGTGATTATGCCGTTTCACGTGAAAGATATGCCATAAAGAAATAGATTTAGAACCTCCAATGGGAGAAAAGGAGATTATTAATATGATTGCGAACCATTTTGGCGATGACATACATATGCACATAGCTGCACGAGCCATGAGTGATTTACAAGTTTTTTTAGAGTATTTAAGACGAATTGATCATGTTGACAACCGAAGAAGGAGAAATCAGAGTGTTAACGTACAACAAATGGGAGTAAATGCAACGACTAATCAATCAGGCAATAGACATGACAATGGAAACACAAAATTATAGATCAAACAACGGAAATAGTGTGGGAATAATTACAGAGGAAGTAATTATCGAAACAATTGGACTAGAAATAATAGATTCCATGATAACAGAGACAGATATAATTTTTTTTTGTGTGGTGGGTGCTTAGTTGCAGTGACTCCGTAAGCTGTATTACTTGTCTGGCTATCACTGCAACTCTTGCTGTGTAGTTTAGTGTGTGTAAGTTGTGTTTAAATGGCTTTGTGACAGCATCATATCGCCTTTTATGATGCCGCGCTGTTAATCACTTTGCTCCCAACAACGAATGGCAAGTCCATCCGGGATTAAACTCTCTGAAAAAATGTCACCGTCCCTCCAGAGAATTGAACCCCGGCACCTATCGTCCTCTCACAACAATAGTCAGCCGCCTAACCACTGCGGCCATCGACCCCGTTAATAATAATGATTGTAGGAATCAGTATAGACTAATGAATTCTTCCAGCCTATACCGTCAAGACACAAACGAAATAGAGCACCGATCCCAAAGTGAAGAGAGAAAAGAAACAGCAGATCATATGAGCAACAGTCTAGCTCTAATTTATGACAAGAAAGATTAGCTGCGTTTTCATGTACACACCCAAAAGAATATATCCTAACATCCTAACTGACTATGACCAACAACTTAATATTGAAATACAAGCATTGATAGACACAAGGACTGAAGCATCTTTAATAAAGTATTTGTAAATAGGAAGAAGATATTGAATATAAACAGGACGTATATTGGTGAAGTAGAGATTGGAGAAAGGATTGGTGAAATGCAATTTTTAATAGTTTCAAGTATAAACGTAAAATGTATAATAGGGATAGATAATTTGAAGAAATCTAAAATGAGTATAAATATAGAAAAGAAGATTATGTAACAAAATACAAGAAGAAAGAATTGTTAGTTGAAAACATTATTATAAGAAAAGATAGTCAAGAGTTAAGATGTCCGAAAGAGAAGGAAAACGAAATAAAGAAATTAATTGAAGATTATCCCGAACTAACTAATAAAAAATATAGAATTGCATCAAATTATGTACACCGATTACAAGTAGGTAAATGATAAAGAAACTATGCACGAATTAAATTTCAAATAAATTTTCTTTTGATAAATAAAATATTTTAAATTTAATTGGGGATTATGTAATGGGTTAGGGCATTAATATAAATTTATTATTAACATATCAAATGGGTCCTGCTAATTTGTGATTTTGAATTGTGATAGGAGAAAAGGTAACGCGAAATTGTCAAGGAAAAAGTTGTTGATTTGGTAGTAATAAAATTTTGAAAATAAAAAGATTTTGCATTAAAATAAAAATAAAGTCATTTTAAGAAAATATTAAATGTTTGAATTGAATTGAATGAAAACTTTGTACCTATACAGATCAAACAGCCGCCCTATAGTCGGGGCATTGTATATCGGAACTATTCGGGAATAGAGAAGTAGGGATGTATTACTAGATAGTTAGATGCACGCTTCACTCGAGGCCGTACGGTTGTATTCTGTTCAATACATATGCACAATACAATAATTGTTTGCTTATTCTCAAAGTGTCTATAAACTTTATAAACTAAGCAGAAGCTTCTTGTAAAAACATGGATGATGAACTCTTCTTGAAAATGTGATTCACAAATAAGAGAAGCAATTGCACACGCAAAGAAGACAATAAAGCATGTCCCCTGTCAAAAAAAAAAATAAACATCTTTCCGTAAGCTATCCCTTGAAAATGTGCAAATAAGTAAGCTCTTCGAATATAGTAATCTTGAATTTAGAATTCATTTAATAAAAACTGTTCTAGTAAAAAATATAGAAATAACGCAAAAATTATTCTAAAACCTAAATAATGTATTTCCTTAGAAAAGTAAACCACAAACTATATTTTATTGGTGAAGTCTAAATAAACGATAAGGCAAACAAGTCGTCAATTTATGGTATTACATGTTCAAAACAATCTCCTGCTGCGCAGACACAATACCCTATTCTATCGTAGAAGCTTCTCAGAACATTTGAAATTGTTTCAGGTTGAATATTTGCCATATGATGGACAATTTGTGCTCGTAATTGTTCTATTGTGTTAGACCTGTTATTTCGAAATTGAGAAATTAAAGACTTAACGGACCCCCATAGAAAAAATCATTAGGGGCAAGGTCAGGTGATCTGGGAGGCCAGTGAATAGCACTCCAGTTAGTTAACTACCTGTTATCAAATATGCTTCGCAAATATTGTTGTACCGGTGCAGCACTGTACGCAGGACATCCGTCTTGCTGGAACCAAAGCGTATTTATATCTGCTACATTTCGTAAAGCTGGAATTATATTATTCTGTAAAAGATCGAGATATTTTGCTGCATTTAGATTTCCCTCTATGAAAAATGGCCCAATTATGTTGTTATATAATAGGCCAGCCCAAACATTTAATTTTGCAGAGTATTGTGTTCGAGCGTCATAAGTACAAGGTCTCTTTTCTTGTGACCAATACCTTGCAACACTTGGGTTGTGTCGACCATGTAAAGCGAACAAAGATTCGTCTGTAAATACAATTTTTTTTATAAACTCGTCGTCATTGTTACATTGTTCGATAATCCTCTTGCAAAATTCTAGGCGTTCATATTTATCATCGGGAAATATTTCATTTGATTTTTGTAATTTATACGAGCGATATTTACATTTTTTTAACACACTACGAACCGTAGTGGCAGAAACATCAAATTGTTCTGCGATGTTTTGCGAAGATATTTGTGGTTGCTCCTCTACAGCTGCACAAATTAAAACATCGCGTTGCTCATTTTGTAGCACTTTCTCCTTTTTGTGTTTACACGGATTTAAACAGCCATACCTTTCAAAGTTATTGATTATATGACGAACTGTGTCCAAACAAATAGTTTGTTGGAACTCATCGTGAAATAAGCGTACAATATCTCTTATCGAGTAACCACAGTGATGTTGTTTTATAACATATTTCTTTTGTTGAAGGGTAAAAATGTCCATCATGAATTACAAAACAATCAGCATCTGTAATAGTAACAATAATAGTCATATATTTACGATAGCATGAATTACTCTATCTCGCTAGCAGACTACAACTGCGCTGTCGAGTTAAGCCTACTGATGCATCCCTACTTCTCTACACCCGAATGCTTCCGACAGACGATGCCCCGACTATAGGGCGGCTGTTTGATCTGTATACGTACACTCGACAAGGTTTAATCTTAGAACGACTTCAGTAAGCGACTTTTCATTTTGGTTTCGCATTCTGGACGGTTATAGGATTGCTACGCAGGCGCCTGTTTTGGTTGCTTTTGTGAATTAGTTCGCAATCACGTTTTCGACATATAAAAACTCGAACAACTCAAAAAGTAGTGGATTTAGCTATAGGGATTGCTTAATAAATAATAAAGCCCGTGAAAGGAGGAGTTTATTACACTAATAAAATACAGGGTGTTCCATTTGAAATACGTGAGAAAACAAACATTCCGACTTCTGACTCGCCCTGTATATAAATAGTGAATATTTTGGTAAATCAATAATTTCTAACGAACACAGACTATATTAGAAATATTTCTAGCGCAAATAATACATTTTTTCTCGAAACTGTAGCGTGCTAGGACACGTTAACTTTACTATTAATTTTATGCAAAACTTCTCATATATTTTAAAGTAAACTGAATAACATAGGAAAACCCTATATTATAATAAAAGTAACACCAAGAGGAATCGTAAACAGTAAAAATATACAGGGTGTTCCATTTAAAATAAGGTAAGTGCGATTCACCCTGTGTTTATTTGACACCCTGTATAGTTAAAAATATTTTTATGTTATAGCCCCCATGGGGTTCAACTTTTATCTTAATAACATTTTCTTATTTCTCTTATTATAAAGGAGTAATTGAACTTCCTCGCACTAATGCTCCACCCTGTATATGATGAGCGCATTTTTTCTATGTTATCTATGTTGTATTAGGGCGCAGTTTTATTTATACAACAGATATGCATAATACATTGCATCGAAACTATGCGATGAGTATTAATTATTTATTATGTGTTAAGCTTTTAAACAATAATGTAACAGATTAACGTGTTCCTTTCCTGAAAAGTTCTTAACAGCCAACTATGAATCATCCACTACTACTACTTCTTCACCAGCACGCAGCACACTGCGAATTGAATACACTACGAAAAGTACTCTATCACCCTTATCGAAGACACGGTCACATTGTATGTGGAGGGGGTGGACTGACAAAGACAGCACATCGTCGCTTACTAAAATCGTTCTAAGATTAAACCTTGTCGAGTGTACAAGTGATTAAAAAGAAAGAGGACTAGAAAAGGAAAGGAAAAAAACAACGATAGAAAGAGATTAGGTTGAGTTACCGGACTCTAAAATATTTGGATCGTTCATTTTGACCGTTGACAGTAGAAGAGGGTTAGCAAATAGAGATATAGTACAACTGAGGTAGGGAAGTTGGATTGGATAGTATGCGAACTCCAAACGTAAAGAAAGTACACTGAGGTTTAGAATGAGTTTAATCAAGAGACTCAATTGCTCAGATTCTATAGCAATATAATATTACAAAAAAAGTGAAAACTATCAAGATATCTCAGCTAAATTGCTAGAAAATTATAAAAATGTAGGGTGTCGAGTGACTCGTTTTTTGCAGTCAAATTTGGACGAACATCGAGATATTGCAGAAATGGAAAACCTATATCCTCCCCTTCCTCCCTCCTCCTCCACCCGTCATGATGGGAGATTATTGCTGGTTTTTCATTAGAGAAGGCAACAGCTAGCGTAAAAGAAAGAAATCACTCTATTATCAATTTTTATTTCTGTACGCAGTAAAGTGTTTTGTTTGTATTCTTAATACTATCTACTATTTTATGACTGCAATTCCCCCGTCCTTTTCCAACATCTTCGAAGACAAATCCCATTCAAACTAAATTAAGGAATAAATAAACACATTCCACAAGATAACAGACATAAAGACAGATTTACAATATGAAAAACTCCCACATCCAACAAGTACACGAACACACGAGAGCCTAAAATTCCTCCTATCCAACTTAAAACTCCTGCGCCGTACCGCGTGAAGTAGAGGGCGCTAAACGACAGGCCGGGTGAAATTTACCGACTTCGCCGATTACATAAGCAATAAAGTTGGCTGGCGCGCTCTTCATTCTGATGAAACTCAGCGTGTTTACTTTGACGGAAACACATTAGCGAATGAAAACCTCCATCTCTACTAACCACTCACCGTTAACTACACTGTTCTCGTCGAACGACTTGCCCGCCGGTACCGTGATTATTGCAAAAATTTGAATTTCGAGGTTACGCCGCGGTTTCCGAACGTCGAATATTTCATCTCGACTCCCGATGACTCCCCCTCCGACCATCGAGTATTAGATCGTTATCGTTATCGCGGCCCAGATACACACTGACATTGTGCGATCCAGTTCGGGAATGTCTTCGTAGATATATCTTGAAATGTTCAATAATAGAGATAATAAATTGTTTCATTAAATATTTCTTACTGTAACGTCCTAAACCGAAATTATTCGGCGTTTCGCGAAAGTAATCCGCAACGTTTTGTTTCAGATTAATGAGTATGAATATTAAAATGAAAAAGTCCTGTGATTATGCTGCTGTATATAATCCGGGGGACTGTATCGCTAGGAGCGTTTCCTTCGGAATTAGACATTAAGGCCGTCTTCGCCACGACAAACATCTTCGCGAAATAAGCCTGATTGCTGTTGTAAATCTGAACGCGAAAGTAAGGCGTTGATTACAATCTTAATTACAATGGGATGGGATATTCTAAATTGTATTCATTTGCGGGAATGAGATGGACTCCTTAGGGGGAATATACAATATAAACTGTTTCTGTAAATTATCTGCGGATTTTTTAAATAAATATGAATTTTTACATTCTCACATTGCTTTCCTTGTCTTTTCATCAGAGGTCTCATTTTTCCCTTGTACTATCTCTAATTTGTAGAAGCCAGACATCTTTTAGTTCCATCCTTGATATCTTTATGGGATTGGTTCTTATGGCTATGTATGCTGCTTCTTTAAAGTTTCCTTTGATAAGAAAATCGTTCTCGTTTATTCCAAGTAATGTCTTCCTTGTATATATGGGGGAGCGTTTTTATATTCGCGGAATGAGCGGGTTGTACGGGGGTGATTAGGCGCATTGGGGCCGTGGCCTGTGCAGCGACTCATAATTAGTATAAATACGAAGTTTCATTGTTATTAGACAGTTAGTCTTTGAGCTATCGTCAACCAAATAACATAATCAGGAGTGAAAAGTGAAACATGGAAAAAATCGAATATCGTGCCGTTATAAAGTTCCTTACCAGGCAAGGAAAATCAGTCGCGACCATAATGAATGAGATGCCATTGGTTTACGGCGACTCTTGTCCAGGAAAAACCATGGTGTACAAGTGGCATAGTTTATTTAAACAAGGAAGGGAATCCCTTGAAGACGACCCGAGGCCGGGCAGGAGCATTGAGGTGACTAAAGAAGAAACAATTCGCAGAAATGGTTGGAGTATCCGATGCAACAATTTTTAAAATCCTACACGATCATCTCGGCATGTCTCAGGTCAGCGCAAGATGGGTGCCGAGAATGCTCACGCCGGCGCAAAAACAACAGCGCGTAGAGTGTTCGCGTGCATTTTTGGACCTCTGTAATGAAGACAAGGATGGTGTATTGAGTCGAATTGTTACTGGAGACGAAACTTGGGTTCATCATTATGAACCTGAGTCCAAACAAGACTCCATGCAGTGACATAAAAAGGGCACAGCACCTCCCAAGAAATTTAAAGTGTCACAATCAGCTGGGAAACTCATGGCAACGGTATTTTGGGACTCGGAAGGAATATTGTTGATTGATTATAAAGATAAAGGTGTTTCTATAACCGGAGAATATTACGCTTCAATATTAGAGCGACTAAAAGAAGCCATTAAAGAGACAAGACGGGGAAAATTGACGAAAGGTGTGCTGCTTTTGCACGACAACGCGCCCGTCCACAAGAGCCGCGTTGCGTTAGCTGCCCTGCATAAGGTGGGCTTCGAAATTGTGAATCACCCACCCTACAGCCCAAACCTGGCCCCGAGTGATTATTACCTGTTTCCGAAAATGAAAAAAGAGCTGCGGGGTAAAAAATTTACTGCCGATGATGAAGTCAAGGAGGCAATTTCAGCGTATTTTGCAGATAAAGAGAAATCAGTTTTTTATGAGGGTATAAATAAATTAATTGAAGAATGTGAAAAATGTATCCGTCTTGCAGGTGAATATATTGAAAAAGAAAAATAATTAGGTTTTTTTATTTCCACCCCTTATCCCCCATTCCGCGAATATAGAAACGCTCCCTCGTAGGTCGATGAATCTTGAAGTCCTCGAAATAGCTGTTTACAGCAATGATTACTTTGGAGTTAGGTGAAAATCTGTTACCGTGGTGCCATTTTTTCTGTGTTGGAAAGATATGATAATCGTTGGGAGCCAAATCTTGAGAATGAGGCACTAATTCATATCGGTTTCCCAATTTATAAATTAGATAGGTTATCATGATAAAAGAGAAATCCTTCTTCTTTCCCAATTAGACGAATTATCTTTAATTTTGTCACTGAATTGTTGCAACTAGTTGGTATATTTTCCATTTATTGCTTGTCCTTTTTCTAAATACAGTTGCCATAATTTTTCCATCTGACAAAATCGTTTTTGCCTCCTTTAGTGAAGCTGGGGTGGATTCTAATAGTGTTGAATGATTGTTGTTTTTATTTCAGTTGGTGCTAAGCTTTTCAAATTAACTCCCAACTCAAATTATTCCATTATTGCAAAATCACATGAGACGTACACTTTGGCATACTGTCATAAACAGGCTAATCAACAGATCGCTCTATAGCATCATACCATATCATCATATATTTCTACCCTCTAGAAGGCTATGACATTTTTCGTTTTTAAACTTAAGTTGGTACATAAAGTACGTTAATTTGGTTTACAGCGTGTGTAATATAGGTTATATAGATATATCGAAAAAAATCATAATTAGAGTAGGCTATGTGAATGGATTGTTACTTTAGTCACTTTCACAGTCAGCTATGATGCTACAGAGCGATCTGTTGATTAGCTTGTTTGTGACAGTATGCCAAAGTGTACGTCTCATGTGATTTTGTAATAATGGAATAATTTCAGTTGGGAGTTAATTTGAAAAGTTTAGCAGCAACCGAAATAAAAACAACAATCATTCAACACTATTAGAATCCGCCCCAGCGTTTTTAATGGTTAAAGTTCCCCTTCACTATTGCACAATATTTTTAATTTACTATACCAACATTTAACGGGTCGATGGCCGAAGTGGTTAAGCGGCTGACTATTGTTGTGAGAGGACGATAGGTGCCGGGGTTCAATTCTCTGGAGGGACGGTGACATTTTTTCAGAGAGTTTAATCCCGGATCGACTTGCCATTCGCTGTTGGGAGCAAAGTGATTAACAGCGCGGCATCATAAAAGGCGATATGATGCTGTCACAAAGCCAATTTAACACAACTTACACACACAAAAACTACACCGCGAGAGTTGCAGTGATAGCCAGACAAGCGATACAGCTTACGGAGTCACTGCAACTAAGCACCCACCACACATAAAAAAAAAAAAACTTTTTTATTAATAAAATGAAATCTAACGTCTATGCGTTTTCTTTTTTCAAGGACGTTGGGGAGGTGCATCTCCCAACAAGTAGCCCTTTCAAACAATCACCTTTCTACATACGTGTCATACTCCCGGAACTGTCTTTCTAAATATATCTTCGGGGGTACATAAGGGAGTCTCCTTCAGTTGGTAAGCCATCCCCTACATCTCCCTTCCCTCGTTAGAGGATTAGGAGTTCGGGAAGTCCATCGAAACATCTACTTCCTGCCATTACTGGATCTTGGTACGCCTCTGATCAATTTCTCTCCGACTAATTATCAAAACTATAAATTTTATTATCTTCTGCCAGTTGTCTTCATTTTCTAGCATGATTTTTACAATATTGTCAGCAGCTAACTTTCCGTCCAGCTCTTCTTTCATCGGTCCATCTTCTACAAGCCAAGATCGCATGTTCGGCTGTATTTACCTCTCCACAGTACAGACATGTATCCTGTTCCGCTAGCCCAAAACGCCTAAGATAGGCCTGAAAGTGTCCGTGTCCAGATAGAAATTGGGTCAGGTAGTAGTTAGCTCTTCGGAATTTACACTAAAGCCACGGTCCAATATCCGGGATCAAGGTCTTAGTCCACTGCGCCACGGACTCTTGTTGTCTCCACTGCTCTTGTCACTTTGTTACAGTGATCTTCCGTTGAAGTGTCCTGACAGCCGGTTGCTCTCCATTCCCGCAACAGAAGATTATCTGCTGCTCCTCAGCTACAAGGGTTATGCACAGCACTCGAAGATATGGTCTTGTAGTCGCTAACCACTGTCAGAAGAGTTCTTTTCGGTAGGCTATCCAGTGTATCAGTATGCCTCTTCACTTCTAAAGCGGATATCCAAGCTGGAATCGCGTACAACAATTGTGACTGTATGACTCCGTAAATCAAAGCCCTTTTTTTATTCCCTGGACCCCTTATGTTTGGCATAATTTTTAACATAGCTGATAAAGTGGTTTTACCCTTCGCCCTGACATAATCTATGTGCGGTCTAAACGAAAGCCCATAGTTCAGAATCACACCAAGATATTTAATGGTCCACTTGTACTCGAGCTTATTCCCAAACAGCACAGCGGCCTTTTAATATAGCCGCTTCTGTCTTCTGTGGGGCCATTTGTAATTCGTTTGCCTGCAGCCAGTTTCCGATCATTTCTAGCGCCTTTTCTGCTTTAAAGGTGAGATCTCTCTTGCCGTCGGCTTCTATTATCATCATCATATCTGGTGATTGCGTCCGGCCATTGCAGTTCTAAGACACCATTGTATAGCACTGCGGCTCTCCTGCACGTACTTCTAATTTTGATCTGCCTACCAGAATTTTTCGGCAACTCAGATAATCTCCAATGGGCTTCGGAGATACTGGGGAACATTCCTACGCTCCAGCTCTCTTAAAATCTTGTTCCAAGAGGCAGTGTTGAAGGCGTTTTCGACGGTTTGCGTGAGGTTCTGACCTTCTCCACCACTGTTCTGATGGCATGCACTGTCGATCTTCCTTTCACGAATCCAAATTGCCTATTTGACAAACCCTCGCATCTATGCATCTCTTCCTCCAACCTGTTATTTATAAGATGTTCGTACGATTTTCCCATAATGTTTAATAGGCAGATTGGTCTGAAAGCTGATGGGGAATCTGCAGGCTTGTTTTTCCATAAGAGCACTACCGTTGCTTCTTTCCACGCTTCTAGGAAACGTTGCTGCAGCAATAGTTTGGTAAGTACACCGTCTATGTGTTTAGACCGTCTATTAAATTGATTATTTTTCACTAGCTTTATTGTACTTTGATTGTCAACATTGAGATTCACTTTCACTGTTTCACCAATCATTTCCTCGATTAAAGATTTCAAATAGAGCTCTTCCTTTACGCATTCTGCAGCAGCAATAGTTTTCTTATTGGGACCTGTCTTGTCATCTTTTACATCTTTTTCTTCAGCTTTTCTTTTCTTCTTCTTTTTACTTTCCATTTCACCTTCATCGTCATCGCCATCCACTATCATCAGAGGATTCATTTTTAACACCTGAATATTCCATTCTAACCTCAGCTAATATTTCATCGATACCTTCATCACTACAATCTTTTTTCTTCCCATTCTTCTTACCCTTTTTTGGACCGGTTTGTTCTTTAGTCCTGTTAGCTTTTTTAAATTTATTTTCTGCTAACATCGATTCTACTTGCTTGATAATTTGTACGATATAAAGTCCGTTTTCTTGTTTTCTTCCTTCCAGTACTTTTTTAATCATCTTTCAGTATTGTCACCCTGGCTGTTGTAAAAATTACTTCACCTTCTTTTTCAGTTATTGCATGCACAGATAAGTTCCGGTACATAAATTGAAGAATACATTCAGTCCCCTCAATTATTCCAATACCTAGTCCTTTCAGATCTTCATCCTTTTTCGCAACAGACATGTTTATTTCGATCTGTTCTAATGACATGAATGTTTCTATTGAATTTGCTTACTCCTGTGCTTACTTCTTTATCCTTCTCGTTTTATTTTCCTAAAAAAACAATTTTCTTCAGCATGATTATTTTTCTTTCATACGTTACATTGAAAAACATTCGGTTTACTTTTCTACATGCTCTTGGCGTAATGTCCTTTATCCCCACATTTAAAACATTTTCCTTCAGTATTATTATCCTTGTTAGGACAATGGTAGTCATATGATCTTTGTTTTTACATCGATAGCAAATCCTGTCAGAAGATTTAAATGCTACTGTATTTTCTTTTTATTGATCTTTGTTTCTTAATTCCTCATTTAATAATCTTGATATTAATTTCGTTAAGGTCCTGTCCTCAGTAGGAGCCGAATCCCAAACTGTTGTAAAAAATTTGTATTTCTCAGGCAGCGTAGATAATATTTTTGAAATTACCATGTCTTCTTCGAGAGGTTGTTTCAAATTCTTCAATTGATAAACTAAATTCTCTATTTTGCTAATATATTCAGACATATTTGTACCTCTTTCATATTTTAAATTGAAAAAATCTCTTAGTAAACTGTTTCAGGACTAGCATGGAAGAAGTGTTTCTCAATGAACTTATCAATTTCATTGTTTTGCAACCCTTTTCTTGGAACATAACAATTATTATTCCAGAATGCAGTTTTCGTTTGAGTCTTGTTTTGGCCGAAGGTTTTGTCCATCAGCAGTAACAGCAAAAATAACTCTAATTCTTGACCTTTTGTAAGCAGTTGCCTTCAATAAAACCTTTCTTCTTTATTGTTATAGTGTGGTGTTTAGCCCACGTTTCCCATATTTCCAAGAATATGTGTTTAATTACCAAAGGAGGGACTTCCGATTACATTCAAAAATTAAACATACAGAAATAGTTTTCTCACCAAAAAAAAATACGAACAAATCTTGAAAAAACTGATTATATTCCTACAGCTAAGGAGTTTTCGCATTCTTTAGGAAGCTTCACCAATTTAGATAATACTCAGAAGCGTATGCCCTAAAAATAACAATGACTCTCTCCTATAAAGAATCTAAAGGATTCTTTGTACGTGGTAACCTGACACACGTAAAAGAAAAAGAAACGAAAACCCAGGAAAATATTTCATTTCGTTTCATAGATAAAGCTTTGTTCCGGCATATCAGTGTCGTCTTTTGTGTACCTTCGTACAGGTAATTTTCTACCATTGATAAACGTCGAAGAAGCGACAAAACAGGCTTCGCAAGCAGCGCACTACACGTAACACACGTTGCTAACGTAACATACAGGTGTAATAATAATAATATTACTAAACATCACTCGCGTAATATACCTATAGATGGCGTATTGAATAGCCGTGCGAGCTTTTACATTATTACAGGTTTCTATTCTCTATCTCTGTCGCAATCCAGTGGATCGTCGATGTGTGCGTCATTGTTGAGTGGCTCCAGTCCCCACAGCATCACAGTCGTATATCTTCATCTCTGGAAACTGGGTATTGTTGTCTGATCTCTATTGTCGGCTCTATTTACCCCACCTATTATCGTGATACCATTTAACGGGACCCGTTGAAATTCTTTGTTCCCACTAGCGAGACGAAGTTTCGATAAACGACTTAACGCCAGGAGCTTTTTGCGATGCCTCACCATAATACGACGATTTGTTTTGTACAACCTCTCCCCCCTCCCTCCCTTACCCCCGACAATTGCACGGTGGCATTTCCTGTTTAATTTCATGTAATTTTTTTACAAATTAGGAATTTAGGTCGTTCGGGCAAGTTCGTAGCATTAGAGGTCAACCGTCACAAACTAGGTACAATATATCCCCTCGATCATAGAGTACTGTGACAATAGCGGCACCCAAAATAAACAGGAAGCACTAACGTGTATCGCAAAATGGGACATCGCAAATGCGGCGATAGAATAAACTTCCTTCGCTCCAAACATAGAGTTTGATCAATCCCTGTCAAAGCGACACATCACGTATACTCAATATGCAACTAAAATGATCCAATCGAGGAGTTGGTCCTAGCGAGGATAATCCCTATAGTAATCATATCGTAAACAATCTCGGTTATAATTTCGGAAATTTAATCTACATAAACTATGTAGTAGGAGAGATATGATAGGATATTAAAATGTCTAGAAAACAAAAGTACACTCTTTCGAGAAGCGAGAATTCAATTCGGATAATATTACAGAGTCGTAACAATCCCTCTATACAAATGAAG
>CM043020.1:0-38788 GCA_023690525.1 Holotrichia oblita | reverse complement strand
ATTGACTGGTCCCGTAGGCACACAGATTACCTACTTATTTTCTATCATTATTTACTATTTGTAGAAACAAATTTCATCCATGCACCTTTTCGGTTTTTTAGAAATAAAGATTGACAGTTTTGGCCACCCCCACACGCCCACGTCATGTAGCCAGCTCTTGGGCTAGTCTCAGAGCCGGCTACATGTCGGTATGAAAAGGTGCAACGAAAGTCTCACCTGAAAAAGGTAGTATTAGCAACGACAAATACATAGTGCAATCGTCAGAAGGCGCTGTGGAAGACGTGGGCGTGTGGGGGTGGCGAAAACTGTCAATCTTCATTGCTAAAAAACCGAAAAGGTGCATGGATGAAATTTGTTTGTACAAATAGTAAATAATGATAGAAAATACGAAAACAATTGTCAGAAGGGTAGGTGGAAGAGAAAGAGTTGTCAGAAGAGGATGAAAATGCGAAAAATTTTGCAAATACAACATGTCAAGGTGCACTTCTGACAATTTGCAGCACGATGTCCTTAATAAAAATGCTGAATAACACAGGACCCAGCACGGAGTGCTGACGCACGCCGCTGCTCACAAGCACGCAATGTGACCTCGCTGGCTGGATCTGACCATTGGAGTTCCTAAATCGTATAGTCACAAATTGTAACCAAGACCGCAGCTTGCTCATTAGTTTATGGTGGTGAACACAGTCAAAAGCTCTCTGTAGATCACAAAAAATGCCGACTGGTGATTGCCGACGTTCTACTTATATGCTCGAGCACATGACCATAAAACTCTACTATCTAATGCTGTGGATGTAGATTTGCCCGCTCTAAAATCGTGCTGACACTTTCTAACGATTTCGTACTTTTTTAAAACGGAGTTGAGTCTATCTAGCATGCAATCTTCAAGAATTTTTAAAATAAAAGATGTTAAAGCCACTGGCCTATAATAAGACATATCGGAGACATCACCTTTCTTATGTATAAGAATAACAGAGGCAGTCTTAAGCACATCAGGAAGTATCCCCTCTTTCAACGAAATGTCATCCAAGTATGTTAAAATGTGTGTGTGTGTGTGTGTGTTAATTTTTCAACAATTTCAGACACTTCATCTTATGTAAAAGCAAAGAGAAACATTGTATGTGGATTTGTTGGTATTTTGTTGGACATATCTCTGTCAGGCCAAATGTCGCCATGAGATTAATAAATGTTTGCTGTCCATTGGATACAGTTTTCAAGTTAATATTGAAATCTCCGCATATGAAGAATATTTGATCCTGCATGAAAAGTTCATCCAGGAGACAAGATAATACATAAATGAAAAAAAGAATCAACATTAGATTGTGGTTGCATGTATAAATTAATGATGAATTTCTTAGAATTAATTAAACATTGAGCACCGCAAACTTCGAAATTATCTTCAGATTTGTATGTATCAATTCTTATCTCCTTCGCTGCCAACCCCGTTCTAGCAAAGATACAGCTTCCGCTTCCCAATCGCGATGTTTTACCAAAATGGCTAACCAAAAAATAATTTTCTAAATGAACATTTTCCCAACGAACCGTAGGTACTTAACCAAACTATTCTACTCGGTAAACAATATACATACTATTGATTTACCGCTATATACAGGGTGGGGCACATAAAGTGTTACAGAGCAATAGCACTCAAACGATTAATCTTATCGAAAAAGGTTTCAGACAAAAGTTTCAGTGTTCGGGAAGGCAGTCATACTGGGCCACTCAGTTTTTTTATCGGTGTAGGCGTAGAAGCTATGTCAATGTCAACTCCAATTTTTTAAATGGAACCATGTATTTTCGTTTCAATAACATTATTACTGGTTTTAAGACGAATTCAGCGACCTGCAACACAAGGTCATTCTAGTCATGCAAAGTATGAAAATAGTCGAAAAATCGAAAAATATCGGAATTATCAGTATCAACTGTCAACGCATACGGCTGTCAGTTAGTCACGCATTACCTTCTCTTTGTGAGTACATGGGATCGCGAAAATGAATGATTATCAAGAATATTTTGATATGTTAATGGTGCTGGAGCAGTTGTGCGCGGCTCGTTATCCGGAAACACAACAAAAATCGCACATGGCATTTAAGCGATAAGCTGACCGTTCCTGTCGCTTCGGTACAATGAAACAAACACGAGCCAAACGTCGACTGATTGTTGATGAAAATGTGGCTGCTATCTTAGCTTTTACTGCACAAAATCCCCATGCGGCACCAGGCAAATGGAAAGAGAGAGTGGAATTAGTCGGCGATCTGTATTAAGAATATTACATCAACACAAATTACATCCGTATTATATGTCACTGCATCAGGATTTGTACGGCAATGATTTCCAAAATCGCGTCAATTTCTGTAACTGGATTCGTCGAGAAATGCACACGGATGTTTCATTTTTGAGTCATGTGCTTTTTTCTGACGAAGCTAACTTCACAAATACGGGAAATGTGAATAGACATAACATGCATTACTCGGCAAATGAAAATCCTCGATGGACGAGAACTGTATGATATCAACATCCGTGGTCCGTTAATTGTTGGGCCGGCATTGTCGGTAATCACATCATTGGTCCACATTTTTCGAAGGTCACTTAAGTGGACAAGTTTACGCAAACTTTTTGTAAAACGTACTATCCGAATTATTGACGTGCCCTTGCTAGTTCGCAGAAACATGTGGATGCAACACGACGGTGCACCATCCCATTATGCTCTATGTGCAAGACAAGTGATGAATGAGATTTTTGTTGAAAAATGGATAAGATGAAGCGCTACTGTTGCTTGGCCATCTCGTTCGCCAGATCTAACACTAATGGATTACTTTTTCTGGGGCTTTGTCAAAGGACACGTAATGGCGGAAGCACTTACTACGCCTGACGACACGAGAGAAAGAATACGCCGAGCATGTACCGAAATTACACCACAAATGTTGGCTAATTAACCACTGCTTACAAGCGGAGGGTGGTCACTTCGAGCATCTTCTGTAGGTAGACCCAAACCTAAGTTCGTGGATCCTTTGATGCTGATTATTTCGATATTTTTCGATTTTTCGACTATTTTCATACTTTGCGTGACTGGAATGACCTTGTGTTGTAGGTCACTGAATTCGTCTTAAAATCTGTAATAATGTTATTGAAAAGAAAATACATAGTTCCATTTAAAGAATTGGAGTTGACATTGACGTAGCTTCTACGCTACACCGATCGAAAAACTGGGTGGCCCAGCATGATCGCCTTCCCGAACACTGAAACTTTTGTCTGAAACATTTTTCGATATGATTAATAGTTTGAGTGCTATTGCTCTGTAACACTTTATGTGCCCCACCCTGTATACAGGGTGGGCCACTTAAAATGATGCATTGAAATTATGGCCAAATTAAATAAGAAATTTAAAATCGGACCAGGTAAAGTTATAGAGTTCTAAGGGAAGCACATTTTAATAAAAATGTGGATTCATCATAACGTCGTACCGAAATCAATTTGCATTTATTTAAATGGATTTTTACTATAAATTTCTTAAACAGCTAATTTTTTAATGTATAACTGTATAAAATAAGACCGATTTTAATAAGAAATGAAATCAACAACCTCTTAAAATTGCCGCCAATATTTCAAATTTTGAAGCGCGCAAATATTGTTATTTACCTGATGCATATTTGCGTAAAACGCAAAATTTGAATTGGGCTCTAGATATATGTCATTAAATGTCACTTGGCAACTAACAAACGTTCAAAATTAATTATTCGTTTTGTACCTTTTGTAGATTTCATAGTTTACCATTCATATTTTAAATTTATCAAGATACACTTTAAGATAAGCAAATGGCAGAATAGTGATTTAAGTCAAATCTGACAAATGTCATACACATTAACATGCGTTACGTAAAATATCGGTAAACTAAGCTTGAAACTTCGATACCGCGAAATTTAAATAATCTAATTTTATTCGTTATAATTGCAAATATAGTTGGATAAAATATTTAATGAGTGATTGTGATGTAGAGTGACAGAAAACATAGATGTGCTATTTAATAAAATGCATATTGATTTCGGCGTGACGTCATCATGAATGTTATAAAATTTACATTGTTATTAAAATGTGCTCCTCATTGACCTTTATACGTCTACCTGGTTGGATTTTAAAATTTTTATTTAGTTTGGCCGTATTTCGAGTGCATCATTTTAAGTGGCCCATCCTTTATATAAATTGTCACATTTTTTTATTGCATACATAACATGAATCCTGTATGAGTCATACATTTTACGTAAATACCATCATTTGCCAAGGAATTCATTTCATATAAAGTTTTACAAGTTCATCAAACGATTAAGTTCGTATCATCTGATTCATTTTATTAAAGTAGAACTATATAGTTATTGTGTCCCGAAGACACGTCATTGAAATTTAAATAGAAAAATAGATTAAAAATATAATTCATATTTCAACGACGAAATTATTTTCGAATTCAGTAATCTAAGAGGAGTATTTCAAGGAGATCATCGACGGCGACACATCCCATCCTATAATGGCAAATTAAGGAGTTCCATTTTTATATTTTGATCTTGACCACTATGCGTTGTTCGCGCCGCCGCCGCCCCGGATATTTTTGGAAAATTTCCTTAGGCTAGTAGCACATTACACACATTTACATTTGGACTTATTCATAGGCGTTACGGGCAAATCGTTTTAACTTACAGCGATGCCAAATTTATCCCATATCTTGTACGTTTCGTTTTCCCATTGAAAAACTGAACGATAGTAGCGCCATCTGCTTATATAAAACCGCCCGTCTCAAATACACTGGGTCCCATTTCTTGTGTTTAAGTCCTAGAAGTCGAAGTTCGTGTCGAATTTAATACACCACCCACATAAAATGGTATGTTAGTTATTTTATTTAATGTTAGTTATTTTGCAAGTTTTAAATTTAAATTTTTTTCATTTAAATAATTTTTTTTTCTCTTAAATTCTAGGATCTCAGTGCCAAGGATATTGAAAGTAAGTGTTTAATCGCATTATAATCTTATACTCCCGATTTTATCCATCAGCTGTTACTTAATGGTTACATCTCTTACGATAAACTCCACATTTAAGTTGAGGAGCGTTAAATGAAATACTATCACAGTGCTCTATTTTTAAACCAAAAGCTTATATGGTGCGGTGTGTTATTTCTTTGCCTCTGAAAATAATTTCGTATTCTCAAAACTATATTTATACCTAGAGCACGCTACGAGTAAAATGCGGTAGTTCTCGTCTGCCCTAATTAATACATTGCTTCGAAATAAACATATTTGTTTTGTCTCTAGGGAATAATGTTAAAGTTAGTGGCCGTGGATAATATTTTTTTTATCTTTTTAAATTTAGAATAATTATATTATTTTGTTTAAACAATAATAAATTCTAATCAAGGATTTATTACACAAAACAACAACCTTGGACTGAAGAATTCATATCTATTTTTGTGAATTTTTGGTGATTCATTTAAAATATGAGGCTAAAAAAAATTTTTAATTTAATTTAACAATACTTTTTTAATCCAATGAGATATGCTGAAGTTCTGAAGTAATTTTGAAGCATTTTGTGAGGCTTCAGTTTGTGATTTTGGTGAGAATGGCTTGTTAGAATTATTACACAAACGAAACGGAATCTTAAAACAAAAATTTGTCGTTGTTTATCATTCTGGTTTTGGTTCTCACAGATGTATCTTGCTATTGATATTATCCTTTTCTTTGCTTAATATAATTTTAGTTTTATGCAACCAATTCTATGTACACGTATACTTCAATACCTCTATAGGATTTACCATTTACATTTTTTCTGGTTTCAAATATTTATGGTTAAATATAAATTATGAACCAGAACGGCTAAAATTGTTTTTATAACCATTATACAATTATAATTTTCTGCGATCTTTTTCTTGCAAAATCTTCCTTCTTTCATTGATTAATTTTGCCTGATATTTTTTCTCAATTTCATCGAAAATAAGAGTTACGTTTTAATACAATAGGACTAGGAAAGATAAAATGTCTAATGCAACTCTTAACGAGATAAATCTGGTTAAATTTTATTTTTATTGTGTTAGTTCTAGTTTCTTCCAGGCATCTTGATCGATCGACAAGATCAGTGATAACCATTTTCTTCTGTTTTATTTATTATAAGCTATACAAAAAAGAATTATTGAGTCTGGGGGGTCAGATCATTTTTGCTACATATTTTTGAGGTTGCTGAATCCGTATCCGAGATTAAAAAAAATCCACCAGCAAGTCGGCGTTTCAGCATGATCTTATTATCCAATAACCGTAAAAAATTCTCTAGATCTAAGCTATTCAATACTGTGGCGTGATTAGTTGAATCGGTTATTAGAGAAACCATTAGTCCATATTTTAACGAAATTTTGTTAATTAGTAAAATTAATTTGCATCGAGAAAGCACATTTGCCTCTAGCTTACAGTACAGGAATTGGTTTAAATATCGAATACGTTTTGAAACTGATTTATTTATTACACAGTTATAAAAAAAAAATCAGTCTGGGAGGGTGGAGGAGGGAAGGTCACATCATATTTGATTCGGTCATTCGAGAAACCACATAAGTCCACGAAACTGTTTTATTTTACATTTATTGCAGTTTCAGTTATTGTTTTACTTATTTACTGTAGTTAATACATCCATAAAAAGAATGATCGTACTGTTTGACAGATTGACATATGTTGTTTCTTAATGAATTCAAAATTTTATTTATTGAAAACCTACTGCTAAAATGAAGTAATTGTTACACATGAATGTATATGTATAAATAAACAATGAAAATTACTCAATATCACTAATTTGATCTTCTCAGTCGACAACTGGCCAGGAAAATATCTCTTCATAGAACTCTTTTGCTCCTTCTACGTTCAAATCCAAAACGGAGATGAATTGTTGGATACTATTTAAGTTCTCCCTCTTTCTATGCAATTTTATATGTGGGTAGGCAACATTGTCCGGAAAATGATTAATTTTATTGGTAATAGAAAGGTTAAAGGTATATTGTATGCACCCATCAATAAAATCTTGAGCAACCACCAATCCAAACAAATTGCATAAACTGAGATATATTAAAGGCGACTTTTCGATCTTCAGGTGCATGCCGTCCATAAGAATCCATTGATAATGCATTTCTTTTGTAGTACTTCAGCCACCAAAATTAATAGTCCTTTATTAAGAAGCTATTTTCATCAGAAATTAGGTGTACTGTCAATTTTCGTTTAGAACTTGAAGTGGTAATCCAATTCCACATACTCCTTTAGTGTATAAATTTCGTATTATTTTCTTTATAATTGCAAAATTTCGATCGCATGGCATAGAAGGATGTCCACGTATAAGCAAAGTCTTATGATAGTGTAGTTTTTATTCTGGTCTTCGCAATCATCCGAAAATATATGGAAATGTTTAATACTGTGAGGCACATATGACTTTATGTAATCCATAATGAAGGAGCAAACTTAATTTGGTCCATTTTTACCCATACCCTAAACGTATACATAAAAATATCCCCAGCCAGATTTTAGATCATGGATGTTAAAAACGGACACTGTCATTTCTTAGGTATACAGTGCACATGTACTTCAAATACATCATATGTCCTGGACGTCAAAATGTATTCGACATTTAAACCACTTATCCCCATATCTACTGTAAGCTAGAGACAAATGTGGTGTGTGTGGTGTGTGTGTGTGTAAGAATTTGTTGAATCCGTATTCCAGGTCAAAAAAAAAACACGAATAAGTCAGGGTTTCAGCATGATCTCATTATCCAATAACTGTAAAAAAACTCAGTAAAAAACAATCAGTTAACTTCAAACCATTCAAACCCCACAACGTTTTAATCCCTTAACATAATAACTTTAAAATTTTTTTATAATCTATGCAATCAAACATTGAAACGTTTTGATTTAACCTGTAAACAAAAAGATTATTAGTTCAGGTTTATAACTCGGTTTCTTTACGATACATACAGAGATTCCTGTTTTAATTTTCCTTAATTTTTTTCTTGCAAAGTTCTGAAAATTTTTCCCTTTAAATCTTGTGTGTATTCGACAAAACTAATATATTCTCTTCTTCCCTCATTATCTTGGTTTCTGTTTTCCAAAACGCACAATTTTTCTCACAAATTTAATTTTTATTTTTAGACCTTTTTATCTTCCCCTAAACTTCCTTCTTCAATTGATTACCTTCGTAAAGAAAACAGCTTTTGTAACCATTTTGTACTTATGATAAGCTAAGTTGTGTGCAAGAAACAAAATTTTTAAGTCATAATTGGTGAAGATTTTGAAGGGGTAGTGGTTGTTTTTCTCCCCAACTTCTACGCCACTGGAAAAAGTACGGTTTTGACACGCCCATTTGAACCGCCAATGTTTTCTACACAAAAAAGGTACTGTTGGTCATGAGCTCTAAACTTGACCGTTTTTAAGAAAAATCAACTTTTATGTTGAAAAACATGGTCAATTTTTTGAAATAAAAGTTTTATTTTACTAAAGTATTAGAACAAGTAAGGAAAGCAAACGTTAACAACATAAAAGTTGATTTTTCTCGAAAACAGTCATCTTTAGAGCTCATGACCAACAGCACCTTTTTTATGTAGAAAACATTGGCGGTTCAAATGGGTGGGTCAAAACCGTATTTTTTCCAGTGGCGTAGAAGTTGTGGAGAAAAACAACCACTACCCCTTCAAAATCTTCTCCGATTTTTTTTTTAATTTTTGGACAAGCTATCACATCCTGAAGTCCTGCGCATATATTATGAAACATCCTGTATAATTTAGGGAAGTACAAAAGTGTATGTTTTGATATAGGACATCAATTTCGTTTACCTTAAATTGATCCGATCTGTTTGTTTTCCTGGTAGGTATAATATGGTTACGTCAATTGAACAGCTTTTTCATCTAAAAAAGAAAAACCACGCTGTTCTAAAAATCATCTGGACATAGTACGTCTTTTAAAGCAAATTGTAGCCTTTCTTCTTTATTGAGACTTCAGTTAGATAGTTAGTTTTATTTATAGCACAGCGATTTCTTTATTCTGACTCTTGAATTCTCAGCCCAGATTGTCGTTTCAAAAAGGTTTCTTCCTAGAAAACTCGCCGTTTTGTGCCTATAATTCCATTTCTACTTTCATAATTTCATAATCAATTTTCTACATGTTTGCAGAATCATTTGTGGGAGTTGTAGTTTATCTAATTTTAATAAATGGTTCTTTCAATGTGTTCATGTATGCATTTCTATAGTAACAAGTGAAATAATCTGATCATATTATAATCAATCTATCATTGAATTTGTCAATTCAGACTAGTGATGGAGTAGATATCAAGATGTATTATTATACAACTACCCCAAAGTCTTCGATACTCCAGCACAATCGCCGGATTTAGATCTCATTGAGAACCTTACTTAACTTTATATAAAACAACCGTTTTGCTCAATGACGCTCCTAAAGACGTCGTGATATTGAATGGAACTCTGTGTGTATTCAGGTGAAATTTCTTCCTAACAGTTTTCGATTGGTTGCCACAACAAACTGTTCTAATTTTTTGAGGTCTAAAATTGGGATTTTAAATTTTCTTGACCATACTATCTCAGGCATTCTTAACGAGGTTCATTTCTTAAATTAGAGTTTTGATACGACAAGAAGTTGTTCTATGCAATGCAAGAAATGCAATTTCGACATTTCTTCTTAATCTTGCTTTATTGGCCCATTTCTGCTTAATTCTCAGGATAATATTTTTATCCGAACTAAACTCTTGAACAACTTAGCGGATACTAAATAGTTTCCAGACATATTAATCAAACTAGAGCATTTTTTTGAAAATTTGACATCGCGACTCAGGCTCCGATTAAAATTACTTTCAATGACAGCTACTAGGAATGGTAAAAAAAATTCTATAAATTATATATTAGTGAAATATTATAACAACGAGCTAAATGCTAACCATTCCCTAACACAATTCTAGAAATGTGCAGCTGACAATGGTCATGTTGAGAAAGAGGACATAAGTATTATGTTTTGACGTAGATTTCTACAAATGCTCCTCAGCTAAATTCCAAGACCATATCATCATCGACAATCCTTCTCTCTTTGCTACTGAATTTGTATATCTTCGGTAAAGATCACATTTCTCCAATAATCATTGTTCCCTGTTTAAGAAATTAAAGGCAAATTCTATCCACTTTTCTTTGGACGTGTCTGTTGAAAACGATTTCCTGGTAACAGTTTTTTAAATCCTTCTTCGAGCTATTCAAACACTTCCTAGAAAGTTAGTTCTTTCCCAAGCTGCTACAGCCATCGCAAATGGAATTTCTCCCACATCCTGTTCAAGATTTTTGAGACGACATGACCTCCTGATCCTCCTAAACGATCCACTATATCCGTCTCTAACCATCTCACCGTCTAATTTTGAGTTGCATGACACAAGATTATTAATTATACTGTTATAAACATTATTACAGATAAAAAAAGAATATTTTGTATGACTAATTGATGCTTTCTCTCTTTAATTCAAGGAGCAACATTCGTCTTTGAAATCTACGACTTCGTTGGAGATGGCACCATCGATGCCGTCAATTTGGGCGATTGCTTACGCGCCCTTAACCAAAACCCAACATTAGCAACAGTAGAAAAATTGGGCGGCACAAAGAAGAAGAGTAAGTTTAATCAAAAAAAAAAATTGAATTAAATTTAATTTTATCTAAATAACAGATGAAAAGAAACTTAAATTGGACGAATTCCTACCAATCTACAGCCAGGTAAAGAAGGATAAGGAGCAGGGTACCTTCGAAGATTTCCTCGAAGCTCTCAAATTATACGACAAAGAAGAGAATGGCACGATGATGTCCGCTGAATTGTCAAACATGTTCCTCGCTTTAGGTAAAGCTCTTTTAATTTTTTAATTTAATTTAATTTAATATAAATTTTAAACGCGGTGATAAATTCGAAATAAATCTAAATCTCGCCCAGATCGTATGTATAGTATGTATGTAGGTGAGGTATGTATATACGATGATTTGGCAACGTCGACTGAAATCGTAAAATGCCGGTTCTATTTTCGTTCTGAAATCTCTTACGTCCGTTAGAGTTGCGTCAGCAAAAATTTTAATTGTGTTTTGTTTTATTTTTTTTCTTAGGTGAAAAATTGACAGAATCAGAAACTGAGGAACTTCTGAAGGACTGCATGGAACCAGAAGATGAAGAAGGATTCACCCCATACGAACGTAAGTTTGTATTTATAATTTCTTTTTGAATCCTAAAATTTGAAGAATTTGAAAGCAGATTTTAGTAGCACTAGTCACAGAAATAAAAGTAATTTTTGTACACATTCACTCCATCACTAGTGAACACATGTATTGTCCCTTAGTGTTAGTCTCACTGTTGTGTACCGTTTTTACAGCCTTCCTCAAAAAACTTATGGCGTAAGAAGTATCTACCTAGTTTTAAATAAATTTTGTAAGTACAAATGTATGTTTTTACTTTTCTTATTCGTTGTGCAAGCGAGAAAGATATATAGGCCAGCAAGAATGGAGATGTGATTAATCACTACGCATTTTTACGCATACCAGCTTCTTCAATATTGTTGCTTCGCTCTAAAACAGTGTCACAGAATGCATCAGCAATAAAATCAGCAAAAACAAAGGCAGAGCTTTTATTTTTCTTTTTTTTAATAATATAAATTTATTATCTTATATATGTTTTATTTTAAAACAAAATAATTTAGGATAATTTTAAATTAATTTATATTTTTTTTGTTTACAGTTACTTGAAAAAAAATCAACAACAAATTTGGTTAATACACAAGAATGGATTTTTGACAATATGGCTTTACGACCGCAAAAACTTTCCAACATGATCTGAGTATTATGGACCGAGGAACATCAACAATATGGGGACCTACCAATATTTATTTATTTAAAAAAATATATACATACGAAAAGAATCCAAATGTAATATGTCCATGTTTATATTATTTATTATTTAATTAATATTATTTTTTTCTGATATTCTGCATTATACAATAAATTAAATAAAATTATTTTGTTTCAAATTTGAGCTTTTATTTTGTCAACCACATATGATTTCAAGCAGATAATCATGGCAGAAAAGGCTATTGTTGAAGTAGTTTAGATGTTTTCTCATATTTAGTATTCAACGGATTACCATTTTCTGCAACAAAAATATTTTATTTATCTCAGGTGATTGATTCCAAAACATTATTCCCTATCTAACACGAGAATAAAAGTACACAGTTTTCAAGTCGGGAATGTCCAAAAGTTTCTTCATATTGAGAAGACCATAACATGCATAATAATTCATTGGAATTATGAAGGGGTGTTTATTATTGGCATTCGTAGGTTTATATTGCAAATGAGCATAGTAGTCATTGAAACCATTTGGAATATTTAGTAAATTTTCTTTGTCTGGTAATTTATTGTTTGCAACCTTGCCTAATAACTGTTCATTAACAATGCTCCACATTTCCCTGTTCTTATTAGGGGCTTGAGAAATTCTGTTATGGTAATTGTCTCTTTTAGTACTTTCCAAAAGAGTTTTGTGCATGTTTTGGTAATGCGTGTACAGGGGTTTAAATTCTGGTCGATATTGAGATATTGTTTGCAAAGTTCTTCACTGGATCTCTTGGTGCAGAAGTAGAACACTAAACACTTTAACCCACTGAACACCAAACAAGTTTTAACTAAAACACCGACGCGTTTCAACAGCAATGCTCTCATTATCAAGGCGATAATAAAACTAAATTAAAATAAAATCTACAAAAACAGGTAACCTAAAAGTTATGCACGGTCAATCCGATACGCATCATTAATTTCCGATTAACGAAAACAATGACGAATACGGTATAGGGCCATTGTTTGCAGTAAACTAACATTATTAAAATTTCCTTAGAGTCATGCCACCGCTTTTTAGCCTTATTCGTTTTACGAAGCGAACAGTAATTACAAAAATGCTTCAAGAATTTACTATGAAAAGTATCAAACTTATCACTAGCTTTAAAAGTACTACGTACATTGTCCCATGACTCTCTGGAAATCGAGACACAAAACTGATCAATGTTACCTCTACTGAACACTCTCCTTTATGTTTTAGTGTTACTATGAAATTGCATGTCATACCTTGTACTAAGTGAAGGATTTAATTGACGTGATTAGGCCTTTTGAACCTCGGATTAATATTCAGACTCAAGAAAGGTTTTCTTTTTGTGAGTGGCTGTCTTATTGATGGATTGGTTAAGATTTAGAAAATATATCCTAGATTTTGAACATTTTTTTCTATTGCTACAAGGTGGTAGTTGACTTCTCACTGGCTTTAGACAATAATTTTTCAATTCGAAAGAGCGTTATGACTCTAGCAGTAAATGACCCCTTGGTTGTATAAAAAAAAACCTACCAACCCTCGTAAAAAAATTGTCTTAGGCATCTACTCACAAGCAGCCATTGAATATGGTATACTAACCCTACTTAATTGCAACAATCCATCGACTTATTGGTGACGCTTTTTTGTCAGTGTTTTCAGTTTCAGGATATTCAGTTTTATTTTGGTGTCCGATATTAGATAGTTAGGAGAAGGACTGACCTATTACTAATTGCAAAGTCTCACAGCAAAAAGTACCCCCATAATTAAAAAATGATGATCTCTAAAAGACAATTTTGTGGTACAGGAATGAGCTCACAAATTTCTGCTGCAACTGTAAAATCTTAATAAACACTCTCATAATAATGATTTTTTAAATTAAAAACTGATAAGCAAGGATATAAACAGGTTTTATTACTTTAATAGCGTCACATTTCGACCTGATTCTTTCTTTTTATGTTTTACAACATACATTATTTATTTACAGATTTTATTCAAGCAATCCGAAACAACAGTTTCATCCGCATTATCAGCCATGATATGGCGAAGATAATTACAAAATAACAACTAGATGCTACGAGAAAGATACATTGCAATATAAGAAGTCTTAACATAAAATCTAACATCCTGTTATCTTGAAGTAGAAATCTATCAATAGCGACTAATTTATCTCCTTCAAATTATTTAGTAGTGCTGCTTTCGAAGTTCTTAGATTACATGAAAACATGCCATGATCAGTTCTGTGTCGCCATTGACTGAAAAAAAGTACTTACTAGACTCCGCGATACTTTCGAATCTAAATATAAATCATGTGAGTAACAGGCCAATCACATACTGAAGTGTTCTTTTATTAAAATCGACATGTGATATTGTTATTCTAAAAGTGTGGTAGGTATCAATCTTTTTAAAAAAAAAACGCTATTTAAATATTTATATTTCTTTTCATGTAATAATTTATCATTAATAATAATTAGTTAATTAATTATCGTTGTTGTTATATACGAAGAAACAACACAAGTATTTAATATGGAGATTTAGTATTTAAATTAAACTTGGCAACAGATCATTAAATACACGCGTTGGTATTCAACAGTTACGAGTGTTTGTGTTTGCAGGATGCCAGAGTTCTATTATGTAAAAAATTTGATGTAACATACAGAGTACGTTTAAATTTTCTGTTTCTAAACTATTGCATGCGCTTTTTTTGACATTTTTATAGCGGTTCTTAAGCCATTATTTGAATTGCTTTTCTATGGAGATAGTTTTAACCATGATCAGTCTTATACTGTACTACAATGATAGGATTGTGTATCATTTCTCTTCAGATGTTTGAAGACTTATTACTTGAAGAATTATCAGAAGAAATCCTGCCCTATCTAATGATAAATCTAATCTAAATTCATAATTTTTCATGTTAAGGACTTGGAATGCTGGTTCATCAGCAAATTGTACACTTTTCAATATATTGTGCAATATCAAAGGATTTTGTGCCACAATGTCATATTTTTGAAAGCAGAAATTTACCTTCTCCTCTTTTAATGTTATTTAACATAAGAATTACCACAAAAAATGCAACAGAACGAAGATATTTTCAATTGATATTTTGTTATGAGAAATATAAACAGTTGAAGATAATAATGAATCATTGGTGTGGACTCAATATGGAGAAAAGTTTTCTATTTCTTAGAATGCCTATGATCACATTTAGAAACAAAAAAAAATTAAATTGAGTCTGAGAAATCTGGTTTTGAGATTGTCTTCTGTAAACTCCAATATTTTAGAAGGGGATAAGTCGAGACAGGTCACTAGTTTTGTTTGCAATCTATTGCATCTACTCCATTTTTTTTTCAATAATAAAGAACTAAAGTCCGATTGCAAATTGTTTAAATCAGATGGTTTTATACTATTTCAAGAGCTAAGCAAGATATCAATTAGGTTTGGAGTAAATTTCCTTTGTGTTCATATAAGTTAACAAAAATTTTGCCATTTCTGGAGCATCTCTGACGAAACCTGACTTGGAAAAAGGTTAAAACCTATTTACAGGTAATTGGTACACGACCTCAATCTTGTCAGAATATTTTCATAAACATGAAACTCATTTATTTTGTGTTGACTGCAAGCTAAAAGGTAAGCCAAAGTTCGAAAAAAAAATGTTATGAATCAACATACATACAACGTGATGGTTCTACTCGAAGCTAACATTTAGACCCTGGCAAAGATTTAACCACTTTGAGAAGACCCCGCTTCCTAGTCTATAGGTACCTATAGGACAAAAAGTCTAAAGAACCTATTGGCCCAGATTTAGCAAACTATAAGGTCGTGAAGAAAATTTTGTGGTAGGAGTGAAGTCTATATGCTTACTACTCTTCATGTAAACACAATTGTAAATACACAGGAAAAGAAAAGGCAAGAAGAAATAAGAAACTAGAGGATGTAAAAGATTACAATGACAATCTCAGTTCTGTTGACAAAACTGACATGTTACCAAGGTCAGTAGGAGGCAGTCATGAATTCCCATTCCATATATAAAGTGAAAACTGACAATTTTACGTCTTATAAGACAAATTATTAAAAATTTTATTAATAAATGATGAGTCCAAGAAAAGCAAGACCTTCTAAAATGCATGCCAGTGTAAAGTCAAACTTTACTATCACGCAGTCAGACACTGGAAGCCTTTATAACAGAGAATCGGACCGTGGAAGCCTTCAATATCATTTAACCTTCTAGAAATGTTCCGATTCACATACTTGGCTTCCAAACAAATTTCAGCTGCTCTAGAAGGAAATAAGAATTTATAAAGAGTCTTTCAATTGTGCAAAGCATAGAGAATTGGGTCTCAAACGAAACATACGAGTATGTGAAAAATGTAATAAGTAGAGACCATGTTTATAAGTCTCTGCAGCTGTTTCTAATTCGTAGACACTTACAGATTTTGCCATCAGTTGGTTTGAGCTATTTGGAATTTGATTATAGTTTTTTTGAACTTACATTTTTCAAGATTTAGTTTTCAACCACACTATTAAGCATATTTTGAACTTAGAAATTATTCAGAAAGCTTCTTTGGCAATCATTATATGCATTAAAAATTTATATGGAAGAAAAAATAGACCAATTACATTTAACAATTTTCTTGTGGACGTTATTATGGCGTGAGAACCTATCAAAATAAACATTTTAATAAATATATGGATTGAGATCTTGAGTATGTTTTATATTTTGATATATATGGCTTCATGTACTTGTACTAGGAAGCTTTGGCTAGAAAATCAGAGTTGCAACACCTGAAAGAATTGCTTAGTAATGACAAAGATTGCTACAAAACCTTTCTAAGAATGTAGGAAAGTCTATTTCAATTTCTTCTTTTAAAATAAGAGCTGAAATAATGGAAGAACCTGTAAAACTGTGTTCAAGAATCGAATCAGAACCCGCAATTTTATGTTTTGTTTTGAAACTGAATTTTGATCATTGGATATTTTATTGTGACTAATATAGTCTAAACAGGTTTTAATTTATAACAATTCTTGTTAATGTAAAATGTCCTTTACAGTGGTTTCTATAGTTTGTGGAGGCATGGATTAAGATGTCATCCATTGATGATTTTGTAAACTTAACCAACATTCAGATTCACAACGAAGGAGGAGTTATTGTACGAGTTGAAGATATGTGCTGTTCAAAATTCATTTCAAGGTCATTTATCTTCTCTTTTAAAAACGTCGCAACAAAATTTTGACGCCATATTAGAGGATCTAACCCACCACTCTAAAATTAAGAATTTCATGATCTACCGACTGACTTAATGAAGTCACCCTAAGACCCTAAGTAGTAATTGGATCCACCACACTGAACGATAAAAAAAATTACTAACATTTCGACATAGTTACTTACAGGAAGCCAACTAATTGGTAAAAAGTCTTCAAATACTATTTTATTGGTGCACATGTTTGCAAAATGAATCTCTTTCTTGTATTTCTTATAAGTTTTCAGTGTTGGATGCTTTGTATCATACCTACGACAATTAAGTTTAATGTTACTGTACTTATTTGGCAGTAAACAAAAAACTATTTAATTATTGCGATTATTATATCTAATTATAGTTCACTTAAAAGCCCCCACAAGTTAGCTATACATAATACGACTTCTAGATCAGAGCCAAGATTCTGATATACGCACGATGCCTTTACAATACGTAACTTCCTCTTACACTTGAATTACTCACAAGAAGTTGCGGCAAAGAGAGATCCTAAGGTGGGGAAAACTGCAATACCCCCTCTTACGCTCTATAATTAATTAAACTAATTTAAACTGTGATATAAAAAGACTGGCCGATCTTGGCTATTACTTTTTTGATCTAAGTACATTTTGGCAGTCTCCGTTGAACGTTAGAGAGAAATAATGGTAAGTGCTTTCCCCCCGGTGGTACCCTATCTCTTTCATAAGTTTGACTGCTGTGATTTTTGCGAATATAATGTTTAAAATATTTATTTTTATTTGTTACAGGCGGGCGAATTAAAACAAATCGAAATTGAAAGTAAGTTTAATTAATCTTAACCCTTTTCCGATTTAATTTATCTATCAGAATTGTTGATGATAATAATAATAATAACGTATAAAATACCCCACATTTTAAGCTCTATTTTAAATCCTCACTATCCCTCTTACACTTTATAGCAACTTGGTAATTTAAAGCCATACCATAGTTCTAAAAATAACCGTAACACTTTTAAAGGATATACGCATCAACATAGCATAAATTCGACGTGTCTTAATATAGATGAAATCCGCATGTAGAATTGCGATCTAAGATGCTTTTGCGATTTTTAATTTTAGAAATTGAATTCGCCATCGAGATGTTTACGGATGCACTCACAGGAAAATTGGATGCTATGAATTTAGGAGATGTGCTCAGGGTGTGTGGTCTAAATCCGAGTTTAGATTCCTTAGAGAAGCTGGGAGCCACGAAAAAAGCAGGTAATCTATTTATTTCGAGATCTAATATGACGTAATTTGAGATTCCGATAGTTTTGGAACAGTTTTTTATTTTATTTTAAACCGTTGTATGACGTTTATGACTCTTAGTGTATTCCCCTAATCATGTAACAAGCCTGCATCGTATTTAAAAGTTCTTCTTCAGTTTCTAATGTTCTGACTAGAAGTTTAGTTGCCAATTTTGGCAGATTTTTTTCGAAGTTTGTCATTAAAATTTGTCAAAAATCCTAAATTAGCGAATTAAAATTACAATTAAAAGTTGAAAATAATTTAGAAAAGATTGATTGTTTTGCCCGAGGACAATGTAAACACATTTATCTTAAAAATAAAAACTTTCTAAATTGCAAAAGTTACATAAACAGTAATTACAAATCTAATCTTTGTGGTTTCTTAATCAACGATTTGATAATCCAAAGGTTGAAAATATTTCTAGTTGGCTTAAATCTGAATTGTTTGAGTATTCTTTCTTAATATAGATTTCTGTCCATCATATCGTTTGGCAATCAACTGGGAGGATAAATAAATATTTACCTTAAAATGCTTCTAAAGTATGAAAAAATTCACTCCCTTGTCGACAAACGTTTGGTAATGGTAGAACGGTTTTTGGTGGGTTATTTTCATGTTGATGGCATTGTAGGCAATTCTGTACTAAATCTTCAATATCACTGTCTATTGACGGCCACCAACAATAGCTTCTAGCCAAAGACTTCATTTTCACTATTCGAAAATGGGAAACATGTAATTCATCTATGATTGTTGATGCTATTGTTTAAGAAAAATTCAGTCAAGTTTACATGGAATCTATCTCCCGAAAGAATATATTTTTCTGATTTTAGCGGAGATATAATTTCCATTAATTACTTGTCCTTGGTTGTATGAATCTGCAAATCTCGAATAGTAACGGGTAATGTGCTGGTTTGCTGAATTTGAAAACAGTCTGCTTCATCTATTTTTGTCGATGAGCGTTCAGTTACCGGCAATCTTGAAATTCCGAAAAAGTGTTTTAACAGAAAGAAAACAGAAGACAGCTTAAATCTAAATTAATTCTATTTGATACAAAACTTTTAATTATTTCACGTTAACTATTTCCGGTTTCGTAAATGTGGCATTCAAATTTTCAAGGCAAACGTTAATAGAAGCTAGTTTCTAACGATATCATCGACAGAATATTATAATGTCTAATGTTAGAGGGGAAGCAACAGCTGTGACAATGTTAACTAAACGTAAAAAAGATGATCGTAGATCTAGTGGTGTTAGCAACCAATGGAAAAATCCTTTTATTAAAAGGAAATAAGACTCATTTATCTAAACCTTAAGCTTTCGATTTTTATTAAAATCTTCTTCTTGTTCAGAACCTACATTGTAATTAGCGGATATTTTAGTAATAAGGTGTTGGCATTCTTGGAATTGTAGAAGGTTCTGTAGCTATATTCATACAGAAGCCATCCCCACCCCCTCCATTTTAAAGTACTATACAAGATAATAGAGGGAACAGGAAATATATTAATAATTATCCGCAAATTTTATTTCTGTGTTATGTCGTTTCATAAAACTGCTCGATTAAAATTTTCCACAATTTCAAACGAAAATATAAACGCGCCATTTTTCGGTCATTAGTCTAAAACCATGGGAATATTTTATTATTAACAGTTGGGGACAGTGTGACAGGTTAATTATACTGCTGGCTACCGAGTTACTATAAATGTTTGAAGTAAATATTTTGTTCGGCAAGCCTGAAACATTTTTAGGTTAGAATTACTTATTTGAATCAATATTAATAACTATTACCATGTCAAATTATTGACACATTTGACTTTAAAAATCAGGCATGTCAACATAAAGTTTTAGCAAAATTTGCGATAGCAAAATTGTACTGCAAATTGTGGCAGCTGTCAGTGACAAACCTAAATTATTTTGATTATTTATTCAACATGTTCGAGTTGCAACGCAAAAAGTTTTTAATCGAAAGTTATTCCAAAACAGGTTTGAAAATTAGATAAATAATGTCATGATTGTCCTCATAGATCAGTAGATAAACTATGTGCCTATGAGCACAGTCACTCGACGTGGACACGCTGTATAAGCTGTAGTTTTGACAGCTAAAACCTGTGTCACACCAGCAAATTGTCATAATTGTCACACTGTCAGCTGTAATTATAATAAGCTAAGTTTTGAGAGAAAATCTTTTTTAAGTCATAATTGGTGAAAAGGAGTAGTGGTTGTTTTACTTCCCAACTTCTACCCCACTGGAAAAAGTACGATTTTGAGACGCCCATTTGAACCGCCAACATTTTCTACGCACAAAAGGTACTGTTCGTCTAGCTCTAAATTGACCGTTTTCGAGAAAAATCAACTTTTATGTTGAAAAACATGGTAAATTTTTTAAATAAAAGTAAAAACATTAGAACAAGTAAGAAAAGCAAACGTTAACAACATAAAAGTTGATTTTTCGAAAACGGTCAACTTTAGAGCTCATGACCAACAGTGCCCTTTTTTCAGACAAATTTTCAAATCGTCTCAAAATTACTTTTTTTCCAGTGGCAAATATCAAAACAACCATTACTCCTTCAAAATCTTCACCAATTATGACTTAAAAATTTTTTTTGCACACAACTTAGCTTATTATAAGTAAAAATGGTTGAAATTCTGTTTTTTTTCCGATAAACGGTTCCGGATAAAATATTTCCAAAAAACGAAAATTAAATTTCAACATCCTGTATCTCGAAAATGGTGCATTTTAGAGGGTAAGTTTGAACTTTTTTTTCAAATTTTTGGACAAGCTATCACATCTTGAAGTCCTGCGCATATATTATGAAATTTTTGTATAAACATAGTCTCCGCAATTCATCTTTTCCAAAATATTGACCTACGGTTTTCCGAGAAACAACCCCAAATTATGATCGAGCCTTCGTTGTGCTTTACCGATTTTTGTGTACTGTGAATCAAATTCTGTATTCGGAAGTCGTCTTACATATTGCCTACCATTAGAACCAAACATATTAAAGAAGAAAATAATGTTTTCTGGCAAACGCACGTCTATTATTTTTATTTTTGGGGCTCAGTAGCGGTACTTTTCTAGGAGTTGTGGTTGAAAGTCTGGCTTTTGTCAATCTGTACAAAATAGTTCGGCTTGATACATCCAAATTTAGATCGGTTTTTCGTTCGTTTGAAGATAGAAAAAGGTTGACTTTGCAAATAACCTATTAAACGCTTTTGATCTCTATGGGTCATTTTACGTTTTTCTACCTCGTCGGGTTTATTTGTACTGTGAAATAGTGCACAGATTCTTTTTTGAACATGTCATCATCAGTAATCTATACAATCATTTTAAGCTGGTTACTATGGATCAAAGTCAATGACAAAATTTCAAAATATACTATTTACCTTTTAAAGTGCAAATGTCACGAAACACTTCGTCGTTTCTATTTTTATTGGTACCGTGTGCACAATTCCAAGAAATGTATTTTAATAGTGTCAATATTGTTGATTTAACAATTTTGAATAAGTCGTTTCTATTATTTCTTCCAACAGTGTAGATAAATCGACATTAATGACATTTCTAAATAATGCCAGCTTTAAATTTGTTCTCATTTACTGTAATGTCAATATTTTGACATATGACCGGATGTACGATTAACCCGGATGTACAATTTGTGGAATAAATATTATTTGTCTTAGGTGAGAAAATGCTAACAATGGATGATATAACAAAGGCGTATATTGAATCCAAAAAGGACATTAAAAATCAAGGATGTTACGAGGATTTCGTTGAATGTCTGAAACTGTACGATAAAGAAGAAAACGGCAAAATGATAGCCGCAGAACTGTCGCACTCGTTACTTAGTTTAGGTAAGTTCTGCCGCCCTAATAATTTGTTCTCGTTATTATTCTGTATTAAATTAAATTTTTAGGTGAAAAACTCACAGACGATCAGGTAGATCGCTTATTCACGGACTGTTTACCAGAAGAAGATGATGACGGCATGATTGAATACGATAGTATGTATTATTATATATTTTAAAACTATTATTTATCAATTACAAACTATAGAGAGGCCCCTATTTTCGTCAACTTTATTCTTGACACGTGTGAATATTGGGCTGCCTATCCTTCCTACCATCGAAACTGTGTTCTAAATTGATTCTAAAATGATGTTACGTACATTTATAAATTTGATTGATGAATTTTAAATGCATGTACACGATTCGAATATGTGATAGAATATATACCACATGTTGTATGTTTTTGTTTGTAGATACCCACCCCAACTTGTGTTTGTATATTTTTCCGCCACCTGTAACTTAGTTCCAATATAAATTCTGGTGTATTTCGTAATTTTTTGTAGTCTATAGATTACACCCAACACGTGTGTAAGTAGCATATGAGAACCGCAAGCTGAACACGCTCTATTTAGCGCTAAATAACCAAGCTTTAGTGTTGGTGCTTTTATTTATTTTTTTCTATATTAAAATAATTATATTTATATATTTAGAACTGCAATCTCTAATATCATATAATGCCAGGTTTCAGCAAATGTTACTAATTTAAATAGGACCCTCGTTTATTTAAATTGTTCTAATTTGATCTTGGTTTGCAGTATTCTTGAGAAAGATGTGCGAAAAACCGGTACCGGCATCAGAATAAGGATGATACTTAAGAATCTCGAAGGCACAAATGATTCTTCACACCAATTATGTGTTTTATTATTTAAGCTTTGAAACTAAAATAAAGATTTAATTAAGGAATCGCTTTTGTGTATTTATTTATTTGATACTACTTAATAATAATATAGTTGAAGCAATATATGAATATAACATTGTTATTAGAAATTATTAGAAATCATTAAGATTTCCGCTGATTTGTGGATTTTTGAAAGATGAGAACCCCAAGACCAGCAGCATGGGAGCCCCCATCTATCTTCCAGGTCGAAATAATTGCCATCCAGGCTTATGTAGAGAGCATTTCAAACTGTCCGTAGGTAAACAAATCGGTAGAAATTTTATCTGATAGTCAGGCTGCCTTTAGAGCACTACACGATGTCAGGTTTGATTCTGAGGTGAAGCAAGTGGAGTGTCAAGCCACTCTAGAATCAGAGGCAATAAAATGGCTGACAAGCTAGCAAGATGTTCCAGCAAACGATCATTCATAGATCCAGAATCGACGTGTGGGAGTTCTTATGGTAGCATCTAAGCCTTTTATCAGATCTGAACTCGCTGCTAGGCATTGTTCTTACTGGAATGCACTTGCACTGTAAAACCGGTCACTGTGTGTTGAATAAACACATGCATTGCTTGGGTATAATAAATTCTCTCCTGTGTAGAAGCTGTGGGAGTCCATCTCCTTGCTGATTGTCGAACAGGGGATAAAGAGAGGCGGATATACTTTTGAGGTCGATCGATTAAATGATCCCGGAGTAAGTCAATTAATTCTTGACCAGGTTGCAGATGTTTTTGTCCGGGTGCAACCTGGTTGAGAGGACTAGAAACGGCATGGTGGTATAATAGGTCTTTCTTTTGGTTGAGTTTCTCTTTTGGGATCGTCTCACCCGTGTAATCGAAAACAAAAAGGTCTGCATCTTGCATCTGATTAGGCTTGATCTCGACGGATGACCTAAAATCGAAATTTGAAGAGTCACAACGACAGGACCACAATTTCACGTGTGATAAAGTTTCACATTCTGTAATTCTGCAAATAATACGAAGCTTAAAGAACTGTATATAAACATATTGCAAATATGATCTATGAAAGTCATCTTCAAAATCGCAACCTCAAGGTTATGGTTATCAGATAGCAGACCTGATTTTAATCTTATGAATCATGCGCGATTTATATCCCCAAAAAAGATCGAAAAACTGTTGAAGGTTGTAGACGAAGCTGATAGGAGATATCGCTTCAATGTCTCAAACATTGTAGCAGTTCGTTAAAGATTGTTTATTTATTTTTAGTTCTGGATTAGCATTAGTCTTTCAAGAAGTAATTTTGTAAATAGCTTTGCAACTACACTGCTATCTTAAGCTAAAAGTTGTTTGAAAGAAAAATCTAATATATGAATTGATAAGTGCCTGAAGTTAAAACAGGAGAACAGGAGATTGTAGTACATATAAAGATACATATAAACCTGTGCGTTGGAGAGTCTGCGTCGTCAACCGCGGTGGGAGGCGATCTGTATTCTCTCTGATAGTTAGGCAGCCCTAAAGGCTCTAGCATCTTATTATATAACCTCCAAACTAGTATGGGAATGTCTGCAAAACCTAACTATTCTGGCCAGACATAACAAGGTTACCTTGGTCTGAGTACCAGGGCATAAGAGTATAGCAGGCAATGAAAATGCTAACCAACTAACCTGTTTGAGTAAAACACAATCAAGGCAGGAATAACACAATAGGTCCACTGAGCCACAGTGTTAGAGATAACTAAAAACTGCCCTGCCTTGATATTAATCAACCAATCAATCAATGCAGTAAAGAAGAAGAGAAATATAAATAACCAGTTTTGGAAAATGAAAAATTCTTTTCAAAACATGAACTGAACATTGCTTTCGCGAAGCCGTGTCAGGAAGAATGTCATTTATCATCACACTTTTGATCTTTTGTTCGTTGCCAATTACAATTCATTAAAAGAAACAATTTTTATTGGTAGGATAATCGCCTTTAATGAGTCCTTCGTCCTAGTAGGAACAAAAGAGAGAAAGAAAAAGCAACAAAGCAACAATTGTTAGGTACAACACAAGTTAGTTAACATTGTTCGCGAGCATTTGTTCGCAGAAATGTTAACGAACACGGATTGTCCACACTAGCGCAACAAAACGCCAGTAACAACTATGTCAAGCAGTGAGGAAACATTATTTTGGGTGGCGCTGCTGCCGTTGTCCTCAGCACAGAAGCAGCGAGAAGAAAAAGAAGATGGTGGGTTAGAACGCTACTAAGTATCCGAACAGAAGGTCGTCTCTTACGTGATTTACAAATGGAAGATGGCAGTGGTATTAAAAATTTTATTAGAATGTCACCTTCGGATTTTGACGTCTTAATAAATTTGATTGGGTCGAAAGTTTCACGTCAAGACGCTAATTTAAGAAAGAGTATTTCAGGAACGAACATGAATATCAATATTTTATTTTTTACAACAGCAACGACCTAAGGGAGAACTATCACGTTCTATATTCCTACTAACATTAGATTCTTTTGAAGTTTACCACCAGTAGGTGGTTGTTAGAGTCAACGCTAAAGCTCGTGAGACCACTGTTAGCTAACAATGTTCGTGCCAGTGTGGACTCGGCATAAGATAGATTTACTGAATACTTTAAATATTTTTTTATCGACTAAGAGATGATGGAAAGATAATTGCTCATGTCAAACAAAAACTGGGCGTTGTGAATGTTAAAAGAATTATGAGATATATTTATTAATTAAAGAAAGTTAAATTATCCTTGTGACATGGTGTGGGGTTTTCCAAAGGTACTACCAAGTCATACTAATACGAGGGTGGTCCGACCTAACAAAGACACAAAACATTTTTCTCCTTGTAAGAGTATACAGTTTTCCCAGCGATGCATCCATCTTTTCAAACCCTTCAAATAGTCCTCGTCGCCTTTCTCTGCAAAATAACTGTTTGCGAAGGTGATGACCTCCTTATTTGATGAAAATCGATTAGGAAACAAAATGAAGTTGGTTTGGGATAGATCTGGTGAGTAAGGAGGGTAATTAAGCAGTTCAAACCGGAATTCATGGATGGAGGTGTGCCTTGGTAAAACCATTTTTTTCTGCAATTTGGACGTTTTTCAGCAATTTCTGCCTTTAGCTTGTCAAGTAATGATGCTCCTGTAATGGTATTTTTCCTGTTTGGAGATAATCGATTAAGATAACTCTATGACTATCTCAAAAATCGGTCACCATCACTTTCCCAGCCGAAACCAACAGTTTGCGCTTCTTTGGAGCCGATTTCCCCTTCGCAGTCCACTCTATTGGCTGTATTTTTGTTTCGGGAGCTTAAACTGCACCAACAGTGCGTTGAAACTGTTCATTCAAACATGTTTTTGGTCTAACGTAAGCAAGCCCGACTCATAACGTAGAGATAGCTTTTTTATGCCTAAATCTTGTGACAAACTCATTTTTTAGGCACATTCTTAAGCTCTATTATCTCTCTTATTTTAATTCGGCGATCGCTCAGCACTATTTAGTGAACTTTAGCGATGTTATCGTTAATGATTATAGTTTTTGGACGTCCCGAATCTTCATCGTCTCCCAAGCTTGTACGACCACGTTTAAATTCTGCTGCCCCAAAGTTTCACTGTGATAAATGATGGTGGCAGAGCCCCTTTATACAGCGTCCAACTCATCTTGAATTTGCATTGGCGTATTGAGTTTCAAAAATTTTGGTAATTTTATGTTAGAATCCTTGCAAATTTGGCTGCAGTTTTGTCAAAATTATAAATCGAAATTGGGTACTATTTTTATCTACTACTATATGCTTTGTAAAAGAAGGTTTGCTAAACAGAAAAATGTAACTATTATTATATTGGTTTCAATCAATTAACGTTTATGATCCGTGGATAATTGTTAACAAACCCACGTCTAGTATATTCGCAAAATTATGTCATCGATGAAGTATTTCGATCTACGATTGCTGTGTGAACGTTCCTATTAAGGTTTTTCAATTCTCCCTAATCGTAACAATAAAATAAAAATAAGGTTACTTCGATCTTGAT
Source organism: Holotrichia oblita (assembly GCA_023690525.1). Lineage (NCBI taxonomy): Eukaryota > Metazoa > Arthropoda > Insecta > Coleoptera > Scarabaeidae > Holotrichia > Holotrichia oblita. Next base: position 11,716 of record CM043020.1, on the reverse strand, counting down.
ATGCACCCGTATCAATAACAGTACGTTTACCCTGTTCAGCCAAAAGTGTATACACAAGGAAGCTTCGGGGAGGGAAAAATCGATAAGGAGGAAACAGCGCCTTTAACACTTCTAAAACGCAACAGCCCACACTTTCTCCCGTTTATTCTTACAGACCTTGACATACACGCAAGACTTAAATTATTAATTATATCGGATGAGTCAAGGAAAGGTCGATTTCTGACGAAGATATACAGCAATAAATAATGAAGTTTATAATGTCGTAAAAATCGTAATGGAATGATTCAATTTCGATTGGATCAAATTGCCAATCGAAATAATTCTTCCTAAATCATTTATATAATTTATTTTCGCGATGAGGTAATACTTACTACTGTAAAAAAAATTGATGTAAGTAGTATGTACATAGGTGTGTGTTAATTCTTCGATGTATAATAAAAATTTTTCACGTTTAAGTGAATCCTGCACGAATTTCTTTCTCTTTCTTAATTATAATTATTGATCACTCCTGCGACAAACAAATCAAACAATCATAATTAAATCCTGCGTTTGAGTTTCCCCGATTAGATCCGAGTACGCAGGCGCACATCTAAACCTAATCGTTTTTCGAGATTATATCGAGCGATCCTAGCAGAACAACAGAAAGAGGCTGCGACAAATAGCATCTCTCCCGCGCAAAAACAACGCACACAGCCCAACCAGATATCACTTTAGATTCGCGAGCATTCGACGGGGAAAAGCTCGTTTGTCGGTGCTTTCAACGCGATTTTTAAAGGTAGCTTTCGATAATCCGTCTATTTTACCCGAACATAAAAAAAGAGCGCACAAAATTATACGATTTTAATATTAATTAATAAATAAAATATTTAAAAAAAGCAGTGTTTATAGTGGTGCTTATTGTGTATTATATAAATTTTGAGACGTACATCAGGAGATATTTGCTTTATTTTTGAGCGAAAAAAAGGGAAGATTAAGATGACTGAATTGCGCACTAACGGAACCATTCCACCTGAAAAACAAGCTAGGGAAACTGGTGGACCTAATCCAGGTTAGTATCTGTTAAAATTATTATTTAAAGCACATTTTACGATCGGTTACGAGTTTTATTTACATCAAACAGGTGACTTTGCACTTATATATATAAAATGAATGAATAAGTGTTTAGCTTCATTTGCGCAATAGAAGTGACATCATTTTATATACAAGTGCATTTAAAATTTTTTTTCAATATTCGGCGGATTCTTTTGTTGTACCTAATTGTTAATTACACGCATGTAATAGTATAAAATTGTATTTTGTTTGTGTGAGATTAAATGATTAGATAAAAACTGAAGTGTATTAAAGTATTAAATGTATGCACAGCTAGGTTAGATAAACAATGAGATAATAACAATTTCCTTAAATAATGATAAACTATGTTATCGCTGTTCAATTATATTAATTATGTATTTATAAATATGAGTTATGTCATTTCTAAATCATATTTTTGACTTAATTGCATAAACAAGCCAGGTCAATTTTTTGTTTGGTCAAAATAAGTTGATTGCCTGCTTTTTAATACTCTGCGAGGATTCATCAAGTTCAGGAGTTGGTTTTGTATCGATGAAGCTGTACCTTATGAAGACTTCGAACCTAAACTTATATTTCTGAAAGAATTAGACAAAAACTAACCCATGTTTCTGGAGCTCGATTTTAAAGAGAAATCGATTGGTGTAATCCATATTTTTATATCTTCTTTAATTTAAACCATACAGAGTGTTTTATAAAATTATGCAATTCTTAAAAAACCCTTTAACTAACTTTTTTATTTGTGAAAATGCTTTATTTATATAAAAATTTTATTAGGGCACTTTTTGGCGCAGAATTTGAAATATTATCAAGACTTGTGTTTTTTATATGGAACACCCTATATATTTTTACAGTATTTAAAAGCACATAAAATTGCCTTTAAAATGATATACCACACTTGATATTTTATTTAAACAGTTTTTACATTATTTGATTTTGTGCTTGCAATTTCGCAGTATTTTAAGATGGCTATGGATGCTAATTAAAAGTACATGTTAAAGTGTTTTATAGAAGCAGGTGAAAATGAGGATGCTGCATTTATCATTTACCAAGATCGATATCCCGAAAGACAACCATTATTCAGAGACATTTTCTCCAGATTAAAGAAAAATACATAAATTATATCCTAAGAGAAAAATTCTGTGCAACTTAGAATTACAATTGCAACTGGTTAGCAGACCGAGACATCTAACGGAGCTGACAATCCAAGAATTGTCCGAGTTAGATCGGTATCTGCTGTAGCGACCTTGCCTACGAGAGGTGAGAGGTCATGGAGTTGGAATTAGTATACATGTCGGTGGTATTATATGATTAAGATTGAGGAGCGAGTTGTGATGAAATTAGGTTTTGTATTTGAAAGATCGCTGACGAGATCGGATAGATCGAAACCAGGTGATCCGGTTCTAATGCTTGATCTATTATTTCATTGTACTCATTCGCATGAACAATATACTATGAGCATCTATTACAGGCATTTTCGTGCTAGTAATAACTTTGGTTATAAAATAGGAAATTTAGTTTTGATCTGTTGGTGCTAGTTAGCTCTCCCTTGCATAAAGAAAGTTGCTTCATTGCGTTTAAAAGTACAACTTTTTGCGCTCCTTTTTAGCTCCTTAGAAACCTCTACAAACTAGATCGAAATAATTCTAAGTCTATACGAGCCTTTGAAGATCGTCCAAAATTATCATCATCGAGATCTTCATTTGTAGGTAACCATTGATGATGGAATGACTTAAAGTTGCTTTTGAAGCAGTCACAAGTGTTATTTTTTTCCCCTGACCACTGTTTTGGTTCTTTTGACTACAACTTTATTACATTCCATTACTTCACCATAATATCATAATCTGCATTCCAGTTTTGAGATCCTGCACTCTTCTTTTAGCAATCTTCATGGATATTGAACTTTCTGGAGAGAGTTAGAGGAATGTTGGACCCTTGAGCTCTGTTTTGAAAAATTGTCAATAAAATTGGCATTCTGAAAAATCAGTTTCATGAAAATATATACAATATAGACATTTTAAAAGTTAATTCGAGAAAAATGTCTAAAGCTTTCTATTTCAGAAAAGTTTGGGCATGAGATAGGAAGCTCTAGACATTGTATGAATTATTTTTGCTTGTACTGTACTTACTTAACTTGATCACCAAATTTAAATTGCCTAAAACATGTGTGTTAACATGCGACTTTGTATTTGAAAAGTTGCAAAAAAATTGGATAAAGGATGAAGGCAAGAAATCAAAGGCTAGAACAATTTTTCATTGAAATTAAACAAGGAGGCTTGAAATAGAAATTGGATTAACCTCAAACTGTACTAATTTGTGGAGTACCTAACAACGCAATCAGAAAAAGCTGCTTCAGAATGATAGAGATGGTAAACTCTCGAAATCTCGAAGAACCAATACAACTATGTCTGGTTATAAAATCGTGCAGAATTAGAAGCGAACAAAAGCAAGGATAAACAACGCCAATAAATGAATGTCCTTCATATATTAAACACTGCAAAATCTGCAAAGAAACGTAACATTTTGGAGACTATTAAAAACGAATTGAATGCTTCCTGTTCTAGAGTGTACTGAAGGGATTTAACAGTTGCAGAGGGTGGATCCAGATTCTCAATTTTTCGAATAGAATAAATGACAGTTGTCTTATTGGTAACAATGAAGAGCTTGAACTAGGCAGGTCATTTCTTTAATAAATCTTCTTTGGATACTGTTGCTGTATTGTCATCCTCAGAAAAGTCGCATGAATTTAACAGTTGCAAAGGGTGGATCCAGATCGTCAATTTTTCCAACCTAGTGAATGCCTCGTTTTATTAGTACCAAACTTAACAATCAACGGATTCTTCCTCCGTCCACAATGAAGAGCTTGAACTAGGCAGATCATTTATTTAATAAATCTTCTTTGGATACTATTGCTGTGTCGTCATCCTCAGAAAAGCCGCATCAATTTAACTGTTGCAGAGGGTGGATCCAGCTTTCAATCTTTCCCAATAGAATGAATGATAGTTGTCTTATTGGTAACAAACTTAACCACCAGTGGATTCTTCTTCAGCCCACAATGAAGAGCTTGAACTAGGCATGTCATTTCTTTAATAAATCTTCTTTAATCTTCTTTGAGTACTACTGCTGTGTCGTCATCCTCAGAAAAACAGCATGAATTTAACAAATCTTCTAGAGGATGGATCCAAATTTTCAATTTTTCCAACAATGTAGTGAATGACTTGTCTTACTGGTCAGCAAACTTAACCATTGAATCAGTGGATTCTTCCTCAGCCCACAATAAAGAGCTTGAATTAAGTAGATCATTTCTTTAATAAATCTTCTTTGGGTATTGTTAGTGTGTCTCTGTGTCTTACTGGTAACAAACTTAACCATTGAACCAGTGGATTCTTCCTCAGTCCATAATGGAGAACTTGAGCTAAGCAGGTCATTTCTTTAATAAATCTTCTTTGAGGATTGTTATTTTGTCGTCATCCTCAGAAAAGCCGCATGAATTTAACAGTTGCAGAGGGTGGATCCAGATTTTCAAATTTTCCTTCTTATTGGTAACAAATTTAATCACCAGTAGATTCTTCCTCAGTCCACAATGAAGAGCTTGAACTAGGCAGGTCACTTCTTTAATAAATCCTCTTCGGATACTGTGGGTTGTTGTGTCGTCATCCTCAGAAAAGCAGCATGAATTTAACAGTGGCAGAGGGTGGATTCAGATTTTCAATTTTGCCAATAGAGTAAATGATAGTTGTCTTATTGGTACCAAACTTACCCACCAATTGATTCTTCTTCAGTCCATAATGGAGAGCTTGAGTTAAAGTTGGAAGACGTAATTTCTCCTTCTTTTCTTGAAAATTTTCATTTTCCTTTCCTTATGCTTCTGGTCCAACTCCAACTACTTTTCCGATGTACCTTTCAGCGTTATTTTTCTTCGGACCAATTGCTTTAGTCTCACTATCTGGGGAGTTTTAATGGACGCAATTTACCGCTGCAATTGGGGTGAAAATACCAAAAATAATTCCTTTAACTTTCCTTGCAAAGATCCGAGGTTTCTATTGAAACGTGGCTTTCATAATTGTAGACCAATAGTAGGATAGGTCATCAGTTTCAATTATTTTTTAAATATCTAACAGTTCATGTTGGTGTTGTAATTGTTAAATCCCTTTTCTAGAAATTTGAGCTTTTCGAAAGTCTATAAAAAAATTATGTAGAATTGTATTAACATGCAAGTTGTTTAACTGCATTCTTTTATATCAGGAACGGTCTATATTTACAGAAATAATTCAAGTTAAAATAGTATAGATACAATCCTTACTTTTATTCCTTTTCCTATCGTTTTCCTGTCTACAACTTAAATTTATAATAGCGATTTTACTTGGAAGAACTCAGTATTTAAGCGGTAACATTTAGCGGTTTTTAACCGGCTCACGAACGGAATGTGATATCGGTTTAAAGCAGTGGCAGCCGGTACTATGCATTTATCGAAAAACGATGTTTTTTTTATTATTAATTCTGCGCCATTACAGAAAATTGCAACCGATGGATTGATTTTTATAACCACGTGATGAACCTAGACTACATATTTGAATTTATCTGAATTTTCCTCATTGGACGGGATTGTGTATGTAGGTGTCCACCTCTTGAACTTAGCCGCCCATGGATGATTAAACTAATTTATAAAATCCATTACCGTATACGGATGAACAAATTGTACTGACTGGTACATACCGTGGCTATTAAAGCTGATAATTTTGGACTATACATGATCGAAAAATGTTAAATATTGACTGGTATTGGGCATCGCTGCACTATTTGTCAACCAGCCTTAGTGAAATGCGGTTTCCTCCATCGGAAGAGATTCTCTTAAATTAATTAATAAGTATAAACAAGTTTAGTTTTTTTTCTCGTAACGTTTGGATGATGATGTAAGTTTTTACTTGTGTTGTAACCTGTTTTGCATAATAGTATGTGTGTTAGTAAGGTTTTAAAAATAGAACGGTATCATAATTGTGGAAAGGTAAGATTGTATCTTTTTAAAGCAGTAATTATGCGTTTAAGGAAACTTTGCTAAACCGGTTTAATATTACCGTTTCTGATTTGTGTGGTATTTACAATTGTTCCTGGTTGTAAAGTTTGTGTTTAATATAGATTTATTTTTAATTAATTAGTGTTAAATTTAAAGTTTCCAATTTTTTTTCAAAACAAAAAGTAATCTTTCGGTAACTCTGGTCTTATCGACGGATAAAGTGCGTTTTTTTGCTCTCTTGTGGGAATGTTTTTCGAGAGAAATCCGTTGTTTTGATCGTAGACATTAGAAGCATAACAAAAATGTTACCAACCTTTGAAAAGTCACTCTTCCATCAAACCGTCCTCGTGTGCTAACCTCAATTATTGTCATCACTTTTAAGGTGTGACAAATTTAAAAGAATTAGGCTGTTCAATTTTCCTTTAAATAGTGACCAATCAATCTTATAGCTATACAGTAAAAGTTGTACTGAAATGATGAGTCAAAGAATGATTCTAAATAATAATAATTTCACGACAAAACATCGTAGCTCCTATTGTTAATCTCCTTTTCCTCTTGGGCTTTTAATCCTTTATTTTCGTTTTCTTCAGCTCTTTTTTCTACTTCTCCTAACATATTCGGGTTGCATCACAACCATTTTTCTCCAAATTTGCTGTCAGCAAAAGGGATCGTTTATACCGTTTCTTGTACAATATCTTTGCACAGAAAACAGAAGATTATTTTTACTAATAGGGAATCTTATTTCCGAAGAATCAATTATCCAAAATTCTGATTCAATTTCCATTTTCTGAAAGATTTTTTTTCCCCTAAAGACTTGTCTTCGAAAATCTTGTCCTTTAATATAGTTCTCAAAATATTATAGATGTCGCTTGCAGTTTTTGGTAGATATGATGCTTTTAATTGGTTCCAAAGAGTTTCCTAATTGTTCTCCACTATAGTGAAAGAATTTCATCGTCTTCATCTTTTTGCCCTTGGTATTCTAAATTAGTTCTTCACTGGATCTCTTTGTGCAAAAGTAGAACACTAAACACTTCAACCCACTAAACACCAAAAACTTTTACTAAACACTTCAAGGAGGTTTGTGTCACATCCTTGGACATCTTAAAAGCTTTCTAAAGAAATACCATCGTATGGACAACAGCAATATACTGCCAATCTTAAAAAAATCCAAAAAAACTGACGCAAACTATAGACAGTTTAAAGTGTAAAGTTTCTAAAAAAAAACAAAACGGTGGTTCATTCATTTATAACTTGTGATGATGGTTTTCTAAAGAAAACCTAAAAGCCACATAAGAGCTTATGTACCTGCAACAGTGAGAAAGTGAACAAAAAATCTCGTACTCGCACCCCAAAAGTAACACAATCAAGAAAGTTGCTTTTTCATCCATCAAGTCTAAATCTCTGGTGGAGCTCAACAGAAGAGATCTCAGCACCATCACGGCTTTACAAACTGGTTATGGTCCTGTTAGGTACCACATGAAGAAGATATAAAGAACTATAGCCCCCTAGAGATCAATTTATTAATCAAAGATTTAGGAAGTGCTCTATCAAAAGAGCTTCTACATTTAGAACTTCAATGTTTAGACTTTGTCGACGTTATTATTTGGCGACCAACGTGAGGCTTAACAAATATATGGTCAATGCTGGGATTGAGGGGCCCACACAACATGTAATATATGCTGACCTTGTTTGGGATAAAATAAGAACCATTCTCTCTCTGCGGTTTTATTATTATATTCTATTGTTTTGTTGCAAACTGACAATTTGAGTTGTTATGTAAGTAGAAATAATATCAATTTTGATTTTATGATGCTTTTAATTGGTTCCAAAGAGTTTCCTAATTGTTCTCCACTATAGTGAAAGAATTTCATCGTCTTCATCTTTTTGGCCTTGGTATTTTGAAGTTACCTATCTAAATTAGTTCTTCACTGGATCTCTTGGTGCAAAAGTAGAACACTAAACACCAAAAACTTTCAACTAAACACCTCAAGGAGGTTTGTGTCACATCCTTGGACTTCTTAAAAGCTTTCTAAAGAAATACCATAGTATAGACAACAGCAATATACTGCCAATCTTAAAAAAAAATCCAAAAAAACTTGTGAAAGATTACAACTCTCACGTGGGTTGTATGGATCAATTGAACATGTTGTTTACATTTTACAAAGGCCAAATTTGGGCTTCAACATCGTAAATGTTTTTATAGTCCGTCTAATTGATATTATGTTCTTTATTGTTGCCAATTGCTGTATTTTCGGTATTTTTTTCTAATCAAAACATGACCAATACTTAATTCTGACAGTTATTTATCGATATATTTCGATCAGCCTTTGAAATTAATGGTTGTATATCTTTAGATTTGAAGGTAACATTTTAATGTGATGTTTAACTTGAGCCGACACCATCTCGTGCTTTATTCTCCTCCTTTATTCATCAATCTTGTTTCTGTCATATTGAGACTTAACCTGTAACACTTTTTTAACAGGTTCTCCATGCAGGTGTTGGAACCGTTTCTAATTTTCTGCTATGATATGAAGCTTTATTAAGAAGTGGTTTGTTTCGGATCATTGTCGTGCTGTAATGGCATGGTCCAGTCGACGTGAGCTTTGGCAAAGCCAAACCTGGTTGGTCTGTTTTTTAGATGAAATAAAAAGCTTTCATTCAGATTATGGACTGATTAACCCAGCTTCAACTCCTCGTCTACCAATCGTCCTCGTTAATTGGTAAATTTAATTGGTTGTTTTAATTGATTAGAAGAAACAAGCAATAAAACTTGCAACATTTCAACCGGATATAAACATGGCTCTATTAAGAGATTGAAAAAGATAATAAGAGATGGAATATTGCCATTAAATCCGTAGTATTGAGACAGGATTTTTTGTGCTGACTGCTACAAAGAAACATAACATTTTTGTGCATTTTGAAATAAACTTTGACGAAGTAAGATGTGCACCTTGCAGAACTGGAAAATCTTAAACGTAAGGTGTTTTTTTTTGTTTTAATTAGACACAGACATCTTTCAAAACTGTCACATAATAATTAATTATGATATTAGATAGATTAACTTGAATTAATAGCTGGACGATTAATTTCTTCCGATACAATCTTTTATAGTAATTAATTCGTACTTTTATCTCTTAGTTTATATTGAATCTGTGACATTTCCTTAATAAGCCATTTCTCACGATCAATTCAGCGTTACAACTTACTTAATAGTCAATTATATTACGTACACAAAGATATTAATTACTTTCTATTGGATATTTTCCGTCTTGTTCTTGGATATTGACATTTCAGATGTATATTTATAACTTAATTAAATTAATGTCCACAATTTATATTTAATTTTTTTAAACTGTTCTGTTAAATAGGTCGTTAGAATCATATATATAAACGAGAGTATGTATGTAATACACTCAATGTTCTAACCTTGTTCATTAACTTCGAACTGTGAGTCCTCTAATAAATATTTATTTACTAGCCGTTGTGTACTTATATATATAGACGACATAGCATTAATATTTAAATGGCACTAACAAGGTTGCTTATTACATTATACAGTTAGGGTCAAATATTACAAGCTATTGGAATCAATAATATTTATAATTTAATTTCAATTTTATAGAAGAGATAACCTTATCTCCGGATTTATTTTTAGCATTTTAATGGTATTACCTCACCTAAAAATGATAAAATCATTTAGCACGAGAATAAACTTCATTAATCACACTCACATATAACACAGACCGTAAAAGATACCACGTGAAAAATTAATTAGCTCGTCACATAGAAGACAGTAATAGAATACATTTTTTTGTTACGGTCCAAGGTCGATGTTGGGATGCTGCACCCTAAAAAAAAATAGTTTATAGTTATTAAACGATCCAAGAAGATATTAAATCGTATTAAACCACGCCTGCAACTATTCAGGCAACCAATTTAAGTTATATATTTGAGATGATTACATGTAAGAGCATGTATACAAGTATTATTTGACCCGTATCAAGATGACATGCGATTTCTATTGCGTTTAGTTCTTTTTAAATCATTTCTGAATTTTATAAATCAATGTGAGAGGATATTAGAACATCTTGATTGATTGTTAGATATTTTTTTCCAAGATTAATATCTAGATAACAAGTTATTTCACTAACGTTCTATAGAAAGTATCAAATTGGTTTTGTAAATGTTATATAATAGAAAAAAAGGTTAGATAGTGATTTAATTATTCGTAGCCATTTAGGAAATATGTGTGAAAATGTTATGTCATCTATTTTAGGCGTCAAAAATAACAGATTAATATGCAGAAATTTTGTATGCATTCTCTCGTTAATAAAAGAAACGAAAACAACCTTTGATTATTATAAAAAATAAAACAAAAAACTGCAAAGTAATGACCGTGTACTCCGAAAATACTCCAAACTGACTCAACAACAACGTAAAGTATTTTGAAACCAGGTGGTTATTTTTATTTTTCGGCGTACTCTACGAATGTAAATAAATTGGGAAATTTTTGGCAAAGGAAAATCCGTTGGTTGAATTAAGCAGGCGGAAGTAACCTTTCAAGTTCACCGCTCTTATTCCTTAGGTAAACGGCATTTAGATGGAGTAATCGATAACTTTTTTACAAGCCAAGCCTGTAGAAGTCTAGAGCGTGTTAGGTCGTGGTAGAAGAGTTGTAGAACTGGTGTTGTATAGATGTCGCTAATGGTATAGTTTTTGTTTATTATTTATGTGATATTTTTATTTAAATGAAACTGTCATTACCATTTAATTCGAAAATTTATTAAGATGAAACTCTTGGTTAAATTAGCGAAGGAGATTCATTTTTGTTTTTATATAGTCTTTTTTTTATTTTTAGGTCAAAACATTTTTTGGAAGTCTGATTCGTTAGGTACCTGTTTGTTAAAGATAAAAACGGGTACGATCAGTTGAATTAAAAATAAGTAGCAATTTTTAGCTCGTTATGGCAGCTTTATTAGATATCAGTTGTTCATTTGAAAATCTGATTGTCTTCATAGCCAATATAGAGATAAATCTGAGGTTATCACAATCTTGAAACTGTCTGCTTACTCTCATTTCGCTGACCCAAAGGAAAACAGTCACACTGATGTGGGTACCAGGTCAATGGAGGTGTGAGAGCAACGAAACTGCTGATGGTTTTCCAAATAAAGAGCTTACCTCCAACAGTGAGAAAGTAAACAAAAATCTCGTACTGTGCTAACACCTCAAAACTAAGACAATCAAGAAAGTGGCTTTTTCAGCCATCAGGGCTAAATCTTCTGCTGGAGCTCAACAGAAGAGACTTCAGCACCATCACGGCTTTACTAACACTGGTTATGGTCCTGTTAGGTACCACATGAAGAAGATATAATAATAATAATAATAATAATCGAGAGAAGTACTTCGACCGTACTACGTTAGGAAGAATCAAATTTCGTAAAAAACGGGACTTCGGTCTGTCGGATTCTATCAGGATATATTCACCACTTACGGAGCTACTGCTTGCAAGCTCTGCAAATCATGGGCCAACGAAAACCGTAAGCTGGCTAATATGTCAAGTAGGAGGATTTTTCTGTTGCGTCGCAGACGAAATAATATTTTACCAGACCACGTGAACAACGGCCGGAAGAATAT